>JAVDPK010002099.1:591177-612426 GCA_034780415.1 Cichlasoma orientale
GTTGGGGCTGGGCAGAAATCGAGGTAGAGGTGGGAAAATCAAAGCCCCAAAGGGGAGATGGAAAAATATTTAATAAAATAACACTGATAGTATTCACCACCCTCTATCTTTCCTTAAAAAAACTTAAAACCTTTCAGTCTGTCTGTCTGACAGTATCTATAAAAACTAAAACCTAATATTTAAAAAAAAAAAGCTGCTATATTAAAAAGATAATAGTGTAATATTTACTTACCAAAGGCAGTGCACTTGTTTGTTCCTCCGTGTCTCGAGGATCTCCTAAATGGACGAGCCAGACTTGGCTGTAGGTGAGCAGCTGGCTCAACTCGAACTGGTGCTCGATCGTGATGTATAGTCCAGGATTGTAAGAATGCAATCAACTTGTTGATTCAACCGAGCTATGACAAGTTGGGGCAACGATAAGCAGAGTCAGGAAACGGCTGACTCACCTTGAATTTGTGTTAATTTGTTATCTACAAATGTACTAATTGAATATGAATCATGCTGATGTTTTTACAGTGAACAAAGTATGTAATACCCTTCCTTAAACAAAGATAAAAGATAACAAACACCTCCACTGCTTGTTTAAACGTGACCCTGTGCATGCTGAAGCCTTCAGTTTATGCACAGTAACACGGCTAACGGTGAACATCACAGCACCTGGGCCTTGTTTAGTTAGTAGGAAATGTTTTGAAGAATTGATTTTCATTGAGCTGCCATCAGGAGGACAGCTGCAGGAATCACCTCTCTCTGCATTCACGTGGTCGTCTTCTTCACCGCCTCAGCTTAGCTGCGTGTGTGCGTGTGTTTGGGCGTGTGGTGCTAGCGTGGATGCCGTGCCTGTTTGGGTGGGTTGGGGGTATCTGGTGTCTAGCGGGTCACAGGAACACATAACACACATTCACTGCATCCCAGTCGTTAGCGTATCAGTAACGGAGGAGCAGAGGAAGGAATTAATGGAGCAGAAAAATATTTTGGAGAGACTGATGCTTAAAAGAGAGGCGGAGACATCAAAAGCAGCCCTGAGCACCTGTGAGCTGTGAAACTAAAGCAGCGCTTTCTGGTGCGAGCATTGCTGCGGAAGCATAAATATGAAGGACTGTTTAACTTGTGTAGGTTTGCACCTGACAGCAGCTTCAAACTGCGGCTCTGTGTGGCAGACAGACAGCAACAGGTGGAGGAGGTGGCACTCCCTGGATGGAGCTGAGGCATGGCAGCGGAGGAGGAGGTGGTGAAGACTTGAAATGCCTCACAGACTGGTCTTATTATAGAGCAGACTCACATCTGCAGGCCTCCACACGCCTGACCACTGCCCCACAAACACTCCTGCATGTAGGTGTAAAGTATAGAAGTGGGAGGCCTGCAGGTATTTTTACCCACACTTTAAAAAAAAATCCATCAATGAAAAGAGTCTTGTTAGTCTTTTTTTTACTTAAAGAGCCTAAAATGCTTATTTACAGGTTTATGCTTCCGTCTGAGGTCACATAGAATCATATGTTAGTTCCTGCCTCTTTGCTGCCGCTCTGATTAGTCAGCTGCCATGGCAAAAATCACTCTTTACTTATGCAGCCACCTAAATGCTAGCTGTTAGGAAACAGCACCCTGGAGCTCAGCTGTACCTGAACCAGCTCGAGCAGACGTTCAGGCATGAAGCAGCGCAGAGATTTCTTCTTTCATGCAGATTACTTCCACTGTGGTTATTGGTTTTTATGCCAATGTGAGTCTGTGCGGAGCAATATCAGCAAAATTACAAAAGCATTACCAAGCAGAGCTTCATAAAGCATGGTGCAGGGTGGAGCATGAGGTCCTTTTGAAACTGCAGCACAGAGCCCGGCTTTGAGTGCCACTGCACACACACCATCAGGAAATGTTAAAACTGCCAGCTGAGTATAGTTAGCACTAAATAAAACAGAAAGGTGACATAACACAGCACAATATTCTTGTTTATTGGTTTCAAACAAAGTGATCTGCATCATTTTGACTGACCCGTCAAACTGTGGTGACAGTCACCACATCAGCTGTGAAATATTCCTGTTGTTACGGGACACTGCAGTCAAACACGACCGCTGGATGTTCACTTCCTCGGATGCGGGGAGTGTATGAAGACTCCTGTGTTCTCTGCTGCAGCCCGTAACGTTTCCGTGCTTCGCTCGTCCCTGAGAGACTTTATAGCAAAAGCAGCTCTGGAGAAGGAGACGGCAGGGCAGCTGTTCCTTCATTTCCAATTCTGCATAATGCCCATCTACTGGCTATTATGCAGAATTGGTATATTGTAATGTAAGAAAAACAAGAAAAAGCATCTGAGGCAGTTCAGAAGCCGTGTTTACGTTGGGAGAGAAAAACTTTGGCTTTTCTAATTTGTCACCAAAATGTGAAATTTAGCTTCTTCATTTAAAAGTGTTCTACAAAGTATTTAATCTTCACATAAAACAGGCCAGAGTGTGCACAGTAAACTGTTAAAAGGCTAAAATGTTTCTTTTCTTTGTTGAATTCAGTAACAGGTAAAGCTGGACCTTGCATTTACTAACAGCATAGCAGCAACATTACCTTCCATTAGTATTTGAATAACGCTGTATCCAAGTATAAAACGTCCCCTCTGTGACAACGTAAGGTAAAAAAGGTTTTGTTATTCCCTCAGTGGCTTCAGTAGAATTCATCACCTCTGTGAACTTTCAACTTTAGGGTCTTAACTAAATCCAGACATAACAAATAAATTTGAAACTCAAATTTTCTGGCTTTGCGTAAACAAAAATAAATGTCACTGAAAGGATATGTAGATATCTTTTTTAATAATTCACTCTAATGTGTTTTATATTCACTGTCTTTTAATTAAGAATCCACATTAATTAAACTAACTTAGTTTCCCTTCATTTTTAGTGCACGGCCATACGTAATGTCTGAGCATGCTCATTAAAAGCAGTGCATTGTGGTACATGGCAAGGCTCACCGTGTGCTTCTTGACCTCCATAATTTATGGCAGTACTTTAACCCGACTGTTCACAATGTGAGTTTACTGACTTTTACAAATTAGTTGAGAGAAGTACACAAATCCTCCAGGGTCTGGGGTATAAGTGTTGGGTTTGATTTGTATATTTTTATTTATATTTCACCTTATTTGGCATCGTTATTTTCAGCACAACCTCCCGTGTGACTGCGCAGGTATTTTGACTGTATTAACACATCCCTCCATCCATCCATTCTCTTCCGCATTTCTCCAGTATTCACATCAGAGGGAAGCTGGAATTTCACTCCATGCAAACTACCAGACTGCTGGTTTTATAGTCCGACCCTGTGTTAGCCTTTTTTGGGGTACGAGTGTATTCATCTGAGAGGAAAGTTACATGCTGATTACAGTATTTGCCACAGCTATGAGTGCAACTGCAAAAACGCATGCACATATACAGGGCGGGACACACAAACCGATCGGGCTACACAGAAGAGAATGAAATATAATTACATCGCGTGTTCATATGACTGCATTAACATACAAACATACTGAAGTGTGCTAAAACTTCAGACACACTCATTCCTTGAAATTGGAAACCACAGGCCGGCGCAACCCTCGGGCTGCTGGGAAATGTTGGACATTATAAGAGCAGCTGGAAGCCGTGCAGGATAACTCTCCTGGTTAAGCATACGCTCACATCCTCCTTCCCTCTAAGCTCCTCTCTCCACTGCTGATTTCACAGCCATCAAAGTGATGATAACACACAGAGAGCATAATGAAACTGTAATGCACATTATTTTTAAATAAACATGTAATCTTGGACACAGCTTTGCATTTGGGGGTGCACGTCCTTGAGATCAAACCCGAAAAAAGTGGCTCAAAACTGTTTTTTTGGCTCCTCCCTCCATGGTTATCAAACTGCCTGTGTGTGCACAGGGTCAGAGGGCAGGTGATGCTGTGGGGTCTCAGTACTGTGTGTATGTTAATGTGTGGTGGAGGTAATAATGCTTTCCACAAGGATTCAATGACTTTATAAACCTATGCTCATACTCGGTGTGAAAAAGACTCAGCCGTGCTGAAGACATTGTAGCCAAGTAAGGTCATGAGGTCATTTTCAAAACTGTTTATTGGTGGTGGTGTCCCCTGTGTACACCTATGGCTGTAACACACGTTTACTTTGGTAACTGTTGCCAAATTTATTCAAATGACCCTAAATTTCCTGAGCTTTGCTAAACCACAATGAACGTGTCTTATTTGAAACTCCTATTTTCTGTTGATCCCTGTGTGGGTGCGGGATGGATGCTCAGACCTCCCTCTCCCCGACCACCTCCTCCAGCTCTTCTGGAGGGACACAAACATGTTCCCGAGCCAGCTGAGACATGTAATCTCTCCAGAAGGCTGACCAGCACCGCTCTGCTACAAAGAAATGAAATGAAAGAAGAACAAGTACATAATGGATCGGCATGAAAGGTAGTGCCTGCAGTCTGAAAACTGTGTTTGGGTACTGTGAACACACAGGATCCTAATCCAATCAAAGGGCTTTGTATCGTGCACCAAAGTATCGTTTGCGTCAAACTGACCAAACCACGAGAAATATCCAGGAAGGGAAATAACACACTAAAAAAGAGCCAACAAGTGAAGCTAAGCTTTATGTCAGAAAAGCAGCAGATTCGTTTCACACAAACAAACAAACCTTCCAGTGATTAACAACGATGTGTCCTGTGGGGCTACACTGTTATGACTTCTAAGCAACATGTCCAAGGCTGCTAATATGTATTAAAAAGTTTAGTTCGTGGTGTCTGACTGCTCTCACGATGGGTCTGAACTCGAGAAAAACTAGAAAGCCGAGCAGTGTGTCTGTGCTGTCAGCTACTCTGCAGTTTGTCTAACAGGAGCTGGATTAAGTTGTCTGAAGTAGATTTGCCAGTGTGGGTGGGTTTGTTTGTGAAGTCAGTGGCAAAGACGGCTTAAACAGGGCCCGACAGCACTTCACAGCTGCACTGCTGAGTTTGGGCAAAAAGCGTCTTCGCCAGTTTTACATGTAAATCATTATGCAGTTTTTATCAAAGTATGCTGGGATTAAGTGGGTTTATATACTCGCATTGAGAACATTGAGCCCTGCGACATTTCTCTGCCGCTGTGGATCAGTGAGCAGTAAAAACTCTCTCTGAGAGAGGAACGCAGCCTCTCCTGAACCGAGAGCATTGCTTGGGTGCTTTTTGCCTGTTGCACGAACGTGCGCGTGCACGCTGGCGAGCGCGATTAGCTCTCAGAAATGATACTGCAGCTATTTTTCACGAGTGTTACGACTAAAGAAGCTGTTCATTAGTTAGCAAAAGCAACAAATCCGCGTATGTCTCGATTACGGCACGGTGTTGTTTAGCTCACTCACTCAAATCAACAAATCCGTTTTTAGTAAATGATATTGAACCCAATCAATCCTGAGATGCTCCATTCTTTCAGATTAACTCGCAGCTGCAGCAGATGTAAAAAAAAAAGTGATTGTGGATAAAGACCAAGATCCTTAGAGCGACTGTGCGCGCTCGGTGATTGGCTCATTACAGTGCTCCACAGTGCAGGTGAGGCCTGAGGCATGAAGTAGCTCCAAATTAGGCCCACAGAGTTCGCTGACAGAAAGACTTAAAGGTTTTTAGAACCGGCATTAATCGCACATATTCAGCAAAGAAACTTAAAAATGCGAATCCTGAACAGAGCTGTGTTTGTCACAGCAACAGTCAGCACTGAACTGAATGCACAGATCATTCAAACAAATATGTGTGTGAGCTCCAGTGATAGTAACAAGAGCTGCTTTGCATATTAGCAGTGGTCCATGTAAACACTGTGTGTAATGCTGAGTGCTGTTTCCTCACTCATGCACTGATGCCTGGACATTTGAACTCCCTCCAGCTTCCTAACATTTAGTTTTCAGTGATTTATTTATTGTTGCATACCCATATGTGGTCTGATTTTCTTTCATATTTTGGGATTAGAACTTCGGCACCTACGTTTGTTCCAGAACATTAAACGAGCAAAGCGGAGACGTTACAAGAGGGAGACATGGCACTCGATACTGTGGCGGTCCCACCCCGACCCTGAACGTGAACACGCAGGAGCCAATCGCACCGCTGTGCTGACGTGGTCACACCTGTTTCTGAAGCCGAGAGCCTTTAAAACCAATGACTGGCTCCCACCCAGGATGGCCCCTGAACTGAGAAACGTGCTTCTAGAGGGACTTCGGGAGAGTCCTGAAATACTGTATTTTAAACTGGTACTACTTTGTCGGGTATAAGCAGCTAAAACTGCTTCGTTAAATGGACTAGCATTTACACAGCACTTCTAATGGCTGTTCTAAGAGCTGCTACACTATGAAGTGTTCACCTGTACTGCCTGTGTGGGTTCTCTTTGGGCACATCCAAAGACATTGATGTTAATTGGCCATGGGTGTGAATGTCAATGGTTGTTTCTTGTGTTTACTCTGTACCAGGCTGTTCCAGTGTTGTGTAAGCCTCCAACATGACTCCCCACATACCTGTCTCCCACTCATGACCTTCACACCACAGGTCACGAATGGTAAATGGGCTTGAAGTTAGACCTTTTGTCCTCACGACCCTCTGCTGTCTTTTTGCAGCGCTCTAACAAAGGAAAGCTGCAAGAAGGCGCTTGTCTGAACAACCAGTGCCACTTGTGTGCTGTCAGTGTGACTGATAGCTGTGATTCTATCAGGAATTGTGGTGATACGATGTCAACTGAATAGTTTTTGTTGTCCCGCTGTGCCTTAAAGAAGGGGCCTCGTGAAACACACCCCATTGCTCTAATCCTGTTCTTAAGCCTATTAAAGATGGACAAGTTAATGATGTCATAGCTGGCTCGGCGACGGCTTGACTCAAGCATCAGACGTCCATGCAGAGAAAACAAGTCTGCCCTTTAAAAAGTCGACAACATTTCTTTGACATAACACATTACACAGCGCGTGACAAACAGCTGAGGATGTGTTTGTGATTTATTTCTAGAGAGCGGTATTATCAGCACGGGCCACATATACTGCAGATAAAAATATTTTTTCTCCTCACACACTTACGCAAGAGTTCATACACAGCGGAAATACCGCCGCACTTTTTCACAATTGGTGACAGACTGAGCAGATAACACAAAACTGACTGGATCTAAATTTAGGGCAGAGACCAAAGAAAGGAAGCTGTTTCTATTCCTGACCCCAGGCCGAGTGTAAATACTTCAACCAACAGCATCAGATGTTAAAAAGCACAATGAAATCTGTGATTCAGCATGGCTGGTTTGTTCTGTGAGAGTCTGTGGGCGAACCTGATCTATGAAGTGAAACAGCTGCATCTTTTTTTTGTTTTTACATCTATTTACTATAAATTATTTCTTCAGGTTTGTGTGTGTGTTTTTTTTAATTTGTATGTTTATTTTGTGTTTTTGCTGCTAATGCGTATGTATAAAAACATGCATTAAAACATTACAGTCCACACAAAATTTCTTGCAAAAACACCCCATCAAAAGCACCTCCTCCTTTATTTTAGTATGTTAAATATTCATTTCTGTTTCTGTTTATTCAGCAGTGTTACAGAATCACATGAGTCACTGGTCCGTGGGCTGATCGAGTATAACCTACCAGCAGTTGCTCTGCATCTGCAAGCCTCTTTGCAACCCAGCTCCTTCATGTCTGATGTCACTGATGCCGGCTTTACTGCGTCCGGGGTGTTTCCGCTAACTGTGTAACCATTTTCCTCATCGTTTGATTCTTGAAGATGTCGCTATCATGACTCATCTAGTGAAGCAATGCCCTGACCAATCAGTGGCGTTCGTTCTGTTGCCGTCACATTTTCAGCTCCATTCAGCTCACTCGGAACCACAGATGAGTAGGTACTAAAAAAGTAGCTGGTACCAAGTACCACATGTACCACCTAGTGGAAAACTCTAAAAACTCAGTTGAGTCGAGCTGAGTAGGTACCAGTGGAAAAGCAGCAACAGAGTCTGAACAGCCATTCTTTATAGAGTCCATGCTCATTAACAGGCTGTGAAAACCAGAACTTGTTGCAAGTTTAATAAAATCAGGTCTAAAGGGTAAGGCCCAATAACTTTCAGTTTCCATTACCCACAGGAAGTGTTTGATGTAAAAAATAATTTAAATCAAATATTATTATTTGTTTGGGCTGTGGTAGGTAATTTTTTTCCCTTGAAGAAATTAGATGGATGATGGATGGATAGAAGATGGATGATGGATGGATGGATGGAAGATGGATGATGGATGGATGGATGGATGGATGGATGGATAGATGATGGATGGATGGATGGATGGATGAATGGATGGATGGATGGATGGATGGATGGATAGATGATGGATAGATGATGGATGGATGAATGGATGGATTAATGGATATATATGATGCTTGTGCATCCTATATCATTCTGCATTTCAAAACAAAGGGTAAAATGTAAAAAGTGGACCTGTGGCTTCACAGACAATATCTGGGTGAATGACTGTGGCTGTGGCCATACATTATAGTTACACAGTGTAAGCCCACATTGCATTGGTTTTCTTTCATTTAGCACACAAGCTAATGTCCAACCTTCATCACGTCATGATTGAAATGTCCAATATTAGCAAAGAGCCAAATGCACGTGAACATAAAAGGCAGTAAACTACAAAACCAGATTAGAGCGAGAAGGTCGCTTCACCCAAACTTAAACATGCACACCTCCACGTGCACGTAGCTTTGATGTTTGGATGTGTGTTGATTGAATAAAACTGCAGTGTGTGTGTGATACTGCAGGGACTAATACACAGATAAACAAAGAGTGTGGATGTGTGCAGCTGTTAGTCCCTGCAGTATAATACACAGTGCAGTGTTTACAGTGATGTCTGTGTATTATCCAGTCTAACAAGGACACTGTTTTGGTTTGATTTTATGGGTAAAGGTTAGTTTACAGTGTTATATCATTTCCCTGGAAAGCCTGCAGAATTTATCAGGGCTGTGAAGTTACTGATTACTTAATGGAAAATGTAGAGTTTAGTATTTTGAGAGCCTGGCCCATAGCTGAGACTAAAAACTGAAGATATTCCAGCCTCTGCTGCTCCAGCGTCCACAGCTACACTGAGCTTTTCTCTACTGATGGCGCCTGAGAAACACTCCAGCTTTGTTCATACGTGTTAGGATTACAGAAATACTGATGACCTGCATCAAACCTGTAAATCTCTACACCAGAAACAAGCTGTTCAGCAGGTAGATGTAGGAACACTGTCATCGGTTTATGGAAGTAGAAACGCTGTGGAGCTCAGTGGCCTCTGGGGGCTTTTCCAGCTGAGCATTTCGGAAGTGTCGCTGCCGTGCGCCACTTTAGATAAAAGCACCAAGCAAACAGCATAATGTCCAAACCACTGAAGATCAGAGAGACAGATCCCAGTGTGTTTCCTGCTCCTCTGGGATGTCAGATGGACAAAATAAGGCACACCCGGAGGCGTTAGCCTCTGGACAGGAAATGCCTCCTGTAAACAGAGGTGCTTTTTTTAAAGGATTGACTTCTCACATGATGAAAGAGTTGCAACTCAGGTCAGCTCAGGATAAAACATACAAATTATAAACATCTTATAGTTTGAACAGACTCCTGAGGATTAAACGAAGAGAAGAGAGAAACTATCTGAGGGGGGAGTTAAACTTAAATCACCTCTGCGTTCGTACAACAGTGAGAGTTTTCTGTGTGTGCAGCGAGGCTGTGATGAAGTGAAGCAATGTCCAAGCATGACCCAGTTCAAGAAGAGCTACAAAAACATGGTTTTGTAAGGTGCAGGAAGGAAGAAGGCTTTGACCGGCTGTCTCACCAATTATTTATACTCATTTTCTATTTTTGATATGCGTGTGTGTGTGTGTGTGTGTGTGTGTGTGTGTATGTGTGTGTGTGTGTGTGTGTGTGTGTGTGTGTGTGTTAAATGCATACATCTGTTGGTGTGTTACTGTGTTTATAAAACAAATATTTGTATCAGATTGTAAACAAGGATTTATGACAGGATACAAACAGGAAGTAAAGTTACTAAATAGTGGAAAAGGGGTGTGATTAAATAAGCTTATGCTCCTCCCTTCTCCTTTCTGAGCAAGTCATTTATGATGATTGTTACTTTCCTCGTGTTTTGTGTTCAAAATAAAGGCTCAAAGCAGAGCAGATGGTCTTTGTTTACAGGAGTCTTCCTTCCTCTTAGATCCTCTCAGCTCTCCGAGTGCACTGAGGGAAGTTCACCCCGAACGTACGTCAAGTGGTGTTTCCTCGTGAGGTCTCCCCCCGTGAAGCGCCCTGTCAGCTCTTAACCCTACTTGACCCTGTAAATGCTGGTCTGACTGACCCCACCCATAACCGCAACCACCACCCAAAATCTGTCGCCAGGAAACTGCTATCATCATCCATCATTTCATTTCTGACGTCATTTATTCTCAGTTCAGTGGGGACACACACACACACACACACACACACACACACACACACACACACACACACACACACACACACACACACACACACAGTTTCAGAAGACATGATCTTGTTACATTTATTTTATTTTCTGTGATGAGTTGCTAGAATAAACTCATGAACCAGAACACTTATTATGATGACTGTGAAATTAATTATAGCAATCTTGTATTGAAAGACTTCAAATCTAAATTACTGCGGAATCTGTGACCTTTGACCTGAGATTACTTCATAATTCACAATATGGGAGAGGTGGATCTATATTATATATCTGAGGAGGTGTGACTGCTTTCCGCTGTATGTTTGCGCTGCTCACTGTGGCCTGATCCTTTCAGCTAACTCTGCCAGAGATTTAACATTAATATTTAGGCATTAACATTCAGTACCCTCAGAGAAGAAGCATGTGCGTGTTTTCTCACGTTGAGTGGGAATCAGTGAATCTGTCCTCCTGAGCTGCTGGAAAAGTGAAACCAGCCGAACCTGTAACTTGCGCTGGTGCGAATGTTGCTGGAAAGAAGAATCTGCCTTGTTTAGTTTGGTGTTGTTGTCAACATGTAGCATTTACTGCCCAAAAATGTCCAGTGCATGCATTATGTAAGCCAGCGGGCCTCATTTGTTTGTGATCTTCAATGACAGCGCGGGTGTGTTTTGGCTGCGATACCTCTGTATCTACTTTAGGCCAACGTACATACCAGGCTGAGGGGCGGCTCAGCCGGGGGGGAGCTGGAGCTGGAGGCCAAAGAGATCCTGTGACCATCACACTGCAGCTGTCACTGTGTGTAACATTAAGACAGCAGGGGCTGCTCTGCAGCATGAAGAGATATCAGCACAGACACCGGGGCTGGGTCAGTTGGTGTTTTTCAAAAAACACACGAGTAGTTTACTGACAGTTGTTTAAAAGAGCAGCGAACTCTGCTGAGTGTATTTATGATGAGGGCGCTCTGTTATGGTGCCGTGTTAGATGATGGAGGCCCCGCCCACACGGCGCTCCCACATAAACAGTTATAATAAATGCTCCGATTCATTTTCAAGTGTTATTTGACTTGCGCCTCACTACAAACCTCTCTTATAAACTTGGAGAGCGAGAGCACGTCATGCTGCAGATAGTTACCAGAAAGCTCACTTGAATGCTCAAGTGTTTGTAACCAGCGACTGGCATGTTGGAATAAACACTGGCAGCAGCTGTCTTACTAAAACTGTCTTTGCATTTAAACAGCACACTATTGTTATGCTCTCCAATGTCAGCAAAGTGCAGTCTGCAGGCTGCTCCATAAACTATTCTGCTCAGCTCTCAGCGGCTCCTGAGCTGCCAAATGTTAAACTAACATTTTAGACACAGGGCACAAAAAAAGGGGGGAACCACTGCTGCTGTTCCATAACACGGGGCGTCAGGGACGCGTGCACTCCTGTCAAATCAGCCAAGACCTAACCCATCTCTGAGCACCTTTTCCCGCTCTTTGGTATCAGCAGGCTGCGGCCTTTCATCAGCACAGACATACTAGAACACATCCACACTGCCTACCTTAATGCTCAGTGGGTCTTCAAAGGT
Source organism: Cichlasoma orientale (assembly GCA_034780415.1). Lineage (NCBI taxonomy): Eukaryota > Metazoa > Chordata > Actinopteri > Cichliformes > Cichlidae > Cichlasoma > Cichlasoma orientale. Next base: position 603,153 of record JAVDPK010002099.1, read on the forward strand.
GACGGGCCCTCCACCTGCAGCAGCAGCAGCAGCAGAGCTTCACTCTCAGGCTATTCCTCTTCTCTTATTCTTATCACTCTCTCACATTCACTTCCTGTTGGTCGGCTGCTTTCTTTTGTTGTTGGTATTTCTTTCTCCCCCCCCCTCTCTGCCTTAAGCATTTGCCCCTTGTCACCAGCCAGCCTGTTGCTCCCCTCACTGAAACCTCAGGCCCTGGCCAGTGCCCACAGCATCTCTAGGAGGGACGCATGCAGCCACCTGATTGGCTGGAGGGCAGAGATATGCCCCCATATTAGGGCACCGAGAGGCGGGGTTGAACAACCATAATAATAAAGGAGGGAGGAGAAGAAGATAACCAAGTTTGTGTTGTAGTAGACTGCCTGAGTAGTGATTGTTTCTCTGCTGCATGATGTTCAGTCACTGCATGAGAACCATGTGAAAGATGAGTTTTATCATCTTAAAGCTAAAAACCCACTGATGTAAGTTATTCTGAGCTCAGTTATTTCCCTGAAGAAAACTTTAGAGACGCTCATTTACTCATTTCCAAGAGGAATATAAATTAATATAGCCTTCATAAAGCAGTACAAAGAGGCTTGGCTATGTCAGCAATATTGAGTTAATGATATATCATTTCTAACAGACACACAACAGGCTATAAAACAAAAGCTCAAAGGTCAGAGTTTCTACTTTGAATAGTGCTCCTCCTCATCTGCTGTCCAGCCACACACTGCTGAGCTCGCGAAATCAGCCAGAGGGATTGATCTGCCGATAAGTTATAATCAGTTAATATGCAAGACCCCCCCACCCCCCCACACACACAAAAGTGTATTCATGGAAACATGGATTTTCTTTCCAGTAAGATGCCAACTGTCAGTTGCTTCTGTGCTTCAGCCGAGCCAACATAAACAAGACAACAGCTCTAATAAAAACTGGGCCCGTCGTTGCTTCCAGTAAATATCAGGATGAATTTACCAATGACTGATGCTGCTGCCTGGAAGCTATTTTTATCCCAAGTGGCTGAAAATAGGAACAGCAGGCCTTGGATCTTGTTTTAGAGAAAGTGTGATGTATTTCAAGGAAGCAGCCTGTGTGTGTGTGTGTGTGTGTGTGTGTGTGTGTGTGTGTGTGTGTGTGTGTGTTCCTGCCTGAATCTGAACACTGCAGTTTGTATCTGTCTGTGTATTTGCGCATGTCTCTGTATGTTTCCCTGCGTTCGCTGGTGATTTGCAGTAATCCAGCTGGTTGCAGAATTCAAACGTGCCGGCTGGCGGACCAAAGTCCTCCCAACTGTCATCTAGAAACCAAAAGATTACCTGCAGCTAAACTCCCGATTCCTCTGCGCCCACTCAGCTGGTTGGGATTGAGGGATCTTCAACAGTGCGGCTGTTGGCCAAATATTAATACCGTAGCGCTCAGACTGTTTTTCCCCTCCCCTCAGAAGCATTACAACATCTACAGACATTTTAAAAAATAAATAATTAACAGTATTATTTAAAAAAAAAATCCTTCCCTTGACGCCCCCACTCATCTGAGAAGTGGCATGTTGCTGTACACAAACTCACGGTGCACCTGCCACCTTCAGATTCAAACACAGCCAACGACGTCACGCTCGCTGAGGTGAAATGAGGTGGAGAGGAACATAAAAGGAATTTGGTCCTGGAAATCAAATTCACAACAACGTTATCAACCTCAGCTGCAGATTCCACTCCTAAATGACTTCCGGTATATAGAATAATAATGCAAACTATCACTAACTACAGCTAAAAACTCTCCTGAGAAGGTGCTGGTGGCCAAAAGCTTCATACTGAATACATACTAAAGCTTATTTTGGATGTTTCGTCCAAAGAGGACGAGGACGGATGCTGTTCTTTGGCTGCAGTCAGTCCAAACAAAAGCTTTGGGTTTCATTTAGAACCCGTAGAACGATGCGTTTACCCTTCTAGCGACAGTCTAGCTTACTGAACTCAGAATACTTTGAGCTTTTGTCTCAGGCTGTGATCAAGTTTCACCTGGAAACATGCTGATCTCGCCCTCAGGTGGATTTTATATAGTCCAATTATTAGTTACATAATTACAAAGTGTGTTAACCAATCAGAAATGCTAACAGTGTCAGTGGAGAGAGTTCATTACAAGCATGAAGGACATGCTCTCACCAAGGTCCTAAACAGGCCCTCCACCTGCAGCAGTGGAGCTTCACTCTCAGGCTGTTCTCTTATTCTCGTGACTCTCTCACATTCACTTCCTGTTGTGTCAGGATGAATGTACGGCCGGCTGGAAGAAATCCTAAATCTCAAACTTTTAAGCAAAGATTTGGATCTGCACCAAAACTGAACGTGTTCTTTGCCCACGCTCCACCTCGTCACCAAACCTCACTTGGTTTAGTAGTGTCTGCACAGCCCTGCTGATACACAGAGAAAAACACTGAGAACATGCAGTACAACACCTGGCCCTGGCTCAGGTGGGGCACGTTACAAAGCCTTTTTTGGTTCAGCAGTCCCTGCACACCTGTGGTGCAGCTACACAGGTGTTTTCACTTCTTCTATCTGTGGACTGTGGATGTGACCAAACTACACTTTGCTGACATCTTCTTCTTAATTAGCCAAAAAAAACCTGAAAACACCTGCAGGCCATTTAGAGCTCCAGAGCCCGGGGCTTTAGAAACCATACTCAGCTGCACACCACTGCTCTTACACCAATCACACAACCCCCCGTAGACCTGGTCCAACCAACCAGCCCGCAGCCCTGCAGATGAGCAACAGCTATCTAAGCCAAGCAGAGGCGGGGCTGACGGGGGACTTGCTGTCAGTGCAGATCAGGCAGCCAGCACTGTGTCAGCTAACATAGTCATTGTTGCTCCAACACAAAGCCAGGATTTGGATACAGGGAAGACTGGGGATCCTGAATCAGGGGCAGGGCCAGACAGGAGAGGGATGAAGGCTCAGAGGGAACGAGGGTGGAAGGTATCTGCAGGCATCTCACCTGGACTGAAGGATTACGTGGTCACTGATTAAAACACACGTTTCCCTAAAGATTAATTTCAGCAGAGGCTCCTCATAGAAACAGCAGCGATCTGCTGATTGTCAAACAGAGATGAGAGTAAACGCTGGACTGCGGAGGGGGTGTTTGTAGAGAGGGAGGAAGGCGGGTGGAGAAGGCGAGGAGGGGGTGAGGTGTGGCACCGGGCACGCGGTCCCACCAGACCACAGTTATGCCCTCGTCAGCGCTTAAATGGGCCAGGAAACTGGGGCAGGCAGTGTGTAGGTATGTGTGCGTGTCAGTGTGTGTCACGGTAAAAACACGTCTTGTCTAACAGCCTGTCTGCACGCCTGAGGGAGAGGATATCATATCGCTTCTCAGAGGTTATTACTTTTTAATTTATGCCCACTGTGACGGCTGAAAATGCCAGTTTCTGATTGGCTGCAAGAAATCCATAAACATCTCACATCTTGCTGCCTTAAATACAAAACATTAGAAAAAGGGATGATTTTCCATACAGAAGGCAGGATATAAATGAGAGTGGCTGTGTGCGTCAGCGCAGTCAGGACCACTTTAGTCAAAAGACGATTATTTCCAGCTGGAGGCGAGGAGAGCAGCAGCAGCAAGGAATCAACAGATAATGCATCGATTAAGTCAGATCCAGCTGAGCTGGGGTGGACGTGGCTCGCAGCTTGCGGTGTGATACCCAGCTGGCTGAGGGCAGGGGTATTAGCTGAACCTGCCCGGACTAACGTTGTGCTGGACTTTGTGTTTTGGATGCACAGAAACACACAGAGGAAGCAGACTGTCGCTGCTCACGTGCACACACATACAGCCATCAGCACGAGCAAAGAAACTAAACCGCAACTGAAAAATGTTACCACTGACAATAAGCTCACTTCCTTCCTCGGCTTCACCTGTGACTGAATGACCTGTCGCTGCGCTGACCTCACCTGAGGGAATGATAGAGATGAATGTGAAGGATTCCGCGGCCTTTGAATCACTTTTGGACACTGAAGGACTGCTCTGCTGCTTTTGGGCATTTTTGCCTTTATTGGATAAAAACCAGCGGTCAGACTCAAACCCGGGCTGCTGCACTCTGGCTGTGTGGCATACGCTCACCCGCTGAGCTAAACTGGCACCTCGTAGTTTCCTTTTTGTAGCTGCAGAGGTTCATGCACTGCATCATATAAAACTGTGACACAAGCTTCTGACAAACCAACATTACACCGCTAGCCAGACAGCAGGCACACAAAGTGGCAACTATGTAACCAAAGAAAGCCATCAGAAAACCACATTTCACACATGACACGAAAGCTACAACATCATTCATCAAACGCTTGTTACTGTGTGCTCTGTAGAGATGGATGGATGAAGACATTGGTATTTTATTATTGGCTTCTTCTTCCATTTATCTTCTGAAGGCCAAAATCATGAACATTAAATGCTACTGAATTCTATATATGTGACTCATTTGGACCTGTGTTTGTGACCGTTTACTCATTACTTATCATTTAAAAGAAATAACTCACTGAATTTTAATTTCTAATTAGGAACATTTTGCAAACAAAATAAAATCTGACTGCGGGAATCCAAAAAAAAGTAAAACACCGTTCCCAGCAGAACCAGGAAGTGTGTAAGTCATTTGAACTGTGTGTGTAACGAGGAACAGACTGTAAGGCTGGTACTCTCCAGAAGGAGCTTGAATCCCTGAGCAGACACGAAAACAGCGTTCTGATAATCCTGCAGTACTCTTATATCCACTCCATGGATATGATAAGGAAAAATCAAGTGAGCCATGCAGCGGGAGTAAAACATGGAGACATGGATACATTTTTGACTTGCTGCCTGGCAGAGCTGCTAACAGCCAAAAAGTCATTATCAGCTTACCAAACACGACATCATATACGCTGTCATTACAAGGATTTACAACAGGCTGCAGGGCAGGTTTGCATGTGACCAAACTCTGGTCACAGTATCAGCAAATACTGAACAAGTGAAACCACCGAATCACCACGAGGCCCGCATCTTACATCCGAAAATCAGAGAGCTCATCCAGACAGCATGCAGACTTCAGTTTACGATCACCAACACGTGAAATCAACCCAAAATATTTTGAAAATACTTCAAGGTATGTCCATGTGTGTCTACACGATAAGGTCAACTTTATTTATCCCAAAGCTGGAAAATTACCTTTGGAAATCTTAATGTAATCACAGCCCAAAGCTTAACAACTACATAGAATACGCAGAATGATTGTTTTTGTATCCGCTACAAAATTTGTAACATATTTCCAGGGAGGTTGTGTTTCTCCACGCAGCAGAGCAAGACAAGTGATTCATCCTGACCTGCATCAGAGGAAGGCGTCCAGGTGACTCTGAATATTCCACGCAGACACTCACACATGGTCCACAGCTGGAAGCCGAAGGAGGAAACGCACCGGCGGAGCAGCCCACACACAGGCTGCAGGGCTGAGAGAGCTGGGAGGCAGAGCTGGGGGAGGCAGGTGGATGTTGGAGGTGATCCAGTGGTCTGTTTGACTGTTTGGGCCCGAGGGACACAGAGCTACAGGCTCAGCATGGATCACAAACAGAAAGAAAGCAAGTGAGAGAGGGTGGAGAGGTCTGAGGGCTGGGAGAGGGGTGGATGGATGGATGAATGGATGGATGGGCGGATGGGTGGATGGATGGAGGTGGATGGATCTACAGAAGTATATCGGGGCCATCTCTCCAGTGCATGTTCTTATCAACACATGTACCCCTAAACTTTCTTTTTCTTCTGCAAACAGCTGCAAAGATGGAAAATAGATGTTGAATATGCATACATGTGTGAGTCTGTGTGTGCGTGTGTTTGCGAGGTAAGAGTGACACCACCGAGACAAGGCAGAATAGGGGTGCATTAGCACTAGTGGACAGTCAGCAGTTTGCTTCGACCCAGCATAAAGCCCCACTTCATTGTTTGAGGTGCTGGAGGCTTTAGCTGTGGCCCAGCGGGGCCTTGTTACTGGGCTTAGAGGGGCTGGACACTGGATCCCAGTCAGACACAACCACAGCCAACACACCGCCAACTGGACAACATGACCTCTGCTCATTACTGAGTGGTCAGGAAATTCAATTAAAGGCTAAAGATAGTTATTCTTTACCTAATTTCAATGAATCTCATAAACTACAGTACATGTCAGTCTTTTTATCAAACCCCAATGAGGTAAATATTTTAAAAGGCTTTAATCAGTTCCTCAAATCTTGAATGACTAACGTGTAGCTGCTTCTTATGATGCTTGAAGTGACAGAAAAAAATGAATATCGGACAGTAAACGAGGAGTAACTGTCTGTGGATCAGAGGTAAGAACTCACGAAGAAAGGGGCGAGTTAGATTAAGTTAGATTACCTCCAGCTTGTTCTTTAGTAAATAATCAGAAATCATTATTGACGAGTACTGCCAGTTATGGACGAGGGTCAGCGGGATCTGGCAGGTGGGGGACGCCTGCGTTCAGGTGTAGCGGTGCAGCGGGTGGCCAGCTACATTCTATAAAATATAAGCTCATGGTATATTTGCCATTATGGCTGCTGGAACTTGGCAAGCACATTTTCAAATTGATAACTCCTTCTAGACGTCCTATTACTTACCAACATAATCAATTTTTATATGACTCCTTTTCTGTAATGTTTTAATCGTTTAATCTGGTGTATAGAGTGTGTTTTATTACAAATTATTACAAATTTATTACTAATTATTACAAATTTCCACTGCTTTGCAAAGAATAATAAAGTTCTGTATTTCTGTAATAATAAAGTTCTGTAAAATAATAAAATTCTGACCACCTGCCTAATACTGTGTTGGTCCTGCCCTGACCCATTGAGGCATGGACTCCAGCAGACCCCTGAGGCTCTGCTGTGGTATCTGCACCAACATGTTAGCAGCAGATCCTTTAAGTCCTGGAAGCTGTGAGGTGGAGCCTCCGTGGATCGGACTGGTTTGTCCAGCACATCCCACAGATGCTCGATTGGACTGAGATCTGGTGAGTCTGGAGGCCAAGTCAACACCTCAAACTCGTTGCTGTGCTCCTCAAACATTCCTGAACCGTGTGGCAGGCAGCATTATCCTGCTGAGAGAGGCCACAGCCATCAGGGAATGTCGCTTCCATCAAAGGGTGCACATGGTCTGCAACAGTGCTTAGGTGGGTGGAATGTGTCAAAGGAACATCCACATGGATGGAAGGACCCAAGGGTTTCCAGGAGAACGTTGGCCTATCAGAACCATCATTAACAGTTTCAGTAGCTCGTCTGTTGGACTACACGGGCCAGCCTTCGCTCCCCACATTCGTCAGTGAGCCTTGGCCGCCTATGACCCTGTCACTGGTTCACCGCTGTTCCTTCCTTGGACGACTTTTGATAGATGCTGACCACTGCAGACCGGGACCACCCCACAGGAGCTGCAGTTTGGAGATCCTCTGACCCAGTCGTCACAGTTTGGCCTCAAACTCACTCAAATCTTCGCCCTTTTTCCTGCTTCTAACATCAACTTTGAAATGTTCCCTTGCTCCCTGATTTGTCCCACCCACCACCAGGTGCCACGATGAAGCGATAATCACTGTTATCCACTTCACTGTTATACCTGATCGGTGTATAGTTACAGCTACTGTGAAACATTATCTAAATTTCAAAGGTTAAGGAGACATGAAAACATTATGTACAGAATGTTGAGTCACATCAGACGCAGAGCGCAGAAACATTTGCTGTCCTTGCACACAAATTAAGATTTTAAAAGCTTCTCGTCTGGTAGTTCTACTTCCATCACTGTCATTCTTAAAATTCAGAATCGAGTGCCGTGTCTCCGCTGCTACCCAGGACCCAACCCGGCCGTGACCTCAGCGTCCCCTGCACCAGTCTACCAGTTTAACCTGCACTTACTGCCACATATAAACTCTGAATAATATGAAATTATCATCATTTAATTTTAGAATATGAAACATCAGGATAACTTCAGCAAAGCATCGTGTTCAGGTCCAAGATCTGATCAATGAATCTAAGAACGTTACATGTTTAAACTTGGAGTTTATCAAAGGACACTCGCTGCACGGCCTTTAGAAAACAACCTTCCTTTCTTACATCGTTCTCCATCTCAGAGAGAGAAAGTACCACACATATACACAAATACAGCCACTTCTAGAAAGTGTCCCGCAAACACAACATGACACCTGACCCATGAATGCATCACGGTGATGAGAGGGGAAAGGATGTGTGCAGCGGACTCAAGAGCTCATTAACTGAAGATGGCAGAAAGCCTGATCGCTCACTTTAACCCCGGCCATGGATCCCGTTACCTGTTAAGCTGCTCCTCACTCACTCGTTAGTAATAAGTTTAATAATAAGCAGTAATAATGTGTACCTTACGGAAACAGTGTTTTTGTGGTTTCCTTCCATCTCTCCTTGCAGTGTTTGATCATTCAACCTTGAGACTTGTTATGATGCAATTCTTGCAATAAACACGAAGCTCTATTTTTGACCGTAGCGGCTCCTCGTCTGTGGAGCCTGTCTGTGCAGGCCAAGTCATTACCTCGCTCCACGCTCGGTCCTGTCTCCTGCTTACTGTACCGTCCCGCCCAGCCTCTGACTAATCAGGGGAAGATCTGACTCAGTCTGAGGCTTCTGCAGCTCTCTGGCTGCAGCCCTGCAGGCTCCCCTGTGAGCGGGTATTTCATATTGATGATGTATGATGAGCTCGAGAAAAGAAGCAGGCAGCCGTTTGTACCTCATACGTCTTCATTCGTTTATAACATACTTGTGTTTTCAAAGCAGAGCCAGCACTTTCTGGATTTTGCTGGTATTGTGCATGTTTACTGAGCTACTAACCCTTCTGAGACACACTCACACAGCACTCTTTGTTACAGTTTTGCAGTGCACACTCGCGCTGGTGTTACACTGTAACAAAGCAGTAATGTGTGTGATGCAGCCAGTGCAGTATGTGCCGGAGAGCTTCCCTCACCTGAACTTTACAGTGACGCACACAAATATATCGTAGATCACTTTAATGTGCAGTTTGAAGCTGAGATCAACAAGAAACAGGGAGGTGCAAATAACACAGTAACACACAGTTACACAGCAAAGCTCCTCAGCAGCTTCGCAGTACACTACGCAGATACTTTCAATGCTAAGCACAACAGTAGCACACACAGAAGGATAAATGTACTGAATTTCATCCCCATCCCAGTTTTACTTGGATACGCAGACACACCTGAGCACTGTGCTGCTAACATGCCGAATAGCTCCAAAATAATTCAAGGCTTCTCTTTGTCTTT
>JAVDPK010002099.1:612526-623772 GCA_034780415.1 Cichlasoma orientale
TACGCAGACACACCTGAGCACTGTGCTGCTAACATGCCGAATAGCTCCAAAATAATTCAAGGCTTCTCTTTGTCTTTATTAATTAATTATCCAAATGCCCCTCCAGCCACTTTACAACACAAAAGTCTCATTTTATTCAGGACTTTCATCAATTTTTTGGTTGAGTGCTTCTTTTTGAAAAATGACCAAGCACTGATTTAAAAAGAAAAAGTGTTTTCTGCCTCACAGAGAGTATGCGATGCTCCATCAGCGCTCAGGGTGATAAATGCAGTTTCTGTACTCATTAGAAGCAGCGTTTGTCTGCCACATGCCTCAGTTAATCCCTACAAAGTGCAGAGCAGTTGAGAGCTGAGTCATCGAGGACGGAGTAGCGCGCGCACACACTTTCACTTCACACAAAGCTCCGAATCCTGTGGGTTTAACCGAAAGTGACTCAGAGGGATCGCACAGGTTTTCTCCTCCTGAAGCCCACTCACAGCTCCGCTCTTCAATCTTAAAAACCCCATCAGCAGCACTCCTCTACTTTCCCACCGTTCAGACTGAGGAATCATTTGTTTTGAGCCATGAATCCTCATTTTCTGCCGCTGTCAGTAGAGGAGCAGGAAGACAAAGAAACCAGAGCATATTTATTCAGTTCAATTCGATCCAATATTGTGTGCACAGCGCCTGCTCACAGCAGCGGTCGCCTCAGGGTGGATGAGGACCTGGAGAGAAAGCCCCAACAATCCTAATAAGTTATGAACCACATCTCAAAGGGTGCGCTCCAATAATAATGCTACCATACCTTTTAGTATGGCGGAATGCACAACATACCTGCATGTACCACTGCATCCAGTTGCATTTTGCAGTATTAAAGCCAGCATGCTTCTCTGGCATCAGTGACCCAGATCCTCCAGAATCAGCTACGAACACAGCAAAAAGTTTGAAGTTAAGTATGTCCTGTTACAGCCCTCTGCAGCACCTGCAGTGGCAATGCAGGAGTCTTTGAGTGTTGCATGAGTTTAGCAGATAATGCTCATGCCGGATAAGGCCGGGAAGGCTGCTGCCTCTTGCTGCTCATCATGCTCTCCTGGCTCTGATTTTTCATAGATTTTAACTCAGGAAATGACATAAAACCATGTTTTTTATAAACTCTAGTGTTGATTTAAATTTAGCAAATGCAAGGCCTGCAGGGGAGCAGAGAGGCATGACAGTCCCAGCAACACACACACATTTAACAGTGTGTGTGTGCAGTAGTTATCACTGTCACTCCACAGCAAGCTGGTTCGAACCCACCAGCTGGCCGGGGTCTTTCTGTGGGCGTGTTCGTCCTGAGCCTGTGCGGCATCTCTCCGGGTACTCCAGCATCCACCCACAGTCCAAAGGGATTCATTTGCAATTCTAAACCAGGCGTGTGAATGCGAATTGTTGTCGTTCTCTTTGTGTTGTGTCTCTGTGATAGGCTGACAACCTGTCCAGGGTGCACCTGCCTCTGTGACCCTAAAGTGGAAGCAAAAGGATGGATGGTTAAGACGCTGAAGAGCTTGTACAGGAATGTGTGTAAAATTGTGGATAAAACTGCAGACTGTATATAAAAGATGGATGCGGAGTCCGCCCTGGACAGGCTATCACAGTGAGACAATCACCCAAACCCACACTCGTGACCACTTTAGAATTATCAGCTGACCTCAAGAAAGCTGGAGAACTGGTGGAAGCGCCCACAGGCACAGGAAGTGACCATGTTTACTGTCAGGTGACCTTCAGATCCATCTCGCTGTGTTGGGCCGGCTCCTCTCGCTGGGTCCTCTCCCGGGTGGAGTTTCTCCGTGGTCCCATCCTTCCTACACCTGCTCCGCATCTGGTAATCAAGGCTGGAGGCTGCAACAGTCCTCTGCCAGAGTGCTGTTGTGAAGATTAGACCACCTTTGTTACCTGTCTGTTGTAATCCTATCTCTCTTCGCCTCTTCTAGTTACCTGTGTGAAGCTGCATCAGGAACACACTCACCTGTTTGGTTACTCCATCACCTGCTCAGGACGTACCTGCCCGCCAGCCCGCCCTCTCTCCTCCTGTTGCCCTCACTAGCTTTTGGATCAGTGCCAGCTGCCCACATACCCCCTCTGAGTCTCTCCAACAGCACAAGTAAGACAGTTTATCAAACTCCTCCCTGCTAGCAACCTTCCTCTCCTGGACTCCTGTTACTCCTTATCTCCTCAGAACCTGCCCACCTCCAGCCCTCCAGCTCATTACAGATCACTCTGTCAGTAAACCGTTTAAGCTCTCTGGGTTTGCTATCTGCCAAACTGTGACGGAGAGATTATATTTTGCAGCATCACCCAGTGGGAATCGACAGATTTTCTGAAGAGGCGTTCTTTAAGAGGCCCAACTTACAAAACAGGTTTTGGCAATTTGCTTTGGTGCGTCAGGGAAGTCTCCTGTAAGAGTTCAGTGAATCACACGGGAGACGCACTGAACGGGTCGGCGTCAAGCCTCCAGACCCGATAACGACCGAGTGAATTTATCTAATCACACCGCAGAGATTTATGATCTAAATGGGCTGATTACATTTGAAGGGATGAGGAGGAGGGACTGTCCAGAAACTGATATCTGTCCCTCCTCCACGCTTCAAACCTGACCAGCTGGATTCATTTCCACTATTTCTGCAGTGACACAGTATTATACTATACTAATATTCATGAAGTGTTTATAGGCCTAAATAATTCTTATGAATGATATAAAATATTAGACCGCAATCTTCCAAAAACACTGTATTATCCAGGGCAGGGCACTGCTCTTCTCTCCTGTGGTCTGTGTGTTTGTTTAGCACTTATCATGCCTGATCCGGGGGAGGGACTGACAGTTATAAACTTCCAGTGGGTCCAGGATTCCCGGATTTCACCTTTTGAGCCGGCTGAAAGGATCCTGTTTTGAAAGGGTTCCTGTTGGCTGTGCTGTGACATCCCCTCCAGTCAACCTATTAGCAAACAGGGGAAAGCTTTTCCTGGAAGCACAGAGCCGTGCCCACATCACATGGCAGGATTTCTACATGTTTATGTGTCAACATAATCGGATAAATTAGGAAGGAAACTGTTACTATGGTGATTTTGATCAATGAACACCATTAAAATGAAATAAAGACACAAATGTTTTGAATTTCAGCATTTCGATATAGTTTGAGTCACAGGCTGACACAGACATGCGTGTTTGTTTACATTTTTAACTCTGAGCTTTAGAAAAATATGACTTTCCCAGTTGGATGTTGACATGATTGCTAAGTGCAAGTGGAAAACAAGTAATTAGTCAGTCTAATGTGACGAGCAGGCAGCATCTCCTCGGGCGGATGAAGGCTAGAACAAAGAAAGACCATCAAACGCCGGGCTCCTCTTCAAGTGACAGCCGTCTTCTAAGAGCACCGTGTGGCCCTCTCACCCTTCAACCTTCTCTTTCAGACTATTTTCACCCACAGCGTGAGAGGGTGGTGGTGGTGGTGGATTGTGTAAAAAAAGCCATCCACCCCTGCTCCTTCTTGCTCTGGTTAAGACGTGGCTAACACTAGAAAATGCAGCCATGCCTGATGCTCACATTCCCACACGCTGGTCCCACATGCTCCAGGCTCCCTCATCCAGTTACACTTTTCACTGCAGCAGTGTTACAGTCGGGGCCCTGCAGACCTCTGCAGCTAATTCAGAAGGCTGCTACGTGCCTGCTATCCAACCATCCCGAGTTTCCCCGCAGCACTCCTCCTCTGATACTGTTGCTGTGATAGACGGACAGCATTTGCTCTCATATTTACGCCTTTGAGTCCTCAGCCAGGCTGCAATCACCTCTGTGGTTAGTTCACTACAAATTACACACATTTAGTTTTAATGACTTAATCAACTTTAATCACACTTATCTCCACAGGAATTAGCAACGACTTCAACACTCAGCATCACAATAAAACCTTTCTGAGAACGTCATTAAAAATCTCTATCCCAGCATCCTCCTCTGTCACACCAACCCTCTGCACGTCCTCCTTCACTGCATCCACGAATCTTCTCTGTGGACTTCCTCGTTTCCTCCTGCCTCGCAGCTCCATCTCCATCCCTCCTCTGCACATGTCCCAACATCTCAGCCTCGCCTCTCTAACTCTGTCTCCACACTGTTCAAGCTGAGCTGTTCATTTCTAGTCCTGTCCCATCCTGCTCGCTCCCGGTGAAAATCTGAGCATCTGTAACTCTCCTCCCGTCTCCAAACCATCCATCACAGCAGGTCTCACTACCATCTTTTAAACCTTCCCTTTCACTCTTGCTGCTCTCCTTCTGTCACAGATCACCCCGACACGCATCTCCACCTGCTCCACCCTGCCTGCACGCTCTTGGATAGTTGTCCCAGGGTATTTAAACTCACCTACCTTCACTGCCTGTGCTCCTTGCAGCTTCACTGTTACACCTGTCTCCCTCTCATTCACACACATGGATTCACACACTTTCATTCCTCTCCAGAGCATACCTCCACCTGTCCAGGCTGTCCTCCACCTGCTCCCTGCTCCCACTATAGATCACAGTGTCGTCTGCAAACATCACAGTCCACGGAGACTCTGCTGACCGCATCTGTCAGCCTGTCCATCACCACTGCAAACAAGGAGGGGCTCAGAGCAGATCCCTGATTTAACCCCACCCCCACCGCAAACCTCACCGCTGCACCACCCTCACATACTTCTCTAAATATCTGTGTACGTGTTCCCTTTGACCTCTGACCTTGACCCAAGTGTGGCAAAAATGTAATCAGGTGATCTGGTGGTCACTGGCCATCTTCTGTGCAAATTTGTATGAATCGGTTTTCCAAAGCAGCTTTTAGTGTCTTCACAGAAAACATTTGGAGGAAGATCAGCATCACCTCAAACACTTACATAAATATTAATGTACAGATGAGTTCTTCCCACTCAGGAACAAATACTTTGTTCAGCTGTCACCCTCAGGATGAAAACACAGCGTCACACACACGATGCTCCATACGTTCGTCCTTCTGCACATCTGAGCACCTCGGCACTGAGACGTCTGCACGGAGAGCAGCATAAACACCAAAGATTTAAATCTGTCAGAGCACAACACGGTGATAGAGTGGTTTGGGTGGTCCTCAGGGTGGCGCACACAGACTGAAGTGGCCCCCTGGCAGCAGAGACTTTTCCCAGAGCAGCATTTAGTGGGTGGTGCAGCTTGATGCCACAGTGATAAGTGCCCCACAGAAATAAAGAAATAAAGTATGGAAGCCTTTTAAGTTTAGAGGTACAAATCTAATTTTACACAGAGCTCATCTTTTTGAGTCCCACACTGCTCCACAGGTGCAGCTGAGCGCTCAGTATTTTGGAGCAGCTCCATCAGATGCCTGCAGAAAACCTCTCCCACCACGGAGACACTTCATGGGTCACTGAACGGGTGGAGACTGCATGTTTTTGGATAGTTAACGGGGAGACAGGAATAACCTCATGGGTTGGGCTGCGTTCCACGACCACTGACGACCGGATAGTTTACACATCGGGAAGCAGCGTGCTGGAGATTCCTCGGAGGATATGTTTGGGATTCAGAGGTTGGTGAGGAGCTCTGCTTTGCGGCCCACTGCTCGTGTGGGTTTGAGCTGAGATACAGGACGAGGTGGAGTGGCAGAAGGAGAACTCTCTGTTTCAGGTGCTGCTGACACTATTCAATGATGACTGATCAAAGTTTTTGAGGGCTTATTAGACACTTTTTGTGTATAAATGTCCATGCAAAGCTTCTGTGTAGTTTCATAAAACCTCTATTTTAATGCACCAGCAGCAGCGGTACTCCTTTTTCGTGGCATGTTGCGTAGTACAAGGACAATAAAGTCTATTATTTTCTATTTTTCTTTACATACCAGAGATTAGAAATACTGCGGGGCAGGATTTTGGAAGTCTGGATGGTTTAAGCAGAGATCAGTGGCTCCTGTGGCCTCCAGCTGTGCTATTCAAGCACAAATAACATTGAAGTCAGCTGGCAGATGTTCTCTGCTGTCATAAATTATGTTTGTTGGTGCCATAAATCACCTTTAAAAAGACGGAATCGAGCTCAGCGTGCGTTAAAATCATTTTAAAAAGGACACTGAAAGCAGCTTATTTAAGAGGTCCCAACTCACCTACTAAATAAAGTAGATAAGATGAACTCAACCCTAAAGTGCTGTAGTAGCATTTTACTGCAGAATAGTGACCTAAAAACATCATAATTCATTTAAAATACTGACAGGCACCATTTTCCTGCACCACGGTCACCGCCGGTGTTTATAATATATCTGGCTTAAAAACCACCCACCTACTCAGTAGGTGCGTATTTATCGAGCAGCACGTATCAGGCCCGTCTGCAGTCAGCAGAGACTGGGTGTGTTCGAGTTCTCATTTAAACAGCCATAAACAGCCAGAACCAGCCGGACCCTCTGGCTTTGATATGAGTGTTGTTTCTGGCCTGGACTGGGATTCAGCTAAAAACATGAAAGACAAAATTACCGGCTGTGGAAAGCATGATGTCACGATTTCCTTTTATTTCACTGTAAAGTTTCATATTTCTGTTACACAGGAGCACCACTGCCCCCCCCCCATTAAACCTAGATTTAATTTATCCTGAAACTTTCTTTAACTATAAGAGACAATTTTTCTAATTAATTTAGTCTTACAGAGATGAGGCTGAAACCTGCACCAACACTGCCCACCAGTGTTAGAAATCTGCTACTGCAGCAGCACACACCCCAAATAACCAGCAGCTGGATAATCCAGTATTAACACAAAAATAATCAACTCAGTTCTAGAAACTGATTAGCATTGTTTTAATTTGCTAATATTTCATTATAAAGGAAACAGAATGTGTTAGTTCCTGTTGTCGGGCTGCTCCCTTTATGTCCTCCTAATAAGTTCCTGAGTCTAGGTTACTGTAACTGCTTCTGTTATTGCACTCACCAGGCCCTGACTCTGTACGTGCTTTGCATAAATGCTCTGCTTTCTAACATATTTTTTGAGTTTATGATCGATGTGCACACTGACATTCCTGGCACTGCAGACAGCATTTACACTCATAACTAACAGAATACAGAGGGACTGAATGTGTGAAAAAAATCAGCCAGTCTGACAGAAGATAACAAAGAAGTTTTTATTGAAGTTAAAAGATCATTTTTTCACAGGACACCGTCTGTTTGCCAGATGGGGAGGACACTGTGACAAAACCCTCTCCATAACACGGTAACAGCCTATCAGAGGAGGGCACTCTTCCAGGACACTTACCCTCTCCTCACGAGTGCTTTCACCGACTCCACACGGTGGAAAGTAAACAGGTTTGTCGACACCTGTTAGATGCAGCGCAGACTTTGATTATTGCAGAACAGTCCAGAGAGGATTTCTAAAGGGTTTCTTTATTTGAAGGCACAGCATTAATGACTGTTTCAGCATTAATAATTATGAATTCCAGCAAATTACAGAAAATAACATCCCTGAGACGAAAACTCCCACTGAAGCTCAAGTTGTGATTGGCTGAATAAATCCCTTTACACAGGCGGCTACAGGAGAACACCGACGTTCAACACTGACCTGATTGGAAAGCTCAAACAGCGCCCCCCACAGTACAGGATGGAAACCACAGGATGAAATTCATTAAAAGTTAAACGCGTGTGTGTGTGTGTGTGTGTGTGTGTGTGAGGTTGTTTTTGTTTTAAAGGAACACAAACACTTAATATCTGATAATATATCAGATCTGACGTCTTAGGCGTGGGTAGTGTGTATTTTGTATACCTCACTGATATTTCCCTTGGGTATGTGGTACACAACAGTACAAAAAGCTGGTGCTGATGGAAGCCTTTGCAGCGATGGCTGTGAGGCATTAAACAAACTTTACTCCTTTCACTGCTGGAAATGCTGCGATAACACAGACTCACTGCAGCCTCTGATGCACTGAAGAAAAGAGATAATAACCAGCGCCTGCAGAGAGATGTGGACCTTCACCACACTGAGGTTTCTTACTTTTAGATGAGATGATTAGATGGAAAAGATGGAGCTTAACAATAAGAGAAGCATCTGTTACTGGAGGTATTTTTGGCAATCACACTCTCAGCATATCATAATACTGAGATATCAGTCAGTACCTGAATACTGAGCGAGGCTGACTTGGAGTACTTTACAACAGCGCAGCTCCAACATTACTTTAAGTCAGCCCTGAATATCCAGGATGTTCTGGGGTCGCGTCACTCTGGTTTTTCTGCTGAAAGAAATGTTTGGCCCTGAACTTCGACACTCGCGCGAACAGGAAGTCCGCTCTGCTTCGAGGTCGTCAGCTCGGCAGTTTCCACGTTGTAGCTGGAAAGTGTAAAATTCATGAAAATCAAAGTGCGCTGCGTCAGGAACAGTGAGCGACGTGTGTCTGTGATGCTGGCTGTTAAAGGGAAGAGAGGTCTTCGAGGTTTGAGTGCTGGGTGAGAGGAACGCTGTAGCCCGAGTTCCAGTCCCTCTCAAAGACAGCCTTCAGCTGGGATTGGACCGTGGAGTCCACAGACGCCTGGCTGATGACCAATGCTGAGCCAGCTGTGTTCACAAAGTAGTCTCCTGACCAGTTAGATGTACCTTAAAACAGATTAGATTTAGATTAGATCATTCAGAGAGAAGATAATCAAGTGTGTGATTAATGACTCAGTCATTACAGGCGTGGTGCATTATTCAGCGTGGCTTTAACCACCTCCAGCAAGTATTCAGTTCAATAACATGATGCATTTCTCCATCTGGGTGAAGACGTGTTTGTGCTGCTCTCAGCTTGATTTTGGGATCAGTCCTAAATGTGAGACGAGCCGTCGGTCTGACGGGTTTCTGCGTTTTACTCTCCGAGTCATGGTCATGGTTTCAGGATGAGAATAATCAGTTAACAGAATCACGTGTTAATGGTTCAGCGCTTCCTAATTTGACCCACGTCTACATTCACAGTTGTTACATGAGAGAATAAACTGTGTATTACACACACGTTAAAGCGTGCCTTACCTATGTATGCAGTCTTATCCGTTACCATGTACTTGTTGTGGTTAACTCTTGCAAAGGGAATCTCCCTCTGCTCGGGGGTGGCAGGCACCACAAACAGCCTCTGAACAAAGGAAACACACAGTCCTCATTTTAACTGCAGGACGAGCACCGTGCTGCCTCAGCCTGACCGGCACAGCTACTCACCACCTGGATGTCCAGTTTGTGCTTGGGGTCATAGACTGAGGCCAGAGACTTGAGGAAAGGAAACATGACCGGCGCTGTGTTGTTCCAGCGGCTGATCAGCAGCCGCACTCGGACCCGCCTCTCATACGCCGCTCGCCTCAGCTGCGTGTCGATGTCCGCCCAGTACCTGCAGGGGGCGCCACACGCACAGGATGAGAACACGGGTAATAAACGATTTATTCTCGCTTCCTTATTACTGTTTTTTTTTTAAGATTTTGTTTCCTTTTTAATCGAGGATTATTGTTTTTATTGCGTATTTCGGTGAATATTTATTATCGACTTAGTGACTGTATATTTTGTTTAGCCTGTGCAGAACTGTGATCAACTGAGGCTGTTTTAAATGTGCTGTAGAAACAAACTCGCTACACGTGACATGGGCCCATAACAGAACCCACAGAGCTGTGCTCAGAGTGCATTTTCATTACATTCATTAAACGCTTTTCAGGAAGCGCGACTCTCAGCTCAGCTGTATCAACCTAAACTGCACCTTTTAGGATGTGAAAACTCCATGGTGGGCAGGTAGTTCATGACGGCGACGTAGATGAAGCTCTCAGCATCATCCATCACGCTGAGGATGGACTGAAGGTCTGGAGTCCTGCCGGCTGCACACAAGGATGGAGGGGAACTCTGACGGAGGAGAAAGAGGGACATTTTAAACAATGCAGGAGAGTAAAGCATGCTAAACTACGGCAAAGTAGCTGACTCGGGTCTTCAGCTGACGTTCACTCTCTTCGGGCAGCTTCGGGAACCTCCTGGCTCCCGCGTCGTCCTGAAAAGCCCTTTTCTGTAACTTTCCGTAATAAAATCGACACATTCCCGCCCCCTCTATGCTGCTGGTGGCAAACTGCAGAGGAACCAGCGTGAAAATAAAATCCCCTCACCGACAGATAGACGCTGGACGGCGTGTTGTTAAGAGGCACCAGGAGGGGCGTGTCCTTGTTGTACATGGTGGAGAAGCTCTCTGGCCACGGTGACGGGATTGACTGACTCTCCCCCAAAAACCAGTAGGCTTCAAAGATCTTGCTCAGGTCTGCGGCCAAGCAGCTGCAGTTGTAGACCACCACGCCGAGCTCCTTCACCTGGAGACCGACACCACAACATTACTCCCATTTTTTTTACTGCTTTCACATTTTTAAAACAAAGATGAGAAAACACGCAGGAGATGTTTTAGGTTCATGCACTTTTATCCCAGTTTGTATTCTTTGGACTACATTAACCTGCCATCTCTCGAGGTTAGTCTTCTAAAAATAAGGTTCTGGGATGTCGGTGCACTCGCGACAGCGCAGCAGAAGCCTGACCGGGAAACGCGAGATGTGGTTTAACATGCTGATGGTACCGCATTAAACCGACATGCGAGCGAAACTTTACACAAACGTGACAACTTCCTCTGAAAAGCAGAAGAAACTTTAATCTGATTGGTTTCGATTCACACAACTTTTCACCGGCAGTTTATTTCAGGGAATCTTTAATCAGACGGGAACACTGAGATCTTCAACTTCAGCTCACGATCACACTAACAAACCTACACCGGTTACATTCATTGATTTTTTCTTAACATAAACAGAATATAATGATTTAAATGTTTTAGGGAAATTAGCAAAGTTGGATTATTTTTATTGCTAAGAGATGCTAAAAACTGTGGGGGGTGGGTGAGTCCTCTGATTGGCTGCCCCTGATAAACAGAAGGTTTGAGTGGCGGGTGGGCAGGGCTGCTGCTGGGTGCATGAAAGGAGGGACATCTGCTCTCTTTAACATCACACCGAGTCAGGAGTAAAAAATAAATACATAAATAAGGTGTGTTTACTTACACTGCCTGCACTGTAACTGTGTGTGTGTGTGTGTGTACCTGTGTGAGGGACCTCCAGTCCATGTTGGCGCTGCCAATGTAAATATGTTTCTTGTCCACAACCCAGAACTTGGTGTGAAGAACGCCTGAGGTGAGCTCCTTCATGTTAACTGTCCTAATATGGGCTCCTACACACACACACACACACACACACACACACACACACACACACACACACACACACACACACACACACACAC
>JAVDPK010002099.1:623872-641016 GCA_034780415.1 Cichlasoma orientale
ACACACACACACACACACACACACACACACACACACACACACACACACACACACACAGCATCTAAGTCCATCAGGACATTCACAGCTTCATCACAAAACTACAAACTTCAATTATGAAAAAGGATTTTTGCTCCACAAACAGGGAAGAAGATTAAAGTTCATCACGCACACCTGCATGATTGTTATTGTTACATCCCCGTCAAACAAATCTCCTCACAGAGTTCCTTTATTTTAACTCCTCGGTCTAAAACAATTAGAGGAAGATTATGGATGTGTTTTTATTACAATATTATTAATAATAACAACATATTTGTGATGTGGAAATAAATTTCAATAAAACTGTTTTAACTGCATAACTTTCATTTGTAAACAAGCTTTAGTTTGTAAACGTATCCCTGTTTCCTGCCTCTCTGGAAGTGGCAAAAACCTACATGTTTAACCTAAAATCATATCAGTCTGAGCCGCGCAGGTATCAAGTGGTCACCTGAGTCGTTGAGCAGCCTGAGGTCGGCCCGCGGTTGTCTCTCCTGCGGGGTGTTGACAGCAATGCGAACCGCTACCTTCCCCGATAGCTCAGCCAGTCTGTCGAGCACAGCCTCCCCCTGAGCTCACAGCAGGAAAACCACACATCAGATAATGACAGCGGAAATCTGCATAATTAAAACGACTCTCCACCAATCCAACTATATAATCTGAACCGTGACATATCAGAGGAGCAGATACTGCTTCAGCTCACCTGATCGGCCGTCGGCTCGTGAGTGCCGGTGTCGTCGTTGGTGAGGGTCCAATAGAAGGAGGCGATGTCGAGACTGCTGCGAGCCTCGCTCATCAGACTCATCCACGACTGGAAGATGGATGGATGAGCGGTGCTGGAGTTAAACTCCAGGCCTTCGGGAATGCTCTCCACCAACACGATCCTGATGGCAGGGAAGAGCGGGAAAGGCCCGAGATTATTCCACAAACTAAACTTCACACTGAAGGCCAACGTTCAGAGGAACAGGAGCTTAGATCAGCAGCCCAGCTCTTCCTTCTGCTACTGATCTACATCACAGGGTAACACTAGTCTAGCAGCTAGTGTAACACACTCCAGCTAAGCTCAGTGAAGAAGATGCTGTTTCTTATAAAGGCTTCCAAAGGGGAAAAACAGTCCAGGATCACGAGTTAAAGCTAATTTTTATCCCTGGTATGATCCTGGACGTATAGAGTCACAGGTCAAGTTTCATAAACAGCTGAAAGTTTGCTGACTTCATCATAAAATAAGACCTTTCCCTGGATGTTAAACTCTTCTGTATATGCAGCTCAAGCTGGAAGCAGGTGCCGGTTCCGGGATTATGCTTACTTGCAGGGATCTGAGCAGAACTCCGCTTTAAATCCGAGGCTCACAGTTGGAGCGGGACGGGAGGACGAGGTCCTCAGCATCAGGAGATTCCAGAGGGCCAAGATGACCAGCAGTGCAGCAGCCACAGAGGCCAGAGCTGTGAAACACCTGTAATACTGGGAGGAGGGGGAGGAGCCTGTGGTTTTCCGTGCCATTATTAATATTCAGGTGTACTTGTGTGTTAATGCTCTAACTTACCACCTGGCTTTTCCTGCTGTATTCTTGTCTCCGGCACGCCGCATCCTCCAGCTACACAACACAAACACTGTGAGGACTTTCAGTCCAAACCGGACCAAAACACTCAGTCATACCACACATCGAGGGTGCCGCTCGCTCGCAGAGAAACTACCATTCACTGCGCACACACTTTACAGACACACACGAGAAGTGTGTGACGTCTGCCAGCTTCCTGAATCGGCACCACAACTGTGGGAACATCTGCCATAAATGCTCTCATTAAAGAAATGAATAAAGCCATTTAATTTAAAGCTCTGAAGAATTACAGTGAATATGAATTTACTGAAACACACGTGTGAAACTGTTTATTTCTTCACTTCCTCGGATTATTTATGAATTCCCCTGACATCCAGTATTGCACAGAAAAACAATGACCTGAGCCAATCCCAGCCACACGCCTTGTGCCACATCAAAGGGGCTAAATTTGATTTCCCAAATCCCATCAGGAAGCTGCTGGAAGCTGAAACATTAAAGGAGCGTTACCTGGTTGTACGGGATTCTGGTCTTCATGCTCGCAGAAGGAATGAGATCCGTCCTGTTAGCTCACGTCCACAATGCTCCTCTGCGCCTCTGAGACCAAACAGCAACACAACACACACATTACAGAAGGTTCTAGGTGTTTGCAACACCGTATGCACAGAATGGACTGCATAGCCATCTCCAGCACAAAGACACACGGCTCCAGCTGCTGAAAAGCTGCCTGCAGGATGAACGGGCCTCTGAGGTTACAGCTGCCAGCTCAGAAAAACACACACATTAACTTACATTCACAGAGACGACGGAGGATTCTGGTCAAGCTGCTGTGTTTCAGAGAGAAAGTGATGTTTCTGTATGAGATCTGCCTGCTTCAAAGACAGAGGAAGTATGAGGCATAAATGCTGACAGTGGCGTGACTTGGTAAAGTTGCGACACGGCAGTCACAAGAGGCTTTTTCCCCATCAAAGCAACATGTGATTGACCGCATTGCTAAGCAACATCATTTTAGCTTGGAGTCGCACAAATATTTGGAACCTCTTTCGAGTCACGCTCGTTCAAGAGTCCATATCAGCCCGTCACGGACAACCTGATACTGGTGCACGCGCTGTCCGATCTGCACCGCTGCATTTCTGTATCGCCCCCATGATACTGGGGTACTACAGAAAAAGCACCATTACAGCACAGCCCAGCGCCTCTGCAGCACATGTAGCAGAGCAGCATCATAGCTGAGCAAACATGCTGCAGCCAGGTGGTGTCTTCATGCTAAGTTTTTGACAGGTTTGTAATACACATTGCTCCAAAGTCAATGAATTTTTAATATAACACACTGAATGCACTTATGTCCATATATGGAAGGCCACTGGATGTTTTCACTGCATAAAAAGCTCAGTCGGCTCTAAGAAACGGGCTCTTCAACATACTGAGTCCCACTGGAAAATGAGTTCAAGGAAGGGGAACATTTCCTGTTAGAGACATACCTGTCATCTGAGAGGAGCACGTGACTAATGCGTTAGTTTGACACACTATCATTTTCATTTTTCAGCTGAACAGACTTCTT
The DNA here is from genome assembly GCA_034780415.1 of Cichlasoma orientale. NCBI lineage: Eukaryota > Metazoa > Chordata > Actinopteri > Cichliformes > Cichlidae > Cichlasoma > Cichlasoma orientale. Next base: position 627,022 of record JAVDPK010002099.1, read on the forward strand.
CAGTAAGAAATATGATTTCAACCATTTTTTGTGTGTTTTAATCTAATCAAGCTTATTTATTTATGTTTACAAAATGACTAAAAATAACAGGAAATGCATCAAGTAACACCGACTTTTTGCCGTAATGATGACCAGTCCCTGCTTCCTGTCATCACCCACAAAGACCTGAGGCACGGAAATCCTGAAATACTGCTACAGTTTTAAGAACTCAGACGGGTATAAAAACAAGTCCTACTGAAACAAATGATCCGACCGTGACCAACAGAACTTCTGCTGAATGTACCAAGTGTGCATTACGCAGGCGCGGTGGCAGCACAGCGACACAGAGCGCTTCTGTTTTTGGCCGAGTCTGCGCTCTGCTACATGATAACACACCTGAGTCTCACTGTGAAACCAAACATGCTTCAAACAGCTCTACGTGCCACACGGTTACAGCACCACGTTATTGTTCTCTGACTGTACTTAACAAAGCAGACTATAGCGATAACAGAGTAATCACAGAACACCTGAAGGCCTTGGCTCAGTTAGCAGAGGACACAGAAGAGTTGGTTTATCTGCGCAGAGGAACAAATGGACTGAGAGAAAACAGCTCAGAGAGGAAGAGGTGACTCAGGAGTTTTGGCTCGTGTTGTGTCAGTGAGTGTAAGGATCACTGAATTGCCTGACGAATAAGAAAAGCGCAGGTAACACAGGTGCGGTTAGCCAGCAGGAGGCTACAACATGAACGCAGTTAAATGTGGGGCACGCTGGGGTTCAGCAGCGATTAAATAGATTAAAAATATACCCATTAAGTGTAACGGAATAATTAATATCTTTGTTTAAACAGACAAAAAGCTAACTAACAAAGACAGAGAGTCGCTGACAGCGCAAAACAAAAAGAACATTAACCCACCTGCTACCATCCGTACAGCTCAGGTACAAACCCTCACACAGCAGAGCCGGCAGGTACAGTGTTCTGCAGGGGGTCCTCGGGGTGTCGTTGCGCTGTCAGATACAGAAAAACACAAAAATACCACAAAAAGAAACACTTTCTCTGCGCTCGTGTAGTCGGTGCAGTTTTGGCTACAGGAGCGAGGCATGTCATGTGATCCGTGGAACCCAACCAATCAGAGGGGAGTTTTCATGTGACGTACTGTATGGGACTTACAGTAGTGTAATTCTTATTTTCACCACAAGATGGCGCACAGCACACAGAGAAAGCGCTGACCTCAGCGCAGAAACGACATGCTTAAATACATTTAATTTATACGGATATTAACGTCCTATGTGTGAACTCGTGCCTGGTTTGCAGCGCCATCAAGTGGTAAGAAGAACAAACAGAAAACTAAACAGTTCTCACGCTGACTCACGTTTTAAGCGATGGATCGGGTCACATGTTGTATTGCATACTTTTAGCAGAGATAAGATATCAGAATTTGACTTAAGCTTGTGACCCATCAGTTTTATACAGGAGTGAATCGACCATGGACTCAGGTCTGTTTCTATATTTTCCTTTAGTTTGAGGCCTTATCTTCACAAAAGGCTTTTACTGTCGTGTATAGTTTCTGTGCGTCACTGTGGCGTGGCAGTGAAGTACTTCAAAACACTCTGTGGTACTGCAGTACACGATAATCCCCACTTAAAGGTGATTCTCTGTGTGGCTGCAGCTTTTCCACACTGGCAGTCTCAGACGCGTTGTTGTCAGTGGCCTAAATTGTGCCTCTTGAACCTCTTTCGTTGTCACATTAATCATAAACTCCCGACATTTCTGCTCATCTGTCCCCTCACAGCAGAAGGTTCTGCTCCGAATCTTCGGTTACCTGTATGGGTCTCCCGCAGGTGCTCCGGCTCCAGGAACCTGCGTGTTACTTTAACTGGCGATTCTCTAGTTTTATCAGTATATCTAATACGCGCACACATACTTGTCTTTGTTTCTTTGTAGCGCAGTTTGAAGCCCTGGAGGTGTTTGCACAGCTCCAAATTAAGAGGCTGCTTCACTGTTGTACGCAGCGCAGCGTCTCAGTACACTCTGTACTGGGCCTGATGACACGGAGCCTTTCGCAGTATTACTGTCCATCACAGTGAATTATTGGCAGGATTGTTTTGGACAGTTGTTCCGATTTCTAAACAAATATTTAGATAAACAAACGTGGAGCAGTTTGTTGGGTTAAGATCCTGAGTTCCTCTGTTTGCTGAGCTGGGTAATGTAAAGGTGGAGCATGCGAGGCTTTGTCTCTTATTAGGTATATATGATGTTTTCTTCTTTAAAATGCACATAGATTTGCATCGTAATGCACATCCTTTTTGATCTGGAGGATGGCTGCTGCTGCTGCTGCTGTTGCTGGTCTTGAGTGTTTTTCCACTGGAGGACATTTGCAGCATTTTGCCTTTGCTTTATTTGTGCAGTTATAAAGTTTCACCTCTTCACTTTAAAGGCGAATAAAATCCCTTCCAGGATTGATCTCTATTCTGTTTAAAGTAGGTCTTATTAGAGGTTTGACAATGTAGTTTTTTCCCAGTAGAATATTTAATCGTGACAAATATTTTTGAGGTGCTGTGTTGATATATTTTGAAAATTACATTACCAGTGAAGTGTTTCACCAGTAAAAATGTGTAGATAATGAAGCATTTATATCTCAAACCAGCTCTGAGAAGGCCCATGCCTTCATATCAAGCAGGCTGGACTTCTACAGTGGCTTATTTGATTTTCTTATGCTGATTAAGTACATACACTGATACATACACATACACTGATCAGGCATAACATTACGACCACCTGCCTAATATTGTGTTGGTCCCCCTTTTGGTGCCAAACAGCCCTGACCCATGGAGGCATGGACTCCACGAGACCCCTGAAGGTGTGCTGTGGTATCTACATCAAGATGTTAGCATTGTCCTGCTGAAAGAGGCCACAGCCATCAGGGAGTGCCGCTTCCATGAAAGGGTGTAGATGGTCTGCAGTAATGCTGCAAATAAAATCAGCAGCATAAACCATGTGCTGATTTTCCTGTGCTGCCCTCACTCAGTTATACTATATGATATTGATCTGTGGGAGTTACCATGTCTGCCTTACACTGTGTCTGCGCTCTCATCAAAGAGCCCCTTCCTTAGTTGGTAGTTTTATAATCCGTCAGGGGGCGCCGTAGCGCAGGTACAGACTTTGGCCTCTCATTTGCTCTTCAGACATGAGTGGTGGTTACAGATGGAGGCGGCAGGTCGGATACTAGCAGTGAGAACAGGGTGCAGTTTATTTCCACCAACAGCTCATAATACACAGCCTTTAAAACAGTGGATTGTGCCTTTATTAAAATAAAGAGGTGTGGCGAATGGTCATATTTTCTTTTGTTGCCGGTGAAAGCTGCGGTTTGATAAGAGATCTGAAAACTCACGCACGCCTTCTCTCTCCTCGTTCTTTCTGAAATTAGACAAACTATGTTTGCACTACAAAACAGCTTTACTATTAATTAGTCTTTAATTGTTGCTGATTTCACGTGTCTGTGCTAGAGTGTAACCATGGAGATGGGCCCAGAAACCCCCCAGACAGTTTTATTTTTTTACAGCGACAAAAGGAGAGTTATGACGAGGTAATAAAAGAACTTCACGTCCTTCTCGGCTCTCCTGGAGATCCTTGTTGTTGTTACGTATGTGGGTTTATTTTTGTATCTGTTTAAGGAATCAAATCTGATTCATATAAACGACCTTTCTTTCTATTTTTCAGCTGACAGAGAGAACGAATTACGCTGTTGCTACTTTGTTGTCTTTTCAGGCTACGTAACACCGCATTTTCCTTTTTAATCGACTTCCTGAATCACCTGGAGCGGGCTGCCGGCAGGTGGACACACAGGTAAGATTTTTTTTTCTGCTGGAAGCTCATTGGCCGGGTTACAGTGAGGGTATAATACTACGCCATGACTGATCCCGGTGAGTCACCGAGCAGCTTTTTATGAGAGTTGTGGCTGTGAGTTTTATTACTAACAACACTTCCTGTATTTCCTCAGTGTAGCTCTGCATATGGACACCTTTTACCCAAATATGCTCTTCACATTTCTGCCTGATTGATTTCCAGAGACAACTTTGCAGTTGGACTCAAACTCTGTTTTCTCTAATGTTTCGAGGCCCTTCGGTGCACCATGACACCGTGATGCTCTTAAGGAGGGCCTTCTGCCCAAAATAGATCAGATAATATCTTATTTATCTTATCTTGTTGTGTCTGAGTCCAATTGTGCTTCTGCGTGTGCATCACGACAATACAAAACAGGTGATCTCAAATCCATAAGTAAATAAAAAAGCATTAGAGTGGCGCTTGCACAAATAAAAGTAAAACCTGTGGGAAGCCTGTGAGATCATCCAGTCACCCTCCTGTTCTCCCGCGTGGTCCGTCTCAGGCTTCAGTCTGCTGTTCGTGGCCGTGTGGGCCATAAAAGGCTCTGACATCACCAGAGCAGGTTGATAACAGGTGTGCCTGTCGGTGGCGTCACCTCAGAGCGGCGTGACCGTTTACACGGGAAAACCTGGACACGGATTTTCTTCCATTTATCAAACATGAGGAAAAGTATGAATTTCCTTGGCAGATCATTTCCTCTTCCTTCTGTCCTTCCGTGTGCTGAAAATGTCCTTAAACCAAAACTTGTTCTTCTAAAAGCAGCATTAATAACTGATTAATTACCTTAAAAAGTGAAAAACTAGCTGGTTGTAACTTCCAGGGAATCTGATGGGACTTATGTTTCAGGTAAAAACAGGAATGTGAAGGTAATACAAAATATGAATTGACACATCAGCCATCATAAACAGCCCCTCCCATTTACGTACAGGACCTCAGATGATCTTATAATCAGATTCTGATGATCCTGATTTTTACCTCAGCTGTAAGAGGAGAGATCGGTGAACGGGCTTTCACCCAGGAGGCATCTTCCCGTCCAAAGTCTCGTTCTTAAGCGTTTCACCGGTTCATTGAAACCGACACCAGCGCCGGCACGAGCGCCGGCACCTCGGCGGTGGAAACGTGGTATGTGATGTGACGGTGTCACTGCGGTTTCTGTGTTTCAGGGTGTTTTACGGTGTGGAGTTGGTGGCCCCACGTCCACCCCTCCTCACTTTATCTTGCGGTAAATATTTACTTGGCCTGGAGCATGTGGAAATATTTTGTTTATATGCTGCACCTAAAAATGACATAAAGTAAAGTAGAGTAAAGTTGTGTTTGTAGCAGGTCTTCAAAGTTGCCTGAAAATGTTTCTGAAAGTTTTGCATACAGTTGCTTAGACTGTGGCACAACTCTGTGTGTGTGTGTGTGTGTGTGTGGGTGTGAAAGGATGAGATGAGCTCAGTGATAAGGAGCAGGGTAAGTGGGGATCTACGGCAGCGTTCTGCAGGTCCGTTCTCTGCAGGTTCCTCTGCAAACGCATGAAAGCTGTGCTGGTACTTTTGCCCGTGATGGAGGAAACATCTGAATGACTGTCGGTCTTTCTTTGAGCGCTCGTTGTGTTACCGTGGCCTGCTGCTGTCGGTGTTCAGGTGTGTTTAACTGTCAGGTGTGACAGTTTGCAGGTAACGTTGCTGTTGGCGTCTTTAGGAGACGTGCCAGTTTAAACATTTTCACCCTGTGCCAGAGCGGAAAAGCTGAATTAATCTTCCACATCACAAAGAACTGCTTCAAGCACGATCTCGCACTAAAACCGTTCTTTCACTTTCAGCACATTTTCCTGTGTTCTGGCTGTCGCTTTGTCCCCTTCAGTCTACACTCAATCATCCATAAAGTGAAGTTTATTAAAAATATTGATAGAAATATTTAAAGACAGTCCCGCCTCCTGCTGCAGGTACATTAAAATCAAAGGGCCAAAGATCAGTGTGGGGGAGATTTGTCAGTGTTGAAATGCTGCTGTTGGCTAAACGATAAAGTTCTTATTAAGGTGCTGCTGGCGCACACCCACAGGCTGGTACCTGATGTACACTGACTCATGGCTTCCTGCTATGCTTCATTAGTCATCTACCATTGATCTGTTGTTCTCTTGTGTGCTCTCTCTCTCTCTCTCTCTCACACACGCACACACACACACACACACACACACACACACACACACACGCGCACAGACACACATTCAGCTTCCAGGATACGAGGAAAGCCAGTCATCTGTGCAGTTAAAGGATGTGCAGAAGGAAGTGGAACGGCAGCTCATAAACCAGTCGCCACCCGACTGTCTGCCAGAAAAGCTTCTCAGGTATCTGACCCCAGCACATCTCTGCACACACTCTGCATAAAAATCACTTAACTCACTTTTAAATATGAACTCTTATAGCTCAAACAGCCCTGGTTAGGTTCAGCATTAATAGCCTCACTTTCCTTACCTGCGCTCTACAAACGCACTACCTGGACCACACCTAGCTCTCCTCATGGAAAAAAACACTCCTGGAGTTGCTCAATTCCTGAAAGGTGATAACATTTATTTCATGAACAGACTGAAAACTAAACGTGCTCGTGCATTATTCTCACACGCGTCTGTTGCAATGTCAGCAAATGCCGCTTCATCTGCAAGTTTTCCATCTTTCGCCTCTGCTGCGCCTGTTTTTCTGCCCAAAACTAAATGAATTAAAGAGAACACACAGTGACGGGGAAATTGATTTTGACTGTAAGCCAGTTCATTCTGTTCGTCCTCCACCCACGTCTGTCTGAGCTGGACCTGATGACCAGGGCTGGGGGAGTGTGGGGGAGATATAGGTGACAATGGTCAGAGGGTGGTGGTGGGGGTGAGTGGGGCAGAGAACAGGCTGTTCAGGCACAGGTGAAGGCTGATAGATAACCCAAAAACTGAGCTGGGGGTGGGGGGCAAAGCCTGCTGTAGGTGGCAGTAACACTCCCAGTTTTCACTGCTTAATATCTTAAATTTTAACATGCAGGTGTAGATGTGGGGGTGTGGGGGTGCTTTGGAACACAGCAACCAGCCATAACATTCAAATCGTCACAGTGCTGTGTGGGCCAGAACAGCTGTGACCCACTGGGACAGGGACTCCACCTCTGAAGGTGGAATCAGTGCCGGGAAGGTCCTGGAAGCTGCGATGCTCCGTGGATTGGGCTTGTTTGTTCCCAGGACATTCTACAGATGCTCCGATCGGGATCTGGGGGTATTTATGTTCCTGAGTTCGTCAGGGTGCATCATCCTGCAAATCCCGTCCCATCAGGAAGTGCTGCTACCGTACCGGTAAAAGGCGCATACGCGACACAGCCGGTGATAATTTTGGCTGAAATTTCTTTCCGTGAAGCCTTTGACATCCCAGTCCCTCCACTCCCAGCTTCATCTCCATCCACGCTCACCTCCGTGTGCAGCGACAGCCACAAAGCTTAATATCAGCTGCTTCTGCTGCACGCCGCCTCATAAAATGAAACTGTAAACACTGAGCGGCCTCCATGTTTACTTCTGCGCAGCAGATCCGAGCGCTCGGGCTTGCAGTGTGAACGCAGCCTCTGGTGACGTCATTCACAAACAGACCCGGGTGGAGACATCAGCTACTATATGTTCAGTTTTGCTTCTGATACTTGGAAGGCGGCCATCACTTTGTTTATTTGTAACTGCAGACAGTGGAAACAGCACTGCTCCTCCTCTTAAATTCTCTGTTATAAACGATGGCAGACGCACGCAGAGGGAACGAACCTTTCGTCTGCAAATGTCCAAATTTCAGAAAGGAGAATATGAAGGAGCAACGTGAGTAATTTGCTCCTGATCTGAAAAGTTTGAGACAAATTTTGTTTTGGCCTTTATAGACAGTGTGAACTGAGTTCTTTAGGGGGCTGTTTGGTGTGTTGTGCATGCATGTACTAACATGTTACACAGGTGGGACAGGTCAGGTAGAGCAGGTAACTGATTACCCTCTCCCTTCGACTGAGGTCTGTGTGTGGGGAGAGGAGGGAGATCTTTATATCCTCACCAGCTCGACTCCTAAAGCTCCTGACCCCAAACTTTACACCCTCACCGTGAATGTGAAGGATTTCCTCTGCATTGTTGTGTTTAATGCGTGCTTTTGTTCAGTTAAGACACAAGAAAAACAGACTCTGGGAGTCGAGCTCTTTCGGACGGTGAAGATTCTGCAGTTTGCACAAACACGATTTGACCACTGAGAGATTCAGAGTTCACCGCGCAGCAATGGTTTGAAATGAGATGAAGATTTGCTCTAAATCTGCTTAAAGTCAAATGTGAAGAAGATTTCTGACAGCATCAGCACGTAAGACAGGAAACTTGGAGAGGGTGAACCTCTTTGTTTGGGGTGCACCGGTACATCCAGGGGTCATCATCATCCCTGAGAACAGTGCCGGTCTGTCCTTTTGCTGTTAATGATAATTAAGCATGTCTCATCATTTCAGCTACAGACGGTCTGATCGTTCACTCACATTAGTGTCCCTCCCGTATCGCCGTCCTGAACGAGGAAGTAAAACTAAAGTGCCGAGGTTAAAGGTGACATGTGGTTGCCGTGGCAACCTCTTTTAGGCCAGTATCAGGGGTCTTATCAGCGCTCTCTAAACTTTTTTGTCTGCCTGCACTGGGATCAATGTGACTCCACATTCCAGCGCGCTCAGTTGGAGCTTTCGGATAATCAATGAAAACATCAAACGTCTGGATTAAGCTGCAGGCAGAGCGTTTTTAATGAACCACCAGCAGAACTGCGCAGACGCAGCCGCATCCACGGCAGCGAGCGGTCTGCGCTCACGTGTCTCCGTCGTGTCACTTACGGGATTTCAGCAGCAACAGGAATTTCCCAACATTTAGATCAATAACCCACATCGATGGTACTACTGCTTCTGCTGCTGGTACTTCTAATGCTAGTATTTAGACTGCAGCAAATAGTACTTCTACCACTGTTACTCATGAGCATTATAATCCTACCTCTTATGGACACTGCTATTACAACAGAACCGCCTGTAATGGTTCAGGGGCTGGTGCTAATGTTACTGCTATTCAGGGACAGAGTTGTAGTTTCTGTCTCAAAGAGAAGCCAGTACAGGAGTACTTTAAACATGCAGTATTTTTAATGAGCAGCATTCTCATGATTGTGCAGAAGTTTGAGCACACGAACCTGATATAATGATGAGTTTCTGTTCTCAGTCTCTCAGAGAACAAAGCCGGGTCTGCTTTAGGGTCACGGTTCTATCAGTCACAGCCGAGCCGAGCCTGTCACCACTGCTTTCAGAAAACCAAGACGGCGAAGACCCCAAAATCTGCAAAGAAAGAGATGAAACCATCGGCGCCATCACAGGAGCTATTTTCATATTTATACACAGACTTTGGCTAAAACAGGTCTCTGACATTTAACTTCAGTACAGAGCAAGGAAACTACACAATCATCACACAACCATCACGCAACCATCACGCAACCATCACACAACCATCATACAAGCATCACACAACCATCACTCAACCATCACACAACCATCATACAACCATCACACAACCATCACACAAGCATCACACAACCATCACGCAACCATCAAGCAACCATCACACAACCATCACTCAACCATCACGCAACCATCACGCAACCATCACGCAACCATCATGCAACCATCATACAACCATCACACAACCATCACGCAATCATCACGCAACCATCCCACAACCATCACGCAACCATCACACAACCATCATACAAGCATCACACAACCATCACGCAACCATCACACAACCATCACACAACCATCACGCAATCATCACGCAACCATCACACAAGCATCACACAATCATCACGCAACCATCACGCAACCATCACACAACCATCATACAAGCATCACACAACCATCACTCAACCATCACGCAACCATCACGCAACCATCATACAAGCATCACACAACCATCACTCAACCATCACGCAATCATCACGCAACCATCACACAATCATCACACAACCATCACACAACCATCACGCAACCATCACGCAATCATCACGCAACCATCACACAATCATCACACAATCATCACACAACCATCACACAACCATCACACAACCATCACACAACCATCATACAAGCATCACTCAACCATCACGCAACCATTATACAAGCAAGGTAAATATTAAAAAGTAAGTAGTTTGACAAAAAGACTCAAACTTGCTTTGACTGAAGTTATTTTGAAGTTACCAGTGACCGTGTGTTACTGCAATTAAAAGACAACTTGTGTACTCAGCGTGCACGTTCAATCACAATCTTTTCACAGATGTAACCGATGCGGTTTATAAAACTAACAACAGGAAATGACAGGGAAAATAAAAAAGTGAGCGCAATCATCCAGACAGCACCTAAAACCTTCTTCTGCATTAAATGTGTTGCAGGTGTGACGTAACTGCAAACCCTTCAGAAAAACTGCGCCCTGCACCTCCCTAAACATGTAACTGCAAATCGTGTTTCCTCCTACGCGTTTCCCACTGCTTCCTGCCACCGTTTCAGCTGGAAGAGGGAAACTCCACCATCAGCTGGCGGCTCAGCAGCACCTGCAGCATCGGCCTCCTGCGCGTTGTCGCCTCTGCGCAGATCCAGTGCAGAAGTGTAAGTTAAGCATTAGTTCACTGCCGCCCGTCCAACTTCCTAAAGTGGACATTTTTGCTCGTGAAAAGAGAACTGTTGACTCGCAGCATCCTGCACTGCGGTAACCAGCACATAGAGTATGAATGTATGTGAGTGGAGCCTGTGGCTGGAACTGCAGCTACTGCTTCTACATGCAGCTACCATTTTGATTTCTACTTCCTGTACTACAGTCTTCTATAAGTACCACTACCCACACTCATTCATTACCTTTGCGAAAATGTCTTTGTCCATGTTGTCAAATGCAAGCGTTTCCTTCCTCTTTTGCGATCTCAGAGTGAATATTTTGGTCGGGCTGTTCAGTAGTTTCGCAGTTTTCTGATGCTTTAAATGATTAACCAACATCTTGTAGTGGGAATAGGAAGACTAATGAGGGTCTTTTATTGGGGGAGAGTTTGGCATTGTGTAGTATTAGTACACAAGTGGTGTGTTATTTCAGACATGAGCTCTTCTTGTAGTGTGGTAGTTACAGCTACTAGAATTACCGCCTCCATTTCTTTTCCCTCATAATGCTGATATCCTTGATTAATTGACACAATCACTGGAAATAACAATAGTTGTGTTATTAACGCAAAGACAACAAAGCTCCAGTCTCTCCCTCTCTGTCTCTCTCTAATTCACTGCCCCCACCCACTAAAACTCACCCTGTCTTATCAGTGTGCGTCCTAGCCAACCCCCACCCACCCCACCTGTAGCACCAGGCCACATCGCCACACTGTTACTCATTAACCAGGACTTCCTTTTATCCAAGCCAGACAACCCCTAGGTCACTGCCCGACCCACAGCACTCAGGTTTCAGGTGCTGCTCGGAAATGTAACGCCAGCAGCAAAATGTTAAAAACGTCTGAAAATTGTTCACCTTAAAATGATCACTTTGCTTCACCTTCCTTCTTTTCCTGCTTTTTGATACTTTGTTACACTTTAGCTGTTGCTTCAGCAGCACAGACCTGACAGCAGCGGTGACTCATTGATATTAGTGATATCAGAGAGGAGGCAGGGGCATTAGGTAAGGGCTCGACAAGATTAATATACAATGTGGGAGGTGTGTGTGCGAGATAAGGGAAAACACCAAACTGTTATATTACAGTGTCTCATAAACTCTCTGTGGGCTCTTCTGTGTTTATCCTCACTCTAATTATTACCATTACACACCTGCTCTGACAGCGAGAGCACCAACAGGCCAAACTTCACGGAGTCAGGAGCGTTGGTGGATAATTCTCCGTGTTGGCTCGTTCTGAAGGTCAGAAGTCGTTCGCACGGCGGACTCACAGCAGGGTCGGCTCTTAAAAGAAGAACGATGCACTTTGGAGAAGACCGTGAACCTGCAGGTATCGCCTGACACAAGCTCCATCGGCACAGGTTCATCGGCGTGCCCAAAGCCCCCCCCCCACACCCCCCGATTTGGTAGTTTTTAAATTATTTGTCACATAGCCGAAGCACGTTTGAGCTTCAGGGCATGAACTGATGGGTGGACGTTCTCCTTCAGCAGAATTCATGGTTCCATCAGTTATGCCATCCAGGTCCTGAAGCAGCAGAGCAGCCTCAGACCATCACACCACTGCCACAATGGCTGGTTCTTTTTATGAGGTGCTGTGTTAGCTTGTGTCTCGGGGTCATCCAGATGTTTGTTGGCAGATGTGAGACGAGCCTTTGTGTGCTTGTTGGCCAGCAGTGGTTTCCTGAGACCCGAGGATGGTGCTGACGCAGCACGCGCCCTGAAAGACCACAAGTGCACACACACACACTCGCAGGTAGTTAGGTGTGCGGTGATGTGCAGCGTGCTGTGAACAGGTGCCACTATGTATAAAGACCTGCCTCCATTACAGCCTGTCAGCCCGTGACTGTCGACTGAGCTCTGTTTGATGTTAATGAGGATTCGCTTGATTCGACAAAGCAGCCCGCTACTGTATGTTTAAAGCTGCCTCCCTGGAGGATTCGCCACAAAATTGCTTCCCTTTATTTGGCGCAGTTGCACGCAGGCGTACATGTACGCCGATGTTTTATATAATATATTCTAAAGAGAGGGCAGCATATGCTGTTTTCTCCTTCGGCACACTTCATTGGAACAGCTAGAGTGGAAACTGTTGGCTTGCATAGATCTCAGTCTCTCACTTGATAAGATTTAGTTTCAGCCTAATGCCTGAATGATAAAGAATTATGTTAAAATAAAGGATCTGGGTGAGGGCAGAAGGCAGGGCTAACCAATCATTAATGCAGCAGGTATGCCCCTTGTTGTTATCAGCTGGCAGAGAGCCGAGCCCCGAGCTGAAAAACAACAAAAATGGCTTATCAGTTGAGGTCAAACCAGCTCTTAACTGCGCAGGCCTTGAGACCTGAGAGTGAACCAGGGAAACTCTGACATGGGTCTGAACCAGAGAAATTAAAGGACACGTTGTGAAACAGGCCTTTGTGCAATGCCCTGATCAGCTTTGAAGATATTTGGACAGTTCCTGCAGGCTCGGAGCTTCAGCACAGAAACTTCAACATCAAGAAGAAGAAGAAATAAAGAGCCTCTGCTTTCATCTGACTAGATCAAGAACTGCACAGGACACATGATGTAGCACTTTCACTGCACTGCTTTTATATTATTTCTATTTCTGTTGCATTAAATAAGCCAGCTGATGACTCAGTACATCCTCTGACAGCAATTATTATTGCTGTGGCAAGAGTGTGGCCAACTTAAAGTCACTTGTAAACCTAACACGCATGTCTTTTTAGTGCGAGGGGAAGCTGGGGCACCCGGAGAAACCCACACAGGCTCAGGGAGAACATGCAAACGCCACGCAGAGGCTTGCTGCGCCGCACCACCGTGCTGCAACTCTTTCTGCGTGAAATGATTCACGCGTCTGGAAGAACCAGCAGGCATGTCGGTGAATGCCGCAGAGAGGATTGGGAAATCAGAAGATGCTGAGGGAGCTACATAGTGTTTCTGTCTGCTTAAGGGATTTGTTAAGCCCTGATTATACTCTGTTGCGGACACGGACACGGACAGCTGGAGGCACCACAGCCGAGCACTCGTTCCTGTTATACTTCTTTGAAGTCCGTTGCCCGGAGCGCATGCATAGCTGGAGCATTGTAATGTAAATTGTCCAAGGACGAGTCTACTCAGTCACAAAAAACAGGCCAGCATGCGGATGTCTGCACGGACCCTCGCGCTCGCCATCTGATGATGACATTTCTGTCACTCAGACCCCGGCGGGCTCACAGAGGCAGGAAGTAGGCTGGTCAAAAAACATATGAACGCCAATGATGCTGCAAAGCCTAATGAAGTTTCTGCTTTGCTTTGTGTATCAGGTCGTGGGAATGGCTGGTTGTGTTTCTGTCCAAAATAAGTGGAAATGATCATAAATTTTACCTTCAACACAACCCCCACAATGCACGCACGCACACACACACACACACACACACACACACACACGCACACACACACACACACACACACACACACACACACACAC
>JAVDPK010002099.1:649408-660288 GCA_034780415.1 Cichlasoma orientale
TGTGTGTGTGTGTGTGTGTGTGTGTGTGTGTGTGTGTGTGTGTGTGTGTGTGTGTGTGTGTGTGTGTGTGTTTTCTCAGCATAAACCATTAAAAGGAAGGGAAACTGGTGGTGGAGGGAAAAGTGAATGAATGGCGGTGTTATTTATTTGGTTTGGCCAAGTGCAACTTCAGCAGTGAAAAATCACCCGCCGTATCACTAATTCCGTCCTGTCCGCCGCTGCCTGTGGGACTAATGGACCCCGAGAGGGGACAGAAAGGCAGCCTGTGTTTGTGCGTCTGTGTGTGTTTGTGTGTATTCTGTTTGGCTGTTTTCACACACGCACCGCAGCCCTACGCTTCTCCAGGGATTACCAGATGGGCATAACACATTTTTTAGCCAGCTCCATACAAAGTGAGCTTGATGACAGATTTATGATCATGTGAGGATGGTGCAGGTAATAGTGTGGTGAATCTGTCACAATGGAGTGATCACCCTTTGTCCCGCCTCCCGCCACCTGCGTGGTCTTCTTCGGCGCTGAAACCAAACAGTGTTTTTCCAGGTGTGAGATCTCCTGCTGTGTGATGCATGTGATGCAGGACATCAACGTCTGATGGTGTCTCAAAACGATTCCTCTGACATTTTGTAGACTTGCGTGCAGATGTGCATGCGTGTGTGCATGTGTGTGTGCATGTGTGTATGCATGAGTGAGGCAAACATTCTGTTTTTTAGAGCAAAAGAGGGAAAGTGGGTGTGATGCATGTGTGTTATCTATTTGTGGCATATATGTGAGAGAGAGGGAGCGTGAAGCAGATTTCAGCAGCCATGTGCAAACTCTTTAGTCTCAGGCCCGACCTGCTTAAATCAGCTGTAACGCACTCTGTTCTTGCATTAACTTAAACTTTCCCAACCTTTTGATTGGCTCAAAGGTCAGCATTGCTTCATTCGGACAGCTGAAAGTCCAGGGCCTTTGATCATATGTGGGAATGGGCCTGTTAATTTTGCATTGACACAGACTCACAGCAGCAACATGCATATGGTTAGCTTGCAAAATAAACAAATGCATTACACACTGAATAAGGAAATCCTATGAAGCAGTCTGCAGGGAGCTTAGGGGGAGAAAGGGAGAGGTCGTGCTGACAATGAAGGCAGGAAGAATCAAAGAAGCTGCTTCTAAGCAGTTAGACTTTACTAACAGCTAAAGATATATGTGATGATTATGCAGTCATCTGCCATATAAGAAATAATGAATGCTGTGATTTTATTCCTGGGCATGCCATCAGTGTGGGAGTGACATAGTGTTACATTTTGTGTTACATTTGTAATTGGAGCCCACAGACAACACATCATTCATATGGGTAAGGTAAGCCTAAACTACGCTGCATGCTACAAACTGTGGGCGACCTTGGCAAGCTGGCAGGGACCTGCCAATCCAGAGACACCAGCCCAGACCTCCAACCGGCACAGTCCTACAACATCCAGAGCCTTAAGGATATCGGGACGACTCTCATCCATCCCAGGGACCGTGTCACTAAGGAGTTGTGTAACTACATAAGTAAACTCACCCCCAGTGATGGGCGACTCCTCCCCCTCATCCCCATATACACAAACAATCTTGTTGTGTTGCTGTGTGCGTGTGTCTTTGTCATGAAATATACTTAGTAATGAGGGTGAGAAGCTGCAACAACGCCCCCCGGGAGCCAGAGGCAGACAGAAAGAGCCAGGACACCCAGCCAGTCCACAGGCTCCCAGAAGACCCGAGGCCACACATCCCAATGGCAACCACGCGCCCACCCCAGAAGAGGAAGGTGGGAGGCCTTTCGGCCAAAGCGCAAAGAGCCAGAGGCAACAAACAGCCCACCCAGCCAGGGGCCAACCCTGCCCCGAGGCCCAAGGTGCCTGAGAACTGCCCGACACCCAGCAGATGCCCCCCTGGGCCACATCCCCCAAGGGAGCCCACATTTGAGTCACCTGACAGTTTGCCAGAATCGCTTGAAGGCCAACAGAAAGTTTTGTTCCATGGTCTCAGCAAACTCCTCCCACGCTGGAGAGATTACATCTCTCGGCTGCTAGGGAACGCCCCAGTGTCTGGCAGGATGAGCCGGAAGAGGTGGCTGGGAAGAGGGAGGTCTGGGTTTCTCTCCTTAGACTGCTCCCACTGCAGCCTGAACCTGGACAAACAGCAGAAAATGGATGGATGGATGGATGGACGGACGGATGGATGGACCAGGGTGTGTTGCAGTTACTGAGTTGAGTTTGGGTCATGCAATAGCAAAACGATCCCAAGCACAGCAGCTTGGAAGGAAAGAACCAAGGTCCTGGAAGGGCCCAGCCAAAGCCCAGACCTGAACCCGGTGAGCTGTGGCAGGACCTTAAAAGAGTCGTGTGTAAACGAATGCCTGCAAACTTCAATGAACTGAAGCAACGCTGTAAAGGAGGGTGGGCCAGAATTCCTCCACAGTGATGTGAGAACGTGATGCAGCCATACAGAAAACAGTTACTTCAAGTTATTGCTGCTGAACGTGGTTCTACTGAATCACGGGCTTACTCAGCAGCTTGTCATACTCAGGAATGCAGAGAGTCATAACTGCACTTCACAGAATTACCCTGAAATAAAAGACTGACAAAGTTATTGCTGCCTCCTCCTTTTTGTTTTGCTAAATTTGGTTAAATGATGTTTATGTTGATGATGTAATTTAATTAATTTCCCTACTGGGCAACATCCATCCGTAAGCAGGTGCTACCAACATGCTTCGGCAGGAATATTGAAAATGATGCGCATGTGAAGGCAAAATGCAAACTGAAACCTCTGCCTGCTACAACGCCCGAGCGGTCATTCATTTGGCCGTTCTCATAAGTCATGTAATTCTTTTAAATGGGCGACAAGTTTTAATTAACTGTCTTTACAAGCGAACGAGCCAGACGGCTTTTTGTTTGACCTGTTCGGCTCATTCGACTTCAAACAAAACCCAGATGGAGGGAGAGGAAGGCAGGTGCTCGTCGGGCGATAAATGCTTCATTTCAAAAGGCAATCTCATCTTATCTGCTGGCGTTTCACGTGAAGCGCAGAGGAAGAGGATTTTACACCGAGTCGTGCTGATTGTATAGTTCCCCTCTCAGAGCTTTAGAGACTGAAAACTGTCTGTTTGGAGATTAAAAATTCTCTTATGTGTTATTCTTTTATTCTTATGTGGTTAATTTAGGGGTGATAGGCTCATTTAAAGGATATATTTAATCAAAATCAAGCTCATAATGTCCGATACCAAGAGGAAGATTTTTTATTTATTTGTGAATATCTCCTAGCTCCTCCCACCTTCTTAATTTATGAATGTTGCTATAAGGGAAAATAAGCTCTGGGATGGAAAATTTTCAGATGTGCCTTCACCTTCCCTTCAGCATTATTAGCATCTAGAAGGAACCAGTCGGACCAGTTCTTTCCCAGTCCTGCTGTGTTTGCTCACAGCCAGTATCTCCCTCGCCACTCTGCGTGACTGTTGGGTGAACTTTTATTGAAACCACTGTAACGTTAACGTCCTCTCACGATCACTTTATCTTCTTATCAAATATGAAGGCATGTTTAGGGTTGCTTGTTTTTTTAAGATGAATTTGGGTGGAGACTTCCTCGTCAGGTGCTCGTGCTGACTGACAAAAGGCAAAAGTCACTTCCACGATAAAATCTACGGGAATTATTGTCGATAATAATTCTAGAAAAAATAATAAACACATTTATATCTTTAACATCAATTTTATCAGTTTAATCCAGACTCTTCCTAAATGTAACCAAAGTGTGTCGACTGATGCTGGACTCACCTGTCAGGAATATCTCATCACCTGCAGAACACAGTGTCATCAAAATATGGTGAGAATCTGGAGAACTCTCTGGAAATCGTCTGTCAGATCCACAGATGCGGGTTAAAGCTCTGTCACAGAAAGAAGAAGCCACATGTGAACGTGATCCAGAGATGCCGCCGTCTGCTCTGCGACAAAGCTCATTTAAACTGGACCGAGACAAAGTGGAAAACTCTTCTGTAGCCGGACAGCACGGATTCCACATCCTCTGGACCAAAGAGGAGAGGGACCATCCAGCCCATTTCAAAAGCCTGCATCTCTGATGGTGTGAGCTTATGGAAGTGCCACCTTCCACATCTGGAAGGCATTCAGGTGCATGGTGTCCCGTCCAGATGACATTTTTTGCAAGGAAGGCCCTGCATATTTCAGCAAGACGATGCTGAACCTCAAACTGCAGCTATCACAGCAGCATGGCTTTGCAGTAGAAGAGCGGCCGAGTGAGAACCTTCTTTAAATGAAAAACCCGGGACAGCTGAACAGCTACAATCAGAGCGACAAGGTTCGGCTCCCAGGAGTCGAGCAGCTGTTTTACTCACTGCGGTTACAGAAAGACACACTCTGGAAACGGTCCCAACTGTCTTCATGTGTTGCTGCAATCAAATTAAAGTTTTTCTTTAAATATACATTTACTCAGTGTAAACATTTGATATGTCTTCTATCTTCTATTTATGAGATTAGTAAAATCACTGGATTCTGTTTTATTTACATTTTACACGACCACCCAATTTTTTCAGAGCTGGATTTTAATTTAATTTAATTTAATTTACAAGTTTGCTTTTTGTCTGTTATAGTTTCGTGGTTTATCAGATCAGGAGGAGACATTAATGCCTCAGGAAAGGCCTCTGACTCAAATAAAATTAAATATATGGAGTTATGCGACCCCTCGTGAACGAGGGAGCAGCCGAAATCATTTTCCTCTTCTGATGCCGACTTTCATTTCCAACATCTGCATCAATAATCACCCGAACACACAATGACTGCAACTCAAACTACACAACCAGAACATTTTGGGGAGAAATCGAGTTATTTTCTTCATTTTGTAACATGCACTTGCGTGAGTCTTTTTTTAATGACATCTTCTTAAAGGTTCATCTAAATTTCATACTTCACACCTATTCTGATAAAAATTGCATATTTCAGTGTGAGAGCGCACGTATCCACGTACATAATGGTGCATATTCATAGGCTTAACGCCCCCCCAATAAACTCATTTTGAAATGTACAAAGGAAATGAAGGAGCCTCGCATGTTAATGTCTCACAGACTGTAAAACCATCAGAGAGCGCTGTGTGCACCGTACGGATGAGCGTGGAACAGGCCGAGTTTCCACTGGGGTAACATGGCTGCTCATTCATTCACGCCTGAGTGCAGATATTATAAGGTTGCATTTTGTGCAGATGCCTGGTTTTAACATGGTAATAGAGATACGCTCAGCAGTCCTGAATGAGTCCATAGATACGGAGGCTTCTGGCTCAACTAAGGTTGAGGAGAAATTAGGATGGGGTGAAATGCATCCTTCATGAAAGAAACACTGACTGCGCTTGATTGCCTGAGATGATGGAGTCTGGGCAGAAAGCAGAGAGCAGCTCTGTGTGGATAAAATATAGCGGACGGGAAGCTAGAGAGCAGCGCGCCGTGCTGAAGGGACCAGGTTTTGCATGGACACCTGCTCAGGTACACAAACACTCAAGTGTGCTAATCCTCTCAAAAGCAAACTCGCAGCCACCCGCTTACACACATGCAGGTTTTTTTGTCGTTTGGGAAGAAAGAGGGGACGAAAGGAGGCAGCAGCAGCAGCAGAAAGAGGAGAAAGAGAGAGGAATGGGGAGAAAGAGAGATGTGCTGCAAATGTGTGTGTGTGTGTGTGTGTGTGTGTGTGACTCATGCATGAGTACACATTGTTAGCACGGTGAAAATCCTCACAAGTTCCTGGAAGGAATTAAAATGGCTGACGTGACACCAGGATGCAAGACTGCTCTGCAGGGCTGGTCCCACCCTCTCCTGATCCATGTCAGGGTGTGTGTGTGTGTTTGTGTGTGTGCGTGCGCACGTGCGTGTGTTTTCATCCAGCTCCTTAGTAACACTGTTGCAAAGCTCCTGCCACCTGAAGCAGTGTTTCCATTCTTTAAGTATCAATAATAGCAGGTTAGTGGTCACATAAAGTGTTTAAAGGAAGTGCAAAAATACTGAAAGAGTAACAGAGTATTCGGGGTACTACTCTATCAAAGGTAGAGCAGTCCCCTGTCTAATGCAGTGGTGTCTCACAGATGCACAAAAGGCACCTGCACCGTAACACACAGTGCTCCCGATCTCGTCGCGTATGGACCCCTGTAAAGGACCCTTCATGTCACACTTAAACGTATTGGTAAGTGTTATTGAACTAATGCTGCAAAGGGCCAACTAACTGAGAGCAGCCGAGCATGTTTTAGTGCTTAAACCTAACCTGAGCCGGTGGGAGCAAAAGTAAAATGTGAGTAAAAATCAAACAAATCGGTGAGAAAGTAAAACAAAGTGAAAAACGGAGCTCCCGAATGGCCCACAGCCTTACATCACCCACACCCAAGCCTCGTAATGCACACTTTATTGCTCTTTAAACCATAACTCTTGTCTCTTGGCGTCTAATAAAGCATCAAAGCACTGATGCCAAAGGACACATTGTTTGTGTCTCTGCGATGCAGCAGCAGCAGCCTCTGACAGAACGGCAGCATTTGACACCCTGCTGACTGCAGCTGCTACAGATAGAAGCACGGGATTCAAGATTCCTTTATTGTCCTGCATACGCAGGCATGTGCAGCGAGATTCGGGTGGAGAATTCCTATCAGGTCAAACTGTAGCTGATAGTTTTGACTGCATTTTGGCAAACGTAATTCATCTTTCAAGTCTTTTACAAACAGAAGCAGAAAGCTTATGGAATCAGGACCCTTGTCCTTTGCCTCTGGACGCTGTATGATATTTCCAGTTGAGATTACTGGTCTGGTAGCAAAGCTACAAGACTGGGAACTAAAAGATGATCTGGGAAAGCAAATGAAGAAGCCACAAGGTGAGCCATGATGCTGATCTCAAAAGCCTTCAAGTAGCTCATTCAGTTAGAACCCAATGTTCCCTGGAAGGACCACATTTAGGAGACTAATGAGAAGAAGAGAGCCTGTGACAGGGGGGCTCAAACAGTGGGTGGCAAATGAGGTGCTCACCTGTTGGGGGGGGGATGCAAAGGTTTGCATGTCAACCCTTCTGCAGAGCCCAGGGTCAGACGCTGCAGCGCAGTTCATTTGTCTGCAGTTTGTTCACATACATGTGCTACTGAGACACTTTATCAAGCCCAGCTGGGTCTGCTGACAGGGGTTCTGCTGACTGTGGTTCTGCTGACAGGGGTTCTGCTGACAGGGGTTCTGCTGACTGGGGTTCTGCCATGTTGAGTCCAGGAGCATCAACGTAAGGTTAAAATCACTCTGTGATGTCCTCCTGATTGTGACACAGTGCATTCATTAATAACCTGAATGTTTCAGCTTTTTATTGCGTTTTCCATGTCCCAGGTTGCCCCTTCTGCTGCACAGAAGCCCTCCCCTCCCTTCAAGCTTCCTCCATGTTGATTTGATCTTTATTTGGCCTTTTCACCACAGCTCTTTGAATACAGCTACTCAGCGCGTTTACGGGAAGCGCACAGCGCAACATCACAACCGGTCCCCTCATGCTTCCAAACCAAGCTTTTCCAAATTGGTTTTCACAAAACCTGCTAATTTACAGGGACAAGTTTAGAAAAATCCCCCCTCTCTCCTTCGCTCGCTTTCAGGGTGACTTTCAGTAAGAGTCGTGGTCTCAGAGAAGGTGATTCTAAATTTAAACCTGCAGAAAGGTAGCTTTGTAGAGCCAGATGTGGCTTCAGCGGGGAGGGAGATCTAGAAGGAGACGATGGGGGAGGAAGGTTTCAGAGAGAGATCAAGAACGAGGTGGAGAGGACCGTTTGCTGTCAGCGCTGCAGTATCATCAAAGCTGGTTTAACTTTGTATCAGAACGCACGCACACGTCAACACCCGAAGCAGATGTTTTACAGGCTTTTAGTTGGTTTTCCTCCGACTTGTGATCGTGTTTAGGTGCTGAACAGCCTCCAGTGATGCAGGTGTGTGTGCAAGTGTTTAGTTACAGAACCAGTTTTTCACATTTTAGCTTGGATATTCCAGCATGCTCCTACTGAAGGGAATGTGTGTTTTCCAGGACTGTAATATATTAACCTTATACAGAGGCCAGTGTAAAAGTTTGTCTTTTAGCATTTTAAGGTCTTTTGTCAAAAACCAGTTCCATAAGTGTATTTTCTGGCTGTCAGCTGAGCTAATAGGTGAAAAAAATTACCAGGCAACTCTTTATTTGTGGCTCCAGCTCAGAATATGTTAACGGCAGCCTCCCCTATGTTTGCTGCTCACTGTTAAAAAAGTCGTTAAGAATGATGCTGTTCCAGCAGATGAGAGAAATCAACAAGTGGCAAAAGAACACAATTTAGAGACAGAACCAGAAAAAGAGCGAGAATGGGTCCAGAGAGAGGGAGAAATTCCCTGGCCGTGGCCCACGAGCCAATGGACGGGCGGTGGCTTCTTCGGCCCATGAAAGGTGTGATTGTCTGGCGTCTTCCCTGAGCCAGGAAAGTTCCCCCAGCAGCGGCCGACGGCCCCTCTATCTGCCAGGAACGCAGAGAGAAACCCGGAGCCGGTTATGTCAGATACCACGCCGGGGCCGGAGGGGCAAAGGAGGAGGGATGGGGGGAAAATCTGCTTTTTAATGTGTGTTATAAATACTTTAGAGAAACACTCACATGAGCTGAAGAGACACTAGACGCACACTTACGGGAGGACGGCCGGGCCCTGAATGAGGCCATCGAGTCGGAGCGTCTGAATGAAAAGGGCGCTCTCAAAGTGTTTATTTTGATGGAGGGAGAAGGAGGGAGACCGAAATTAAGAGATGAGAAAGAAAGAGGGAGCGGGGGAAGTATTTTAGGCCTGGACATTCCTGCACTTCAGAAAACAAAGTTTAACAAGGCAAAGAGAGAAAAGAACGCCCGGCATGTTTTACGGACTTCAGCCTGTGACCCCTGCTTAATGAGTACAGGGCCTTGTGAATATTCAAATCACTGTATTTCTTAATGTGATCTGTCTCACTGTGCAAAACAGCAGCTGCAGAAAGAACTTCCTCACTGCCCTTAATGTGTATAACGCTGATATTTTGTCGGCATTCAAATGCAGATGTCGCAGCTGAATGTTGGTGCTTTGTTTCTGTATATTTGCAAGTTTCCTCCCGTGAGAGGCGCCTGCAGCAGAGAGAGAGTCATGAAGATTTGATTACGGTTGATTATCATAATTAAACAGGGATGTTTTCTGCCTTCGATGGTATTCGGATGAAAAAGTGTCAGAGAACAACAAATCTTTGTCGCTCTCTCCTTTTCTGCTCCTTAGTGTAAGCATACCGTTAAAAGCACAAATTTTTCAGCATTCCTGAAAACAAAACAGAGCTGTGCCTGAAATAAAAATTTGTTCTCTTTTTACTTTTTGAAACAAATTTAGCAGAAAAAGCGAGGAACTTTGTGTTTGGTTGATTATTTCTTGGTTGTAACGATGCTTCCTGGCAGTAAATGTTACACCGCTGGAAAGCCTGTTTGCTCCCCTCACATGGAGCCACATTTGTAAGGAAATGCATCTGTGGGTTGAGCAGCAGAGTTGAGTGTGTGGGCTGTGCCCATGAAAAACTTGCCAAATCTTCTCTGTCAAACAGCTGACTCTGCTGTTGACTTGTTTGGCGTTTATCGGACTGGATGAAGAAACAAGACATGTTCAAAATTGAACTATTACTTCATTAACAAACAGGAGCCTCAGCAGCATGAGGAAGAACCACACGCAGCCACAGCAGCCCAGCACCTCCTCCTCATGCTGCTCACACACTGCTGTGGGACCGCATCCCATTCTTCAACCAGCATTTAATTGTCACAAGTCAGCCAGTGTGGTTGTGTTGGTCACGCCCAAGCTGATCCCACAAGTGTTCAGCGGGGTTGAGGTCAGGACTGCAGGTGGGCCCTTCCATCCTCTCCACTCCCAAATTCTGGAGGTAGTCTCTGATGAACCCGCTCTGTGGGGGCGAGCGTGGTGAATGGAGGATGGAGTTCTGCCCCAGACTGTGGAAATATGGGATCGCCACTGGCTGCAGAATCTCAACTCGATATCTCTGCTTTGAGATCGCCTCAAATGACGGCAAGCCTGAGTGTCAGTGCCTTTCACGGGCGCAACCCACACACTCAACTCTGCTGCTCAACCCACACATGCATTTTCCTCATAAATGTGGCTCCATTTAGGGGAATAAACAGTATGAGATCTACTGCCACAGAGCATTGTTACAACAACCAAAGAATCAACAAATTTCCTCACTTTGTGCTCAGTTAATGTTCCATATTCTTGTATTAATCAGGAAACAAACAAATTTTTTTATCATACCAGCTGTAATCAACATCTGTAATCAGCCATGTGTTGTTGTTACATACACGTTTGTTATATATGACAAGTCTTTGATGCAGAGTCACGATGTGTTTGCAATACTTTCTGCACTGTGAGAGAAAAATGTTTTCAGTGTTTGTTTTAAACAGATTTTTCGAGTAAACAGAACATTTATTGGTACTCTTTAAAAACAAACACAAACACAGTGACTCTGTCTTCATGCGTTCACAGGGCGAGACCTGTACAGGGTATACCCTGCCTCCTCTCGCCCTATGTCAGCTGAGATGGGCTCCAAGGCAGGTCAAAGGCAGTCCGCTGCCAGTCCTGCACTTACAATTCAATTCAATTCAATTTTATTTATATAGCACCAAAACCCAATATCCAAAACGACCCCCTATGAGCAGCACTTGGTGACAGTGGGAAGATAAAACTCCCTTTTAACAGGAAGAAACCTCCAGCAGAACCGGGCTCAGGGAGGGGCAGTCATCTGCTGTGACAGGCTGAGGATGAGGGGAGAGAGAGAGGACAAAAGACACACTGTGGAAGAGAGACAGAGATTAATAATAACTAATGATTAAATGCAG
>JAVDPK010002099.1:661608-671615 GCA_034780415.1 Cichlasoma orientale
ACACACACACACACACACACACACACACACACACACACACACACACACACACACACACACACACACACACGTGCACAGAGTCTGGAGCCAGCAGACATAGTAGCCCTCATTCATCCCCTGGCAGCAGCTGCCCCCCTCCCACCCCCATCACTTACCACTGGGCTTCAGTCCTTCCCCCTGCTTTTTTCGTCCTTCCACCTCCTCCTCCTCTTCATCATCCCCCTCCTCAGACCACGTCCATTTTAGGTTTTGGGAAGCTAGGAAAAACAGTCTGACGGATGAACAGACAGGATGGATACATCCATAACACGACTTGGCCCATTAGAGACACCAGCACGCGCCAAACCATGTTACACTGTGTCCAATCTGCCGCCACAGACCGGCCTTGTTTTTCACTGTTTTTGATGGAAAGCACATGCTGCTGCGCTACACACAAGAGGACACATAATGACACAAAAAAGACACAAAATGCCAATTTAAGGCTCTGTCTGTCTCTACCAAGAGATGCTGAAGAGGCACTGACTGACATGTGGTGCTGTGTAGCTGACCCCTGAGGAAGTTTGGGACACAAGATAAAAATGTATTTTTTGTCATGCTAATTGATGTTATTGTCAAACATGGCAGTAAAATGAAAGCGATGCTTCTCCTAAAAGCAAACACGCAGTGCCTGTGCGTGTGATGGATTTTTATTGTACTCCTTCATTGCAGCGTCAGTGAGGTTGGAGACACGGAAGTGGAAAGCATGTTAGCCAGCTGGGATGACGGGATTTAGAGCAAACCCATCACACTTTTTAAGCACTTTTTTTTAAAAATGTGACATCATGTGCACACTGCTTGAGAATGTGATACAACCACTGGTTGCTAGGAAACGTGTATACTCTGACTGATTGCTAGCAGGTTGCCGTGGCTGCCTGTCGTTTTTCACATTTAGCTCGGAGTAGCTGGTTAGTGTTCATCACCTCCATTCAAACTATGACTGCAGCAATATGCTAGCAGCCAAAGCAATCACATGGTTTCTGCCAGTTGGTTGGGGAAATACATGTTTGTCCCTAGCAGCAGGTGGTTGCCAGGGGGTCACTGACTGGTCTGTTGGCCTTTAGCAATCATTTTCCCAGCAACTGCCATCAACCTCCACCAGCAACTCACAACTCCTCTGGGAATATTCATTTTTCTCTCGTGACCAGTGGTCGCCCCGTGGTCGCGGACCAGTTTCTGGGCCTGTGAGCCTGGGGCTCTACGTGACCCTACTTTAAGTTAATGCCACGTGCTTAGTGGTCATGTGTCTGCAAAACGTCAATACATGGAGTTCTTACATCCCAGTAACCACCGAACTTACCAAGATGGCCGCCAGGTGTCAACACTGGTTGGGCACGCGTCAGTTAGAGACGTTCATTGCATTTGAATCTTTTTTACATTTCAGGTTTTCGCCAAACATTTTATCTGTCGACCTCCGATCCTGTTTAAGCTTAGTCGCTGCATGTGTCTTTGGCAGATCGCCGATGATCTTTGACAGAGCGGTAAAACATCGGTCTTGCTCATAGTCCATAAATTTATTGAGATGTTCGTTTATAAATCGTTAACAGTTATCTGATGCTAACTAAACTGATTATTTCTAAACTGCCTAAATGCAGATGTTCTTCTTCCTCACACATGCTTGACAGTTGCCACATAGCTTCAGGTTCATTACCACCACCATCTGGACTGGAGGAGGGCGCCCCCTGATTTGCATGTAGCTGGGAAAACAAAGATGGTATGCAATCAGGTCAGAGACAGCAACAGGGGGTTCCGTGTGTCTCTCATATGTGGGTGTTAATTTGAGCTCCCTGATAAGGGTGGCCACACAGTAGGGAGGGCGATGAGTGCTACTAATCTGCCCCAGCTGGGGACTGTAGAAGACTCTCAGTGAATGTGTGTGTCTGTGCGTGTTGCTGTTAATTGGTGCTAGCCAGGGGGCTCTGTGAATGCACAGACAAATCAATAGCAGGCCGGTGAGCATGAGCGGGACCTTTTACTGTAACAAGTCACTGAAGGGGAGTGGGAGTCGGGCCAGGGGTGCCTAAAGCTAAGGCGTATTAGTGCATAGGTGCTTCTCAGTATCGCAGAGCTCTGCAGCTTTGTACTGTCACTAGGGGGCAGTGTCAAAAATATGTGGAACAACTGGTAATGTGGGCTACCGTCTTTATCTTTGGTGTGGCGTTGATCCTTTAGCTTAACCTCTGCCTCTGAACTTGTTTGTGGTGAAGAACGATTAACTGCCCACTGCAGCCAAAGTTGATCTCTGTTTTGCACTTCTTCTCTGTGACAAACTCCGCTGTCTTTTAAAAATATACCGTTTGATTTTAGACATGTACATTTTGCATGTCACTCCATTATAATGTCACATGGTTTTACTTCCACATTCTTCCACTCGAGTCTGGGTTCAGCACTCAATCGAACATGGAAAACTTGTTGCAGCTATGATGTAAATCACGTGCCTTCTCCTTCCCACTCTGCAGATCTCACCCTAAATGAACATCTATGGGAGATTTTGGGCTGCACGTCCAAAGATGTTCCCAAACGTCTTTGGAAAAGCGGTGTTTAGTTCTTCCAGTAGGCTTGTAAGAGCTGTTTGGGTGGCACACGACAACCTCACTTAGGTACATTATGTTGGGTTTTCCTTTAATTTATCACCTTCATGTCAATATCAAAACTGTTTTGCTGTTTTACAGCAAAATCGCCAGAAGGAGTTCTCCGACCGCTAAAATTCCCCCAGCAGGTAATCTGTCAGGCAAAAAATGATTGCGGTACAAATTGCCCCGACCGTACAGCAAGTAGCGAGAGAGCTGCCAATCAAACGCTGTCTGTACACGCCCCGACCATCGTGAGACAGCCAGAATTACCTGTACACCTGTTCCTGCCTGGAGACAGGTGCAAAGGCCCACAACACCTGTGCAGATCATCAGTTACTTTTAATTGTTTTTTGTTTTAAATGTTTTTGTTTTCATGTGTTACAGCTTTATGACACCTTTTTGTTTGACAGCCCCAATCGTCTGTCGTTGAGCACTTTGTGGTTGAAGCATTTTGCTCAAAGGCACATCAACAGCAGCTGCGGGGAGAGGAAAGAATCTCTGAGCTTTCCGACCCTCATTTTCCCAGCTGGTCTCTGGATTTAAACTCGCTCCTCTAAGTTTTCTGTTACTTTTGTCTCTGCAGCACTACAGGCCACAGCCCCGGCTGGTATACGGTCTCTACTTACATGCATGCGTGTGTTTGTGTGTCCAGCTGTACACACACACAGCTAATGAACTCAGTTCCTGGTTGGAGTTCTCACTGTGGTGCGACTGTCTCAGTGCCTTGGGTCAAAGGCCACAGAGTCATTAGATTTGAGCTGATTTGGGTCTGAAGCAGAGTGAGATGAAAGGGTTTCCACTTCTGTTATGGATACATTTTGAGATGTGGCTGATGGGAAGAGCAAGGGAAAAACATTATTCATGATTTGATCTTTGACCTTAAAGTGACCAAGTGGGGACATTCATGACCTCAGGTGAATATTCATGTGCCGCTGTGCTATTAAAACAAAGTGTGTGTGGGGCCAACCCTCTCTAACCCATGAAAGACATACATGCGTTATAAAATTACAGGCTTTGACTTTAGATTATTTTCCACTTCTAATCACGACAGTAGTGTTTGTGGTGGATCATGGCTAACAGAACTAGAGTAGCAGCATTTAATGCTGCAGTCTGGCACATACTTAAAGCCCAAAGGGACAATAAAATGAGCTCAATTGATGGAGATGATTTAACTTCTTTTTGCATTAAAATGAATGAAATGGAATATCGGTAATAGATGAGGAAAGCAGTGTAGGTATGGTAAACACAAATACTGCTCCTGCATAAAATAAAGTATGAAAAGAGCGGAGAAGGACAGAAACAGCTCATGAATCAGAGAATACCACATCATCTGTCAAACATGGTGGAGACAGTGTTATGGCATAAGCATGTATGCTGCCACTGGAACCAGGTCACTAGTGTTGATTGGTGGCGTGACTGCTGATAGAAGCAGCAAGATGAATTCTGAAGTATACAGGGCTATGCTCTCTGATCAGGTTCAGCCAAATGCTGCAAAACTGAGCTTCAAAGTGCAAATAGATCATGACCCAAAACATACTGCAAAAGCAACCCAAGAGTTTCTCACAGCAAAGAAATGGGATGTTCACAACCCAGCGGACCCACAAACTGAAGGTGGCTGCAGTAAAAGCCCAACAGAGCATCGCACGGGAGGAAACAGCATTCGAGCTCTTACATTTGAAATTGTGCTAGTTTGTCCACTTAATTTTGAACCTCTGAAATTGGGAGACCAGGTACAAAAATAGCTGTAATTCTTAAACAGCTCCTTTTTTGCTCTTGAACTCCTCAAATTAAAGCTGAAATTTTGCACTTCAATTATCAGAATTTGCTATAATAATTCATAATTCACTGTTCCATTAATTAAGGTGAGCCAACCAAGCAACAGCACCAAATATATATAAGTCAAGTTTAAATGTTTCTTTTACTGCTAAATGCATTAAATCCCAAGATTAACAACATTCTGCAGTATTAATCTCTGATTTGCAACTGTGTTGCTTTTTATTGCTGTACTGTTTTATGCTCTCTATAGATTTCTATCACCTTGTCGTCTTCGTTATGTGATAACTTACCTGATTGGAGAAGGTGGCGCTCATATGGATCCTTTTGTGCAGAGTCACATGACACGTGGAATGCCCCTTTTTATGGGAATGCGCGCAGAGCCTGGAGCTACGGCAGCTTGTTTCTGCTTGTTTCTGGGCCATCACGTTCACAGCTGTAGTACAGGCACATAAAAAGTCACTCAATTTGATTTTCTGCTGGCCGAATATTAAACAATCAGAGGCGGAGCTGCAAAGATTAATTCTCTGATTTGCTGTAAATATTTGCAGCAAATAATCAGTGTCATGAGGATATTTGCTAAGTCATGGCTGTCTTCCTTGCTCTTCTGCTGCTTCCTCACAAACAGATCAGTCAAAGCCGAGTTTAATTTATATTTGATTAGACAAAATGGCATGTTTATTTATGTAAAGTATGTGTCCCTTTTTAAGGGTTCTCATGAGAGATGGGAACAAAGTGATTTATCAGACCATAATCATTTTTATTTCCTTATCCGTTATGTAAAGTTTCAATTTGATATGAGTTCAAGTTAAAAGGGGGAGAGGGAGAGGATGCGCTTTTATTTCTTTTACACAGTTTGTGGCATTGATCAGAAGCAGTAATTCATTGTCAGTGTGAGGGAGTCTGTGGTGTTAATTTCAGAGACCACAGATGGTTGCAGTGGTGGGGGCGGGGGCTTTTGTATTGTCAGGATTTGACATAGCAACAGGGCCAGTTTTAGTCTGCTATATTTTTTTGACAAAACTGCATTATATGATGCCCTGGGAACGAGACCTCTCCTCTGCACAGAATGAACTCTCGTGGCTCAGATTGCACACGCTGACCCACTGCCCTTGAAAAAAATGACACACTCTTACAGCACACAGCCCGCTCGACGTCACGCACGGAACGGGCGTTTGAAACGTTCGCTCACTTTGAGGTTGGTTACATTTTTGGAGTATTATATAAGTTTTTGTAAGGGATCATATATGTGTATGTTACAGAGAGAAGGAGAGACGAGAATCGTGCCTGGATGAAGAAACCTTAAGGCCACAATTTCACCTTCCCAGCCGCAGGTCTACTGTTACACCTGCCTCCCAGGTCGAGCACCCATTCCTCCTACAGCCCCACCCTAATGCAGCAGAGTCAAACCAGAGAGGGTGGCGTGCTAAGCTATCAGCTAAAGTTAACAGTACCACACAAAGATACAGAAACCTGCTAATTACTGCTCAATAACAGGCTCATAAAGACTATAATTCTTGGATGGTCTGCACCTTACTGAAAGCTATTTTATTTGTCAGGTAATTGTAATAAAAACCAACAACAGTCCAAACAGGGTCAAGAGGTCCAGCTTAGTGATTTAGCAGAGGTGAGGCCAGCTGTGGGTGGCTGCCTGTCGATCGAGTGCTCCTAACTGATCGAATCACCCAGTGAAACTATACTTACAAACCAATACCCTCTACCAGGCTGCACGCATGCTTTTTAAAGTCACTTTAACATGGGAGTCCAGACTTGTGGAACCAGCCTGACATGCCCGTCAGAGGATGCTTCATTCTGCAGCCCCAGAAGAGGCTGCTTGATGGTTCAAAGTGAGACCGGGCTCGCCCACTTCAGAGCCCTTCTTGAACAAGTGGGGAGCTCTGGGGGCAGGCAGTGGGGTATTATTCATGGGCTGGACAAAAAAATGAATTTAGATTTGGTGGGGAAGACGCACTTTTGCGCAGGCTGGGAGAGTAAATGGATTATGTCTGTTTTTTAGACTGTTTGCTGAGCAAGCAATTTCATGGAGCCCACTTATTGGTGAAATTCTCTCTTTTCATGCTCAGTTTGTCTTCGCTGAAGTCATTATTTGAATTGGGTTAAACAAACATTTTCGAAAATACAGTAAAATCTTTCTGGGGGGAGCCCACCTTCTTACCCAGCCAGAGCTTCAGCAGAACAGCTTCGGCTGTTTGGCAAAGGATGGGCGCCCTGTCAGAGGCGACCTCTGACACGCTCTGTGTGTCTTTACATGTGTGCGTGCAGACGTGTGCGCCTATGGCTCTGTGTGTGATTTACAGCAGCAGTGTAACAGTGGTAGCTGTCATGTCAATTCAAGTAGTGTTGTCTTAAAGTCTAGCCAGTAACACACACTCTCACACACCTTCGCTGAGCGCCCGACCCGACACATGCTCTCCAGATGTTGGCAGGCATTCCTGAAGGTCTCATCACCCTCGTGGACAGTTTGTGTCTCCTCACAGCCCCGTCACAGTCCGCTCGATGGTTTGTTCAAACTGAAAGTAGCTATGAAGAAAGAGCTGCTCCGCTTCAGGACTGAAGCGCTCACCTGTAACTCTGTTTTCTCATCTAAAGCATGAAAAGTGTGGCTGAAAGTTGGAGGTTTGTTCTGCTCACAGTGAGGAGAAGTGTTGTTAAAGCATTCTGAGCCTCCCGCCCACCCAGCTTTATCTCACACAATAAAACGCTCCAACTTTCTAGCATTCACAGCCTTTGATGTGACGGGCTCACTATCAGTGTAGCTGTTCAGTAAACTGGGGAAGTCGAGTTTCAGCGTGGTTTCGCCTCCTTTGTAACTCCACTCAGAAAACGGCAAATACTGTTTGTGCCAGCGAGAATCGTCAGAGACCCTCTATAATGTGCGTCCATGGTGCATCAGTCAGCACATGACTATATAAATCATTGCACATTTCTTGAAGCGTGCACCTACCCTGACGTACCCCCGATGTCTAAAAAGACCCCCAAAAACAGTATTTTAATGATCCTTCGTATTTCTGCAGACACACAGAAAGGGGGAATTCATCCAAAAGTTATTAGATCTAAGATCCTCTGTTTGAAAGTGTCTGATAGCAAACAAAATACCATCCTGGCTTTCACATTTGCAGCTATCGCAATGCTTACTCAGTGCGTTCAGATTTCTGTGACAGTTACCTGTGCTATCATTGGGAATTTCAGTGATATTAATGTAACATCTGTTTGTCAGGCTCCGAAATTTCCCAGCAGAGAGCTCCTCTCTGCTAATTAAGCTCCTTAAGTAAATACTGCTTTTATTGTTTGAGGCTGTTTGTACTGAAGACACAGCAGCAGCATTAGTTTGGCCTCAGGTGAAATTTATCCCAGTGGTTTGAGCTGGTTTGCATGTTAGATCTGTCATTTAGATCGGCCGTGCGATATCCCTCGTG
The DNA here is from genome assembly GCA_034780415.1 of Cichlasoma orientale. Taxonomy (NCBI): domain Eukaryota; kingdom Metazoa; phylum Chordata; class Actinopteri; order Cichliformes; family Cichlidae; genus Cichlasoma; species Cichlasoma orientale. Next base: position 669,428 of record JAVDPK010002099.1, read on the forward strand.
CCAGAGGAGTGAAGGTGATTTTGTGAATCAAGGTTTATTTGAGGGATACAAACAGCCGCAGTGGGTTTTCTGATCTGTGGGTTCATCATAAGTCTAACCCGAGGGTTTCACGTGACCGAGGAAACTTCACATCCGCACATCCTGAAACTGCGGAGCAGGTGTCAGCGCAGCGATGTGACGCATAGCTCGTGGATCCACGAGAGGCTTATTGCGAATGCCACAGTAAACGATCCACGGTGTTTATTTTGAAATCCGCTTCGTCCAATGTCACAGAGAGCACTGGACAAACCCAGCAGGTGCAATGTGTAATCATAACAGAGACAATATTACTATAAGATAAGATAAACTGAAACTTTAATGATCCCTCTGAGAAACTGGGTCAGTGCAAACAGTCACAGGATGCAGAAAAAATTACCTGGGAATTATGACAGGAAGAAGAAACAGAGCGGGAAATGTTTAATAAAGGCCTCTTATAAAAAACTCAGTTTTTCAAGCTGGACGACAAAAAAAAAAACTCTTTATTTTACAGAAGAGTTTCTCACAGTTCACATTATCAAACAGGGAGGAAAGAGCGAGGCCTCGGCCTCGGCCACGGGCTCGGGCTTTAGAACCAGCAACCAGCTCACAGACCGGCTCCCTTGACCTTTAACCTGCTGCTCTTTTTTGTGCCCACGAGAGTCGATGGCGCTGGTTTGATCAATACTGCCTGCCTGTTACTCCACACACACACTCACACACACACACACGCGCACACACACACACATTAAATGTAATCAGTCTTCTCCTCTGTGTTCGTCTCTCAGGCCAGCAGTTTATCTCAGGCTCTTTGCAACACCCACGGCTGACGGAGCAAAGTCCAGCTGCTTATCTGTGCCTCTGCCGGGCGAGTGGTGCTCTGACTGTCTGTCTGTCTGACTGTCTGTCTGTCTGTCTGACTGACTGTCTGTCTGTCTCATGCACCGACAGCCTCTCTGTCTGCTTCCTTACCTGCAGCTCTGTTTTCAGGGTCTTTCTGTCCTGATAACTGAGCCGCCGGCTGATAAACAGCTTTTTGTCCAGCTTTTCTTCACATCATTACTCTTTAAAACAATGTTTGATATTGTAATAATTATATAACTGAGGAGCACCTTCGTGATTATTGCTGTTTGAGGCAATAATGGTTGTTTTCTGTCCTGCCTCCTTCAGAACCTAAAAAAAAGTTCATTGACCACACCCCACGCTGTTTCTATTAATCATTAACAGTAAAAAGGACCTAAGCTGGATTTTAGTGAAACAAAGGTCAGGACGATAGCATCAGCAAACTCTTGTTTATTTTTACTTCAGAAATTATATTCATTCATATTAGTTTCACCGCGTCCGTGCCCTGCCTGCACTGGCTTTGTGCAGATCACATTTTCTTTCATTACATTTATCCATCCATCCATTTCCTCAACACATTCAGGGGGCTGGACCTGCCCAGGGTACATCCCGGACAGGTCGCCAGTCTATGGAAGGGAGAGGCAGCCATTGATGCTCACATGCACGCCTACGGCCAGTTTGGAGGGACCAGTTAACCTCACATGCACGTCTTTGGACCGTGGGAGGAAGCTGGAGCACCAGCGGAGAACCCAGGCAGGCACAGAGAGAACATGCAAGCTCCACACAGAAAGATGCAGTAATGAATCTAAATTTCTTGTTTTGTCAGAGCAACAGTTCAAAAACTAAAATTTGTTTTTTTTTCTATTTGTGACTTTACGGTCTGTGTTCTGCAAGAGCAGAGCTGGAAATCTAAAATGCTGCAGATGAGCTCTGGCTCGTTCTCTCAGCTGGCTCTGACTGTTGGAATAGCTCATGAACGTTTCTGAGCTGGACCTTCATGTGTCCGTGTTATGAAGCCCGTGACTGTCTCACAGCCTTTTTACAGCTCCATCCACGGCCTGGAGCAGCCAGACTGTCTCTCAGCATTATTAGCCACACCTCCACCTGACATGACACTGGCTGCTGCTGACTGTCACATTCTCAGTTGCAGCACTTGTATGTTCTTCTGTAAAACCTCCTAAATGAAATTATTCTTGTCACAGGAGATGCACGGAGAATCAAACTGTGCAGCGCGTCTCAGCTCGATGCAACAAAGGTCCGTGTGAAGCTCTTTGGGAATAACACGTTTTGATTTTGTGCAAATGCAAATTTGTTGACTGTCGCGGGGGCG
>JAVDPK010002099.1:686470-705006 GCA_034780415.1 Cichlasoma orientale
GTTTCTTTTCATTCACCTCTTTTCACTCTGTTTATACCCCACTCTGCATTTAATCATTAGTTATTATTAATCCCTGTCTCTCTTCCACAGTGTGTCTTTTGTCCTCTCTCTCCCCCCTCATCCTCAGCTGGTCCCAGCAGATGACTGCCCCTCCCTGAGCCTGGTTCTTCCTGCTGGAGGTTACTTCCTGTTAAAAAGGAGTTTTTTCTTCCCACTGTCACCAAGTGCTGCTCATAGGGGGTCGTTTTGACTGTTGGATCTTTACCTACAATATAAAGCGCCTTGAGGTGACTGTTGTAATTTGATGCTATATAAATAAAATTAAAATTGAACTCAACTGAATAAATGAGTGCCTTCCTCAACATTAAAACTGATCTCTGCTCCTCACCTGTAGGGAACAGCTGGGTCAGGAGTCTATACATACTGAGGCCATGAGTCACTAAATTCAACAGCCTGAAGAAAAAAGGTCAGGATGATCTAAAAGCTGGAGTACTGATACTAATTCTCTTACTTCAGTTGTATGTGAAGACTCAACCAAAAGAATCGTTTTAACCACCAGCAGCACGTTTTTAGACTCTAACAGAAGGATGGTGAGCCTTTAGTTTATATGAAGTATTCCCCATAAATAAGACAAAGAGCTGGATATCTGCAGTAAAACCTACACATCAAACAAAGACGCACATGTTTCCATCCCATTTATTCCTGGTTTCTATGTTGTACATTAAGCTGCAATAAAACCGACAGATCTACAAAAAAGTCACATAATGAAAAGAAAGTCGACACAGAGGGAGGATTCAAATAAAACATCGACGGGCCGGTCGGCTTTACGAAGGCTTCAGATAAAAACAGAAGCGGTCGGGTGGCGATCCAAGGGAAGCAGGTTCAGGTTAATCATTGACAGGACAATAAAAAGAAGCCATTGCACTCCTAACTTCCCCTGAGGTTCCCAGACACACAAACAGATGGTAAACATTTTAAAAAGGCACTTAACAAGGGATTGCATGACGTATCAGTGCATATTATACTTTGACATTTCTCCACAACAGGCCTGATCTGCGGGATATTTTTGTAAAGCGGACCTATTATGCTTTCTCAGATTTTCTGTCATATATGTATATATATATATATACTGTTACTGTTGCAAATAAGAAAAATAGCTAGAATTCCAAAACATGAGGTCAGCGTATGTACAGGTGACCCTAAACTTCAGCCTCCAAACTGTTTCACATGCTTTTTTTCTATTATTGGTTCTGTATGATGTCACATCCCAAATACGGTCATTTCAAACACACAGCCGCACGCATCCGCTCTTTAAGCCTTCTGTTTGCACAGACAGCCAATCAGAAGAAAGACGGCTTAAAGGGAGAGAAGCCGAAACGGCTCGTTTCATCCAGGATGAACCGGAGGGCTGCATCGAGGCCCAGTCTGAGATTAACTGGGATTATTTTGAACCATGAATCATGCAAAGCTACTCCAGCAAAGTCAAAGTATAAAAATACGGAGCTGGAAATGAGCATAATAGGTCCCCTTTAAACACGTAAGTGCTAGGTAAGGATCTGCTGAAGACTATAGATTGTACATATCAGTGGAGCACGTGTGCCTGTTAACTGTAGCGGCTTAATGAAGAGAACCAGCTGGTTAAAACCTGGCCAAGAAATAATGAAATATATATATATCTGCCATAAAACATTTACATCTATAAACATCGATCTGGGCATAAAATTACCTTTGGTTTGTTTGTGCTTCTGTACTGTCAAGTACTCACTGCACATAAAGAGAGAATCCCCCAAAAAACTGATTGTTCAATTTAGGAACATGAAATCCCTGCACATTTTTATGTCTCTGTCAAATAAAGTTTGAAATGTAGCAAATGGGAACATAAATACATTAGATACACGCATGTTTAACTGCACTGGTTTCAAATGCCGTGACTGGAAAACACTTCAGTATCAGAAAAAAAGATCTCTGCTTTTCAGTGGATTCTCACTTCCAAAAAAAAAAAAAAAAAAGTTTAAGAAATGATACGCAATTATCTTAATACCATATTTTAAACTGTTGCATGTATTATGTCTAAGGATTGCACATGTGTACTATTACAGTTCTTTACAGTATATAACATTTAACATTCTAGTATAAAATATAATCCTAGGCCTATTATTAGATATCTTTTAATATACATTCGGGGTAAAACGTAGGCTGGGCTGGATCTCATATGAAAGCAACATTTAAATATAGCCAAACACCGAGTTTGTGTGGCTGCTCGACGCGCTGACAGATTAACTGCTTGTGTCTACACAGCAAAACATTCTCCTTTCTCTGAGTCAGAGCCGACAAAAACAGCAGCAGCGCGCAGAGAAACGTCTCCACCGGCACTCAGGCCACATCTGATGTTTAATGGAGATTCAAAAAGAAAAATCTGTGCAAAAGGACACAGACTCAGTCACATAAGCGTCAGCTGAAGGTACATTTCCTCATCACTGTCAGTGTCGTGTCAGTTGATAAAAGTAATCTCTAGAAGCAGAACATATTTCCTTTGATGAAGCATCTGCAGAGGATATGGCATTTTTTCCAACACAGTTAACTCTCAACTTTTCATCAACAAGAAAAAGAAACAGCACAGCTGAGGCTGTTGTTTAGATATACTATGAGATATATATATATTATATGCTTTTCCCTGCACAAAGCTCAGCGTATGGACATCATATTGTGGCTAACCCGTGGCTAATTTATGCACAAGATGTCCTTTGGCGTGTGTGCTGTGACACACTGAGTTATAGCAAAAATGAGAGTTATCAATCACTCCCAGTGCATCAGGAGCTGTCGAGGAGCAGCGTTCCCTAACCTTCACCAAACAGGCTTTAGTGCCTAAACCTAACCAGCGAGTGGACGCGAGAGCGAACAAAGAGCAAAACACAAAGCTCTGAATGGGACACAAAACAGGCAGTAACATGTGTCACCACCACCCCTGCATCCTTATGAGGCCTTTGCACTTTTGTGGCCACAGCACTGACGCTAAAGGACCCCCTGTGCTTAATGGGGAGACGCAGGAGGCACCTGACAAAGCTGCATTACACATCGTGTCGGGATGATGCGGAAGATTATTTCTGCTACTGAAAAGAAAAAAAAAAAAAAAATCAAGTTAACTCGAAATTTTTATGGATGGCATTTTTTCCCCAGTGGCAGAAACAAGCTTCCACAGGATGAGAGTACTATAATCTATATCCATCTGCTAGTGTGAATTTGAGGCTTGTTTCATTAACAGCTATTGCCAACTCTAAAGCAGCAGCCACTGTCCAGCTTGTGATTCCTCCTGAACATCTGATTCCACCATCACATCATTAGGAACATTTTACATTATACGACAGGTTTTAAAGAACTGTCTGGGAACAATGGTGGTGGCGATATCCCACCAGCACCTGTGCCGTTTCCTGTAGTGAGAAATTTGCAATAATCTGTTTTACAGCATTGCTGAATGTGAGCGTGCAGAGCGCAGGGTGCACAGAAATTTAATTTCGTAGGCTCACTCTACAGTGGCAAAGTCAGTGTTTGCTTAGAGAAACACACGATGTGTGCAGGTAGTCGTTGCCACTTTCTGATTGGGCCTGATAGTTTTGATTAAATCGGGCTGTGAGGAGGAGTTTAACTTGCTTAATGGATGTTTTGTGATTTGTGGGTTGCTGTGTTGCTTCTCTCAGCTGTCCAGGGGGAGACATCTGTTCTGGTCTGGGATACGATTCTGGGGCAACAGAAAGCAAACACATAGAAATAAAATTAGAACATTCGACCAGAGCCTCTTCATGAGGCCATTTAACCTCATTTTGTGTCCCAGTTTATCCAGCTACCCAGTAATTATATAAACATAAAAGATAAGTGCTTTCTTCTAAATTTTCTTCAGATGTCTGTGGACCTGCCTGTTGCTGTGTTGGGTCCTCGTTGCCAATGAACCCACCATCACGTCTCTCTCTCTTTCTTGACAGTCACGTCCCCACTCCCAGCTCCGGCTCCAGCTGTTGCCGCTGCCGTTCCACTCGCAGAGCCTGATGTAGCTGCAGCTCCAGGTCCTGTACTGGCTCCAGGTGCAGCAGCTGATGCAGCTCCTGCTCCGCTCGACCCTGAACCGGCTGCACCAGTTCCCAGGATGGTGGAGATCTCCCCCTGCATGAACGCCCATGGGGGACTGTTGGGAGAGGTATCCAACGGACAGCGCTCTCCGCTGGGGCAGTACACTTCACCATCACCCCGCCGACTCTGGATGTACACTCTGGTGCACGGGAAGCAAAACCTACATTTGGTGGATGTAGAGAGATCATTTTTAGGGACACGAACAACCATTAGACACACATTTATTACCCTAACTAAAAAACTCTTTATTCTATAAAACATAAAAAGCAATAAATTAAAAGTTTAAATAACTAACCAGGCCTGACTAAAAGCTAAAAAAATGGGCAATTTAATTTGTTGAAACAAGATTCAACAGATTGTTTACATGACAATACTACTTTAGAAGGTCAAAAATGACTACAAACCTGTGCCCTGGCACTGATGGACACTGAACAAAGTGGGTGTCTTCGAGTCTCTCGTGACATAAGGTGCAGGACAGATTGTTCCCAGCTGAATGGTTGTTATTGGCAGATGCTGATGCCAGCTCGGAGGCACCGCTGTGGGGTAACGCTGCTGCAGCTGTGGTAGCCGCCTCTGCTGAGGCGCTGGATCCTAGGGGCTCCCCCCCAGACCTTGCAGTTAGGGGGCGTGGCTGCCTGGCTGGAGATGATGCAGGCTTGGGGCTCGTCTGGCTTACACCTCCAGCCATGGAGAACGATGAAGAGGCCAGGTTTGCACTCTTGCTGCTACTGCTGCCAGCCACAACGGTGTGGGTCTGCGTCTTGGGCTGGTTCTGGGAGGAACTGAGTTCTCTCTCCAGCTCTGGAGTGATAAAAGGGCCGATCCCCATCCCTAACCCCAGCTGTCTGCGGCTCATCTCGGCCAGCACCGGGGCCGGGAAGATCATAGGGCTGCTCATAGGGGCAGTCCTGGCCGTCAGACCCGCGGGCATCCCTGCAAGTAGCCCAGGGGGAAGCCCTGCGATACTCTGAGTCACTAGATTAGGAGGAATGGCAGCGCCAATCATGGGTCTCCGGCTGCCGCTGGGGCTCTGACGGTTAACTTCTTGGGGCGGCTGGCCGTCACGATGCAGCCCGTTAGGCGGCACACGAATAGTTGACCCAGTAATTTCTCCTCTTCCTCCCCTGTCGAAGCGGTCCGAGTGCGGCCTGCCTCCGTCTCCCGCCGCCTCTCCCCGGGCTGATGTGCCGTGTTTATTGGGCGAGGGACCAGGTGACCTGACGTTACCGTCCTGCATGCCGTGAGTTCGCTTCAGCTGGCGGGCACTTGCTATCAGGAACTCAATCTGGTTAGCTCCCTCGTAGTTCACGCAGCCACGGCAGACCACCTCACTGAAGTCCCACACCACGGTCCATGGCATCTTTGGCAGGTCGCACAGGTAGCACCACTGGCGCCTGGAGGAGGAGGGGGACGACATGGCTGGCCGAGCTAACCTGAGCGTGTTCAGCGAGCCTGCTAACGTGCTAGCACAGGTTAGCTGAGTTAACCTACTTAGCCTCGACAGGTGCACGCCCTCTTTGCTACCGACTTTCTCCCCTAAAGGGCTTCACACAGCTTTAAAATAATGTTACGCATTCTACAGATATGAAATCGGCTCAAACCTTTTAGTTGTTTGCCGCTGATTTTAATATTTTTGTTTTGTTTACCGACTTCGGCCTACTCTTCCCCGCTGTCAACTGCTTCCCAGACGGGCGCTGGAACGTTACGTAACCATGCGAGGTGCATTATGGGTGTTCGAGTTTACTTATTCCGTGATGTCAACGGAAGAACTCGCATCGAGCCTCGTCATGGAACTACAGCAAAAACTGGCACGGAAGTGAAATAATTAAAGGTCACAGGTCAGTTTTTGTCAACACACGTGCGTCCCACACAAGCCATGCTTTTTGATATAGAAACTTTGAATTTCGGTAGTTTGATCGTATTTTAAAATAAAAAAAAATGCCGAAACATAGTAGCTCATCCTCATCGAGCGAAGATGAAGCGGACAGTCCTGCTGCAGAATCAGCGGTAAATCCGGCAGAATCCGGTAAGTTACCACGCAGAGGCGGCATCAAGTTGGTGTAATAATGGAGCTGAGGCGCTAGTAGTTACATTAGAGCAGATTCGTAAAGGCTTAGAAATACATAGTAGCCAGTAGACGGTAAACAGTACGCTAGAATTAATGATTGTATTTACTTCCGTTTGTACCAAATATATGTCTTATAGGTAACGCTAAAGAGAAGAAAGTTAATCTCCATACTCAAAGTAATCCCAAACGGCACTGTGCACACAGCTGTTAATTTATGACTTCTTTGCTTTTTTGTGTGTTTGGATCCACAGATCAGGCCACAAAGTACCAGTGTCCTCCTGACTTTGTGTCTTTCTGCCATGAGCCGTGCAGCAGCACTCTAGCAGAAAACCTCCGAAAGAACAAGAATGAGCTATGGCTCATTAAAACTCCTGCCAGCTTCGATCCTAAATGGTGGGTACAGTCTGATCTTACCTGTATCTGTACCTGTAAGTGTACTTTGATGGGACGTTTTAGCTTTTGTTCTGCAGACATTTCAGTGAGTTAAACACTTAGCTTTTGCACTTCTGTCTGTGAATTCGGCTCAAAATTTAAATTCAGTTTCACATGGCTCCCAATAAGTATTACAAGAAGATTAAAACTGTTTTCTTTTTTTTTCTTTTTTTTTCTTTTTTTTTAAACTTTTTTGGCAGTTGTTGCCTTTCTTTTGTCTTTCTTTTACAGTGGGGTCCCTTCACCCAAAATAACCTTGATTCTCATTTTTGCTGGAATTGCGCAGCACTGCGTCGGTCCATGTTGAATCACGGTTTAAGCATGCTGTAGGCCAGTCTTTACTCACAAAAATCAAACCTTGTTATTAAGAATATTATGGTCCTATCTCTAAACTACCATTTATTTTAAAAGTGATGGAAACATTGGTCATGTCACAACTGGATACAGGAACCATGTTCGGAGCCGTTCGAGTACTGAAACAGCTTTGTTGGAGGTGACATTAGAGTCATGTGATAATGCAGCCCTGATTCAGCTGGACCTCAGTGCTGCCTTTGATACTGTAGGTCGTTCTATCTTAAGGATAGCCTGTCGGTCGGTTTTTCCTCTGTTTCTTTTGGATTCCTCAGCGTTTCAGCATTTAAAGTCTCATGCAGGTGTTACTTTGGCCTCAGAACTTTGCTTTGACAAACAAATTAATTCTGTTGCCAATCTCAGAACCTTTCTGTCTTTTTGTCATCATGAAAGAGTCATCTGTGCTTTATTCCTTCATATCTGGATTACTGTAATTCCCCGTACTTAGGGCTCCCCCGTCTTGTTTGCAGATGGTGCAGAATTCCACATTAAGACCGCTGATGGGCGCAAAAAAAAAGGAGCACATCACTCCAGTCCTGGCCTCGCTGCATAGCAGAATTCAGTTTAAGATTCTACTGATTCTTTTAAAAACTCTTAATGGGCAGGCCTGGCTTATGTTACCAGTTATATTTGTGAGCTCTTAAGGTCATGTCTGAAGGTCGCACCTTAACAAAAAGGTGACAGAGCCTTTTCAATCACTGCTCATAAAAAGAGCGCCCTCCATCTCAGCTTTTAAGTCTAGACTCAAAACCCAGCTTTGCTCTCTGGCCCCTCCAGGTCACTCATTTCTCATTTGTTATGTCTGTAACTCTGTAAGTCCTCAGGTTGCAGTTGTTATGAGTCTGCTTATTGTTGAAGGCTTCTTAATTCTGTCTTGTGTGTATCCACTATTTTATTGAATGTAATTATATGCCCGTGTGTGTGTGTGTGTGTGTGTGTGGGTATACATGCTTCGTACAGCACTTTGGGCACTGAAAGCTGAGTTTAAATGTGCTCTATAAATAAGCTTTGCTCACTTACCTAGTTCACAAAGGGAGTACACCTCCAGTGACACATTTGCTGCAGCGCTGCATCAGTTTCAGTGCAAGAACTGGGCTGGTTTGTGGGCGTTAACTGCCTTTAGCAGCAGCGTCTCTTCTCTGGCACATGCTAAAATGTTATTGAGTCATCAGCTCAGTGAAAGGACTCGTTAGCGTTAGCGTTAGCTGAGCCATTATAAAAATCTCATCATACGTCATGTTTTTGTACTAAAGCCACCAGTTTAAGAAGAAAGATTCGTGCAGTATGAAGTAAAAAAGCACGTGTGAACTTTTCCCAGCGTGCTTTAAATGATGCTTGACTCACTTTATCTCCTTCCATCCAGCTTCAATGGCATCAAGGTATCCCTCTCTGGCCTCCAGACCCTGAAGGTTCCCACTGCTGCTCCAGGTGGAGCCAAGACTGGGAGGGGGCAGCAAATCTACAACATCCTGGCATCCAACCACGCTACACCAGAACTTCATCTGCTCACTGGTGGCAAGCAGGCGTCAGATGGCATGGTTCTTGGTCCTGCTTTTTCAGGGCTGCTGAATGTGTGCGAGAGCTACAGCAGCACCAATCAGGCCCCTCAGGTCATCCCTGCTGCTCCAGCGCCCTCCATCCCGCCTGGGCTCAAACAGCGATTCCAGCCCTTTGGCAGCAAGACCCCCACTCTGACCTGCGTGGCAGAGAATGAGGCGGATGGAGCTGCCTTCGGGCCCTCCTCCACAACTCTACGGCCCCTGGTAGTCAAGCGATTCGTAGAAGTGGGTCAGGTAAAAGATGAGGAGGAGGAAGAGGAAGGGAGGAAAAAGAAGAAGAAGAAAAAGAAGGAAAAGCAGATAAAAACAGAGCGAGTAGAGGAAGTGGTGACTGTGAAAGAGGAACCTATAGATGAAATTCAGGAAGACGTAACCGTGCCTTTCCAGGAGGGCGATTATTCGGTGGAGAAGAGGAAGAAGAAGAAGAAAAAGAGGGACAGGGAGCGAGAGGAGGTGGAGGAAGGACTGGAGCCCAGCGTGACGGTGAAGGTGGAGGAGGTACCTGTGAAGTGCGAACCTATAGACTCGTTCTTTGATGAAGTGGAGGGCTCAGGAAAGAAGAAAAAGAAGAAGAAACTCAAAAGTGGTGACGATTAGTCTGGTATCATTTTCTATTAGAATTTTTAGTTTGTTTATTTTTGACTGAATGAGTATTCATAAGAGACAGTTCACTGCTATTACTTCAGTTCTATTGTTGCCAAGACGATGGCAAAATGTTGCTTCTATAAAAGAAGAGCACATCCACCAAAATGAACAGTGAGAGGACGTGGATTCATTCTTGCATCTTTAGGGCAAATGTGTGTGTGCGGCTGGAGGCGTCAGTGACTACAGCGCTGCTGATGGTGTATTTCTGCTGGTGACTGTCGGGCTGTGGTGGATTTTCTGGGATTGTGTTTGGACCAGAACCAGAACAGATGCGAGGTGGGACAGTGAGACGGTGTCGCAGTAGATGTTTTTGTGAAGGTTGCGAGGCAAGTATTGGAGACATTTTACTCCAGGAAAACAAATGTTATCAAATAAATTCCAAACGAGTGTGTTTGGCACCGTGCTGCAGTTACACTGTATCCAGTTTACTGAGGGCTAGTTTTCTAACAATCTCTGTGGTTCAGGCAAAAAGATCAAACCATCTTTTCTTTGAAATGTGATGTTGTGAATGAACAGGGTAGTAGATTTGCTGAATGTTAGGCTCTGTTCTAAATGTCCCGGAGAGTATCATGAAATAAAATGGTTTGGTTTAATAAGTTTTATTGGCACTGATTGATTTATTTTTCTGTAAAATTATTGACTTGTGCATGGACCCAGGAAATGTGATTTCTTGACACGTGAACTCCAGTTATGCAGGAACATTTTCGAGCTCTGTTTAATCATATGTAAATTTACTATCATCAGAACCTGTGTTCCTGCAGTCTGAACTGCTCCAGCTGCACCTCCAGGCGAGGCTGTTATACGCAGTGGTGGCAGGGAGAGGGCGCCACAGTCCAGAGAGTCTTCTGCAGCCGTCTGCAGCCTTTCAACAACCTCTGAGCGCCTAATCTACGTGCTGCTGTTTCTTTTAACTAATGTAACACGGAGGTGTCGTTGCTGTCCGAGCGCACAAAGAGGCCATTCATAATTTTTACGTTTTCTGACAGCAGCGACTCATCAGATCTGTGACACTCAGGTGAAAAACCTCAGTCCGTGCTCTGCATCCTCCCCTCCTCCTCCCCTCTCCCTGCTCTGCACCGGAGTGTGGTCCTGCTTCCTAATGAGCTCGGGCACCTCTGGTGCTATCACACTCTCACCATCTGTAGTAACCCCCTGCACATGCTGCAAGCCTTATTGATCCAGCCTCACGAGTGCATTAACATTTTTTTTTTTTTTACTCTTTCTCACACCTAAAATGATCAACTCCACGATCGAGGTATAAAATGTAACTTTGGCACGAGAAGGAACATTTTTAGCATACTTTCCACTGAGCGTGGCTGACATGACTTGCCACCGTGTCATCGGGTTTTTGGTGTAGCAGGCAGTCATTAGAGCAAAGAGCCGCAGATGTCAGATGCTGGCTAAAATGTTTTTCTCGGAGTTGCAGATAATGCCAGATTTCTGTGTATCCTCACAGGTATGTTGAATGTGTGTGTGAGCTCCTGTGCCTCGGAGCTTTCAGGCTTGAGTGCCCGTGCTGCTGAGACGGGGTGTGTGCAGCTGCCTGAGCTTAAGGTCAATGAAACGAAAAATCTTTTTTACCGTGCTGGCTAAAATATACAAAATTTACACGTTTTCTTGTGTTTTTAGCATTTTTAAACTACAGAAATCTTGCATCATCTCCCGGTGGTTCCAGTATAAAATGAAAATCCAGATTTATGGAAAACTGATGACAGTTGGCGTCTCTGAGCGCAGTAGCTGATCGGGTCGATATTTCCCAAAATGCTTCCCTTTGAGAAGCGTTGCCTCAGGATTGTGAGATGGCTCTCATTATGGTTCCAGACCTCTGCTTCAAGTGACTATTAAAGGAACGGTGACCTTAAGCTGTGCTCACACTTGTTTCAGCACAAACTTCTAAAGCTTTCAAACCATTTTAACATTTCTCTGCTTGCTCAGAGGCAGCCAGCAGGACATTAGCTGCAGCCAGCGAGCAAACGTGTGCAGTGAATGAGTGAGTGTGGGTTTGTGCGTGAGGACTGTTGACCACCACTGACTCCTCCGGGTCCTGCTTCATTCTTGGAGTCTGTGTCTCTGTCGCTCCCTGTTTGTGGAAAGGCAAAATAAAAGCAGAAAGAAATGATTTGCAAATCATTAAAGCCAATAATTCACAGGGGAAAAGCACAAAGACATCACATGGTAAACGTGAGAAACATTTTAATTTAGTTCCAGCTACACATTTAAATTCTTACAACAGTGCAACCATAGCAACATTTGCTGTAGTTTTGGACTTCTTTTGGCGTATTTTCCCCCCATGAGTCAAAGTGACCCCGAGCTGGATAAACAGAGGATGGATGGACTCAGTGTTTTTAATAGGGACAGGTTTAGATTGCAGGCAGATCTACTCCAGACCTCTGCTGTTGTAATCTGCACAGTATTTATTTTTGCATTGTTTTGCAGAAAGAAGCAAGAAAGAGCCGTCATCTGTTGGACGATCTCTGTCCTCTGTAGACTTCAGGAATTGCTGTCTAAGATTTGTGATTCATCGATCCAGAGAAGGCGTTTATACACGTTGCTTTTTTCCTTTCACGGTAGAGTTTTGTATTTGCAGCAGCGGGCCGTGTTCACTGTGCTGATGTTGGATTTAAACTGGTCCCGATTGTGGTGCAGCACCAGCTGAGGAGAGCTCAGCTATTCAGTATGGTCATGCCTGCAGAGATGTCTCTGGTTTTAATATCATGACATCAGGTCTCACTGATGATGAAATCCCATATCTGGTGAACCCCACCCCATCTTTTCCACTGACACTCAGCCTGTAAGGGATGCAATCAGTGCTGTGGCTATAATTGGACTCAGTTGTCAGATTTTGCACTTATTTACTTTTCTAGTCTTTGTTTCCTGTCCTGTATACTTGATACGTGATATTTTATGCTGCAGCATCTTTGGGAACTGGTTGGTAAATGAAATGAAGCGAAGCTATAAATTCTCAGGTTAAAAACTGTTTTGATTTGATTTTTGTTTAACCAGAATTTTTTTTTTTTTTTTTTTACCAGAGTTTCAAAATAAAAGCCCTCAGTTACAGTTTGTCAGCATGCTGAAGACACCAGATTTTCTATTCAGCTTCTTTTAGCTAACCAATTTACCTCCATTTTTTTTTTTTTTAGCAGCACGCCACAGACCAGGTCCAGCAGCAGCAACAATCCCACTGCAGTTGCTGCAGAAACTGTACCGTATAGTTATTAGTGATGTTCTTCCAAAAGCTTTGCAGCCAGTCCTGCATCATTAGTCACAGAAACACAGTTCAAAGCTCCCAGCTTGATGATGCAAACATATATTTCATCACTCAGCCAGTGATGGTTATTACAGGAGCATCCTGTTTGATTGCGTTCACATACAGTTCCAATACAGTACACCCAATTAAAGTACACAGATACTTTGCAAAGAGGCGACACTTTAACATACTGTAGCTGCCTTTGTCAGTCATTAACGGTACTACACGAGCCGAATCAAGCATGAGCCGGTTTCTAGGCAGAATCCCATTTATGGAGCTCGTTATGGAGCTTTTTTTTCGGACTCTTTCGTCCTGGTTGCGTTAGTGAAAATCTGTGTGTGTGTGTGTACATGCAGCTGCATGGTAAAGAGGGTGTGTCATATTCTCATGTCATATCTATCATATGTAGAGTTCACTATGAGCTGCGATTCGCAGGCGGATGCAGTCCAAGAATTGAAATCTCCATCATATCGACCCTTCCAGCCGTCGCTGGCCTTCTCTGAGTGTGCGCACAGGCTGGTCGTCATTCACACCGTCCACACTGCACACGTGTTTCCAAGGAAGGAAAAATAATTGGGTTCCTTTCAGAGGAACGGCCTTCTGCTCGATTCAAATTGATACACCTACTGGGATGTGAATAATGGCTTCTGCCTCCTTGACAACCTCGCTTCTGCAGAACAATACAGTTACATTCTGTGTCCTGCGTGTCTGAATGCTTTCAGCGCTTTTAAGTACTGAAAAACAACCGAATATATTCACTAATTTACTGACACAGATGAAGGATTACGGAGGAGATTGTGACCCTGGAGTTTAGTTCCTGTGTAGCTGAGTCATCCTTTTAAAGCATGTCCTGAATTAGATGCCAAGTGTAGCAGTGGAGGTGCTGGGAGACGTTTCATCATTTCAGCCAGATTATGTAAGATGAATCATTGTGGCTCTTACCCAGCCCTGCCCCAGCAGTGTCACTTCACATGAAGTCACACCTGCTTGTCTTTAAGTGTGTAAACAAACAGGGAAACTCCTCTCAGTAAACTGGCAGCAAACACGCCGAGAGGGGCTTCTTTCACCCAGCCGTTGTGTCAGGTTTTGTGCATATAGACGAAAACAGTTTTATTTTTTCATATTTGAAGTTAATTCATGCATATAAACTGCTCTTGGCTCGTCCACAGTTCAATCACATGGACGTTAAAGCTGTCCAGTCGTGGAGAGTGAGATGAGTTGGTGCACCTGCATGCTTGAAGAGAACCAGCAGCACCGTGTTTCAGTGTTTCACGCTGCTGCCTCACAGCCAGACAATCCTGGGCCCTTTTCTGTGGAATCTGCATGTTCTCCCTGTACACGTGCCAGTTCCCTTAGGAACCGTTCCCGGTTTCTCCCGCTGTGAAAAAAAACATGCTAGGTTAATTCTCCTGTCCTCGCGCGCTTAACCAGGACGGTAGCTCGCAACAGGAACTGGTCCCTCGGCTGTGCAGAGAATGGCCTTCACTGTGTGGAGCAACAAAGGCGATCTTACTCCGTCTCATCTTAAAGCGAAAAAGTGGAAATGTGGAAATATTAGCAGGCTGGCAAAACTCCAATAGCTCAAAATGACCTCCATTTCTCACGGCTTCTCACCAAAGCCAAAGACCAAATGTGCCTGGCTGCGCTGTGACTGCAGCGGGCTTCAAATACTTTATGTGGAGTAGGACAGAGATGTAGGACACAAGGCAACGAAAGAGTTCTGAGGCTCATATTTCATTTATTTAATTAATCCAAGTGCTTATTTATACTTGAGTATTAAATGGTTAATATGTACAGATACATATCTGCCTCCCATCATGAATCATTAGGACACTGATAAAGGCTCAACCTCTGACCTTTCTGACCTGTAATCATCATACTGGATGCATCATTGAGAGAGACGGAGCAGAACAACAATACAGAAATGACGAATGTAAAAATGATGTTTGTTCCTTTAATATATATCTGCGTGTAAATGATGTTTCTCCTGGCAGAGACTGGGACAGTTCTGACGCTGCCTGCAGCAGTAAGCAGCGTCTTCGTTTGAGCAAAGCCTCCTAGAAGCTCTACCTGCACCTTGGAACAAACCCAGGCACTTATTTTAAACTGTAACTTTAATTTCAGCGTCATATCCAAAACGTTGCCCCAAAACACATTTTAAATGCTTGTACTACTACAGTTTCATATTGCAGCTTTATGATTGGCTCAATCCAAGTGCCAGCATTAACAGCATCTCTATAATCCGTGAGCACTGCGGTGTTTCACACTTTAGGCGAACTGTGTTTTGCAGCACGTGTCTGAAAGTTTCCTGAATGTCTGCCAGTATGACCAACAAAGGTGCTCGATTTTGCAACAGCGCTCCCACTGACCCCAGGACGGGTCAGAGGTGCAGAGTCCATCGATTTCCTACAAAAAGAGAGGTGAGCATCCATGCTGAGAGTCACTGAGCCACAGCGAACCGCTGAGTTCAATCTGATGATGAAGGGAGGAAAATAAGGGCCAGCGAATCCGAATGGGAGTTTGATGAGTTCAGAAATGTTTGAGAAACATTATTTAGATGCCATTTACAGAGGTACTCTATCAGCTCAATGTATTATTTTATTCTCAATACTCCCAATACTGCAATAACATGTGACTTCAGCTAATGTTAGGCTGGAGCGTCCTTTCCCTCTGATAAAGTTTGATTACATTCTCACATCGTATCAGAGTTTACAGCATCGTTAACAACGTTTGATCCGCCGCCAAGAAAGTTTCAGTAATGCCGGCTAACCGTGGCTAATTGCGCAAAACCAGAAGCGTTACTGATGGAGAAGTTCAGGAAATCCTCAGCTCTCAGCTCAGGATCGCTGTTATTGGACAGAAGCGAGCTTCACCGACTCATGGCCCCGTATCGGACTCCATAAAGTACACAAGTAGTTGTGAAGGCTCCCCATCGGGCATTATGAGGTAAACAGTGATTGACAGCCTGCACTCTGGATCAATGCTGGGTTATAATTATAGTACAGTTATAATAGTGATCCTCATTAGCTATCTGTCTGTCTATGCTTGTACTGATCATAAACAACTAAAACATGGCAGACTTGAGCCGGGTAAGCGTTTGGTGATGTCACACATGAAAGAGCTGTCTCCTTTAATCTCTTGTCTCTGGGTTATACCTTTCTGCTGTTGATTGGCTCTTTGGGGGCAGGGGTGGGACAGCTATCTTAGATTATTTGAGTGGCGGGCCTCTTGTTTTTTTTCATTGACGTTGTTTACGAAAGTGCCGCCATCTTGGTTTGCTCCCAGAGGCATTGCTGTTCCGAGCAGGAGAACTATATTCTGCAGTTCTAGTGGAGGACAAAAATGGAGAAATCAAAGCCAACCAGCCAAGATCAACGAGCGCTACTGCAGCGCCAGCAACAGCAACGCCAGCAACAGCAACAGCCAGAGTGCAGGGATCGGGATCCAAGGACCGGCCTGAAAGTCTGTTTTTGTTGCTTTCCTCACCCAGAGAAAGACAAGGACACGCAAGTACACCCGCTGAGGTCCTGTTTACATGAGAACGATTAGCTGGGAATATAAAACGGTTTAGTTTTTCTGCTTTCGTTTTCAAAAAGTAACGCAGACGGCAACTTTTTTTAAAATTTACCATATAAATATATATTATTATATGAAATTATTCACAGTTGGTGATGTCACAGGGGCCGTCGCGCTTTCTGTTGGTTGATATTCTGTGCGGTGTGCGTTTGGTGACGTCACACGCTGAGTGATCTCTTGTCTCTGGGTGATTTGTTTCTGCTCGGCTCTTTGTGGGCTGGGGTGGGCTGGGGTGGGACCGTGTTTACTCTTTCAGACTTTTTACGTTGATTTTTATTCTGGAGTCTTTGGGTGCCATGTTTCCACGTTACACAGTTGTCTCTGCTTTGATGCTCTGGTCATCTGAGGACTCTCTGGAGGTGATGAACTGTTGGCCCTTCACTTTTCTGCACCATTCAGACGTAAAGCTACTTGTTGTGTCAGCAACCTGAAAAGACATTCACAGTGTAACCAAGTCTCAACATTGCTTACATGTTTTTTTTTAATGATTAAATAATTGTTCTAGTTTTAAATACTCCCCTCCATAAGTACTGGAACAGTGAGGCAATCCCTTTGTTTTTACTGTAGACTGGAAACATTTGTGTTTGACATCAAACATCAATATGACACAAAATATCAACATCTCAGCTTTTAATTCCAGGTATTTACATCTGGATCTGATGCACAGTTCAGCAGACAGCACCTTTGGTCTGAGCCCACCCATTCTTCTTTTTTCTTGTCTGTCTGCAGAGAGAATAAAGGGACTGACCTCACTGCTCCAGTACTTTTGGAGGGGAGTGTAACCGTGTCACACCAGCAGCTTCAAAAGTCCTTGTCTTTGATTTTTTTGTGTTTTATTTATTTATTTAACTTTTGAGACCTTATTAAAGGAATAAGAGAAACTGAAAAACAGCTGAGGTTCTTGATGCTATCTCCATGGTGGGATTCAGCCTGTATCTTAGCAACCCTGCCTGAATGTGTTCATCCTCCTGAATGCACCACTGTCCCTGCTCAGCATAGCAGCTGAGGGGTCAAGAGGTCAGAGCTTAGGCAGTGAGGCAGGTTCAGCTCGTGTTGGAGTAGCACAGACTGACATTTTACCAGCAAGAAGATGCTGCTGGACTCAGAGAGCCCTGAGCGAATAATGTGGACCATCATCACGCCTAAAAAAACACAAATAAGTACACACAACAAAAACAAACACATAAAAAAATAAAACTTTTTAAATTGAAAACACGTAGTGCTGTGTATGTAAACGTCTGATCATGCAGCACTGTTTAGCTGCTGTTTTTCCAGCGTCTGAGACATCAGCATCGCTGTTCCACAGACCTGCTGCTTCACTTTGTCTCATATATCCACTAGGGGGCAGATGGTGGCCTAATTATCCTAAAAACTGAATAGCTTCCTTGTGAAGACAACACAAACTAATACTGAGCATGTAATCTGAACTGTTATTGGCCAAAGGGAATCCTTGTAAACTGCACTGATCTTTGGGGTTTTCAGTACAAACCTCTGAATGCGTGGGAATCCACAGTGCAGGTAGAGATCAGGAGGAGTACCACTTAGGAAAGTTCTTCAAGGAACTTTGTTTCTGCTTTGAAGACATCGAGCCGACACTTCCTGATCGTGGCAGTGAGCGACAATGTTTCAAAAACCTCACCTCGTTTCTGCTGTCAGTGGAAAAAGTATGCAGAAGGTTACAGGGGTTAAACGTGAGCTGATGCAGCTTCAGTTGCAGTTAGTCACTGTAACCTCCATCTGCAGACAGTAATCTTACACCTGCCCGGGTCTCCACTGTATTGCATTATACCATCCAAAGGCAGCAGAATGATGCAATACAGCGCTGCGTGCAATACTAATTGTGCGTTCTTGCTGTCTGGGCTCAGTACAGGTCCTGAGGTGTGTGTATGTGTGTGTAGCTGAGTGTTAGGCTGCGGTGCTGTCTGCCATGGAGGAGGAGGAGGATGAATAATAAATGCAGTCTGAAGTTTGGATCCAACGTGTTCAGACTACTGAGCAGAGCAGAGGCCTTTCTACTGCCCAGCCGAGTCGATGCCAATGATAAGATGGGGTGTGTGTGTGTTTTTTATTGGGGGGGGATTGTAGGGGGTAATGAATTGGAGGACCAATTCTCGCCTGCTCTCCCCTCCCTCTGCAGTGATCTCTCTCTCTCTCTTGCTCCCTTTCCTCTCATGCTTTCTTTTTCAACCAGCGCGCCTCGCTTCAGCCAGCCTGCGGCAATGTGAGCGTTGCCGTGGCAACGCGGACCTGCCAAGGACCATGGCGATGGAGAGAGAGAGAGAGAGAGAGAGAGAAAGGAGGGGTGCAGCTCGTCAATGTCTTAGAGTCCCCCACCCCTCCCCCACCCAAACACACACACACACACACACACACACACACACACACTCTTCAGGCATGCTGTTGAAAGCACAAATATCACAAAGGACTGGAGCCTGAAATCTGTGGCAGGGAAGCTGAAATACTCTATCTATCTATCTATCTATCTATCTATCTATCTATCTATCTATCTATCTATCTATCTATCTATCTATCTATC
>JAVDPK010002099.1:705106-719952 GCA_034780415.1 Cichlasoma orientale
CTATCTATCTATCTATCTATCTATCTATCTATCTATCTATCTATCTATCTATCTATCTATCTATCTATCTATCATTCCGTTACATGACTGTACTGTTTTCCTTTTCTTCTTATATTTTTTAAAAAGAAAAATTCCATCTTAAGAGAATTCTGAGGGTTTTTTGAAAAGTATCCACTCTTCTTTGCTATGTGTGTGTGTTTGTGTGTGTGTGTGTGTGTGTGTGTGTGTGTGTGGCTCTGGCTCATTTCCAGCTCCAGCCCTCTAATAAGCCCCTCTGCTGAAACTGAAAGGGTGACATGGATCAATAACTGGATATATGAAGCTCTTCTGCACAAACTGACATGGAAATAGCAATTCTTTTCTTGTACCTCTATTTTCTCACAGACAATGGAGGGAGTTGTTGTGCTGGTTGCGTTGTGTAGTGAGCGTTTGTGTGACACTGCGGTGTAGTTTTGAAAGGCTGCGGCAGACGTCGACAGACGACAGTCCTCACCGCACCAACAACTTGATTGCATACTAATGTTTTGGTATGACGCATCTCTCTTTTCTCTTCCTCCCCCCTAATCAACTTCTCTCCCCGGTCCCCCCCCCCAGCTCTCTCCCTCCTCATCTCAATTATTTTCATACGTCTTCCTCTTTCTTTCTTCCAGCCCTCCTGCTCTTCACATTGTGTGGCAGTGATATGGCACCGAGCTGCTGCCGCTGGTACAACCCACCCACCACCTCTGCAATGAAAGCAGGAATTCAACCAGATGGGGCGTAAAGATATAAAGACGCTGAACGCAGCAGCAGTGTGAATCTTACAGGCACAACTTTTACTAGGGCTGGGTCTAACACTTATTTCCATTATTCATCATTAGTTTAATTCATTCAATTCAGTCTTTAAATGTTATAAAAGAATAAAAAGTCAACCCAAGGTGTCACCTCTAAAGTTTTCAGGCTTCTTCAGCACTGTTGCAGGTATTTCCAGTGATGCAACGTGAGGCTGCAAACCTTCACATCAGGTCAGCGTCTGACCGTCAGGAGAACTGACTGAACAATTAAATCTGAAAGTATCTCCTGCACTGAGCTGCTCTAAAAGACAGCGCGAGGACGGTGAATGGATGGATTGTTAAGCCTTGTGAGAACTAAGACGCTTGTTCCTCAATATAAGGACGCTGGCGATCATATTTTGGTGCTCAGCGAATGTCGAACGTTTGCTTTTCTGAGGCAGAGATTAGCTGTTATGGATTTTAGGATTTGAAGCTCCGCCGCCTTTTCGTTCTTCCTTTTTGTTTTTTTGCTGCGGTAAAAACCTTTAAAAGAACAAGCTGAGATAAAAAGACAACATGATGTTTCTGCACAAACATCTCTGCCTCTCTTAATGCGGGTACTTTTCTTCAGCCTAATCGTTTCAGACCTCTGACAGACAGCAAAGTCAAATGTTGGAGCGGCGAACGCTCTGCAAGACGGCGCGATAGGCTGCACGCAGAATCTGTTGCTAGGCTCACTGTGAACAAACCAGTCAAGTCTGACATATGTTTTCAAAGCAGCCCTCTTAGCAGCTTGCAGCAGTTGCCATGGAAACCCCAATGCCATTTCCCCCCATTGTTTGGACCGCTCGATATCCTGAAAGCTTTTTCAGAGTCCTGGTATATTAAAGCCTGGAAGCCCAACAGTAAGGGCTGGTTTTTGCACAGTTTGTATGCATGTGTGAATATTTGTGCAAGATTATGTGTGTATTTCTGTGTGTAAGTATTTGTGTTTGTGGCTGCATGTGTGTGTGTGTGTAAGTGGGGTCATCTTCAGTCAGAGGCGCTGATAAAAGAAGACGTCCTTTGCTCGACCTTCATGGGGCAGACATGGACGGCTTTCTGTTAACAGAGCTGAGGTGCACTCAGGCCTCTGGGAAACACAGACATTATATATATATATATATCTGTATCTATATACAGTGTATATATATATATATATATATATATATATAGTTAGAGGGGTCCATTTAATCTCTACATTTAATCATATTTAGACTGGACCGTGAAGATGTCTCCCTTGTGATTTCATTAGCAGATACATAAAATTCAGCTGATGCTTTATGCATTATAAGCTGCTCTGCCTTTACATTTCAGTGTGGTTAATGTCATCATGGTGCTCAGCTTGAATAATTACTGAATATTATATTAATAAAATTATAATAAAGTGCTCCCATGAGATGTTTCCATGTGAGCAGCTTTGGGCCGTTTGTACAAAGCAAATTCATTTTTTCCATCATGAAAGATCCACGTTTAATGGCGCAGTATCGCTGCGTGATGCTTTCTTCACCGAAAACGTCCTGAAAATAATATTTAATATAGAAATATTTATATGAAAACCAGGAATAGCCTTAAAGACAAACTGCTGGGAATACTGTATATCAATAGTGATGATTTCTATCAACAATGCTTTTGCTCAAAGATCAGAACGATGGGTGAGGTTTGCATTTTGATCAACCGCTGAATTCAGATCAGCCTTCAGGCTCTGGTCCCGGCTCACCACAACAATCCAGTTGAGCACCCTCAGTGTCGCTGCAGCTGCAGTGATGTGACTGCAGAGCACGTGCTCCTTCTCACTCTGACTAATTAACGAGACAACACACAGTAACACTTTTTAAAGCACGGATTCTCTCCAATCCCCTAAACTGAGCAAAATTACCATTTTCCTGCTGATTGTCAGATCATTAGACTTTCAATCATCAACAAATCAGTGGAGCCAGAAAAAACAACAGAGCTGCAGATTATATATATATAATCATACCGGCATTCATGCCAGTATCTATAGGAGCAGTGCTCCCTGCGGTGATACAGACGGTAAAACCTGATCACATAAAAATGATTTTCCAATCCTGCATCGCTGCGTAATCACCCTGCAACATGTTTGCCACTCATGTGCTTCCCTGCAGCTGCAGACACAGACCAACCCGGGATCCTCCCAGCGCGCGTCGCTAAAATGTTTTCACTTCTTGTTGCTATAAGTTGCTGATAAGTTGCTCGTCTCTGGTCGCTGCATCACTGCACGTCTCTGCCTGTATGGCGGCTGTGCTGGTGGATCCAGGAGATCAGAATCTGTTGCATTTAGTTTAACGTGTTTATTAATCCCTGATGTCCACTTTTAGAAACAGTTTGAACGAACCAAATTAAATTTATTTAAGCCTTTTTTTAAAAGATGAGCTCAAGGTTTGATTATTAGTCTTTTTGCATCAAAATAAAATGCTGTGGCTGCACCTTAATTTATTATTTTTTTGAAAGTATTTTTCCATGTCTCTTTCAGACACTTTTTCTTTCTTTCTTTCTTGTTTGGCTTTTGTTCAGGCTGCAGCGATGCTGAGCTGATAATTCCCTCATCAAGGATGATTCTTCTGTTCGGGTTGTAACAGTTTACTGCACAGTAAATATGCCATGTGCTTTTCGGTCTGGACCTTTACTCGTTCATCACGCGATGACTTGCACGGCCTTCCCAGACAGCCTTGTGTGTACGGGCCCTCGTTTAAACTTAGGTGAGGGTTCAGGCTGCTGGATAAGAGACGGATTGGATGTCGGAAAAGGGCTGCTGCTCGCTCTGAAGTCCTGCTGGGCAGCCATCTGCCTGCGGGATGAGGCAGACGAACCATTCTGCCTAGAGTCCTCAAGACTGGGAGTTTGGCAAAGTAGGATTGTCCATTTGAAAGTGTTGCAACAGGAAATGTGGATTATCGGGTCATTCCCCTCCTGTAGACCTACTTTAGCTTTCCAAACAAGAGAAACTCAAGGCGGCCTTTTAGTTCTGCAGTTCATCGAGGTCCATTTAGTTCTGTCTGTGTTTTCTTGTTGAGTTGTGTGTTTTTAATGTATGTGCAGCAGTTTTGGATGAGTTGGTCTGTTGGTACTGTCTGTTGTGTACTTGTATGTAAAGGCTGAGGGTACTATAAAGCATACTTGAAGCTCTAAAACAAACCACATGTAATTCTGCTGGGGAGAGGAGCTGTTCCTCCTTTAAGGTGCTGATCCTCTGATTTGTCCTGCGCTAGTTAGCATCTTCCTTTATGTTATGATTAAATATTCATGTTGTAGTACTCCAATCCTTTGCACCAGTCCACCGTAGACACTTGTTTACTTTTGTTCAGTCTGCAACAATCAATATTTTAACGTTAACAATGGCTTAAATTACCGCGTGTCATGTGAAAGGTGTTGTTTGTTGGGTCAAACACAAGCAATTATCTCCTGAGTGCCCTGAGACGTGTGGTAAGCTAGCAGTACATGAGTGTGCGAGGTCCGGCCCTGCAGGATGCTGCGGTTCCAGTGCTTTAAAAGCAAAAAGTGTTTTTGTGGGCTGGATTTGACAGATGAGGCGTAAACCCTCATTTTACTACAAGTGTGATAATCAAACCCCCAAACCTCACTGCTCGTAGTGCACTGTTAAATATATTACAGTGCGATACTATGCTTCATTTTTTACAGTGTGCCAGTATAATACTGTAATGTACAGCATGTTTAAAGATAACTTTGTTATGGTCAGTTTTATGGTAGATTACTGTGCTGTAAGGTGCAGCAGTCGCTGGATAAAGTTCCTGTTTTACAGTGTAACATCAAACATAATGACGACATTTAAGATTTTAGATAATAAGACTGTGGACGCAGCAGCAAAGACATGTTTGAACAGATTCCCATAATGAGCCCGGACATAAATGAATGCTTCAGGTATTAAAACAAAATCACTCAGGATCAATGATGAGTTTTTCTGAAGAATAAACCCTTTCACTGTCATTTATCCCGTGGCAAATTATAACTCTGCATTACTGAGATCTTGAGTGTAATTGTGACATAAATGCAACACAGGAACATGTGCAATAAATCGCTCTAATGTGAGGAGAAGCAGAAAGTCCGTGAGACTTACAGAACCATAACACTGTGTGCAGGTACAGTTACCCAGCTGACTGCATGACATGAAAGCTGGAGGTATGTCAGGGTATCAAAAAATTAGATTTGGTGTTGAGTAAATAACAGAATTAAAGCAAATTATATGCATTCTTATATGCATAAATTAAATGTTGTATAATATACATAAAAGAATCCTTTTAACTTGAAATTGTAAAGCTGAATTGAGCTGTTCAGATGGCACAGCGAGGGTGAAACGGCGTCCCATTACCTTTTTCTCCGTGCTCTAACCTCAATCTATCATTACACACTTATAATACAAAAATCCTGCTGTGCACAGGCCTCCAGAAGGGGACTGTGCTCTATATGTTACATAACTCACAGAAATAGGTCAGCATAGTAGTAACAGAGTTGCTTCCTTAGTGTTATTCCCCGGCTCCCTTTGTGTCATTTTCTAATGTGTTTCCCTTCAAATGTACTGCGCTTGGCTTTATTTAATAGCAGAATCGTTTGCCAGACGGATGGCACTGATTTTTTGTAATGACAGTGAACTCCAGCGATACTTGTCAGCTGAACATTTCCTGTTTTCAGACAGTCTGCTGCTCCATAAGCTGACTTATGTAAAGGAGATTTAGCTGGCGCTGAGTGTGTTGCATAAATAGTCCCTTTGTGTTCCAACTGTCCGTCCAGAAAACTGCTCCTCCGGGCCTCCATTTTCACAGAGCAAAGTACATCCACTTGACCCCTGACCTCAACAACAAGTGGCTCGGTCTGAATTTGATGATGATTTCATTTTCCTCGAGCGCTGCCCAGCCAACTGTCCATGTTCCAGGACTCTGCAAGGGGCATTTTAACCAGGCAGGGGCCCAAAACAAGACAGGAGAGGGCTCTGGAAGCCTTGAGATTAAAGAAGTGGGTTTTAATAAACATCAGACGAGGAGGTAAAGACAGCACTGACTGCATGCAGCCGAAAAACATTTGAGGTTTGCTCAAGTTCTTCAGTCCATGTATTTTAAAGGAACTCGTTGTTCATAGTTCAGTTCAGTTTTATCTATATCCTGTAGCGCCACATCACAGCTACAGTCGCTTCAAGTCACAGCGGGGGGCGCGGGGTGTCCAGTTGGAGGCTGCGGTCAAATAATAACAATATTATAATATTAATAATAATATTATAATAACAGTCTGGCATGAAAATGATATAAATAACATTTTCACTTACTGCTATAATAACTCAAGCTCTGTTTGACCTATAAATATTCAGACTTATTGATTATTGAGACTCAAGTTGCACTGGCATGTCGTATCCTTTCGTGAGTGAGGTCCTATAATGAGGTCACCTGCCTCTGGTCAGAGTGTAACCAGGTGTGAGCACAGATAAACCTGCCCACCATGACACTGGTCATT
Organism: Cichlasoma orientale; assembly: GCA_034780415.1. NCBI lineage: Eukaryota > Metazoa > Chordata > Actinopteri > Cichliformes > Cichlidae > Cichlasoma > Cichlasoma orientale. Next base: position 711,379 of record JAVDPK010002099.1, read on the forward strand.
TTGGGGCTTGATGTTAGTGTTTGTTCTCCACTGTGTTGATTATTTTGGAGCTACGTGTAACAAGAAGATGGAGGGCGAGTGTATCACCCAGTGTTGACCAGCCACACAGTGTTGCCTACATTTAGCAACTTTGTCGCTACATTTAGCGACTTTGCTGCTAGATTTAAGGACTTTTCAGACCCCCCCTAGCGACTTTTTTCCCCCAAAAAGCGACTAGCGACAAATTTAGCGACTTTTTCGATGACATCGTCAACTTTTGGAGATCGTCTGGAAACCTGTTTTGTGTACATACAGCCTTTGTACTGCTTCCCTTTGTATGCTTTGGCATTGCCTGAACCTCGCTGCGGCACCGAGGTGAACCCAACCCCCCGGACCTCGCTTTGACCTTTAGTGCCTTTGGAGACCGCTGACAGCAGTTTTCTTACACAAAAGTTGGCAACAGGGGCCCAGATAAAGGAGGAGGGTTGAACGTAGAGCTAGCAATCGCACCCCACATAGAAGTGTTTTTGTTAAATTTGATATTCTAACATTAAACAATACAGGACAAAATTGATCTATGTAATGTGGGTCTAGGCAAAGGATTAAAGCCATTAAGTTATTTCATAAAGTTCATTTGTAGTTCTAAAAATATTTAGTGTTTTACTTTTTTTTACCTTTTGTCTCTCCAAAGATGTTATCCCTCTCTCCTACAGCCTCGATTACAACTACATGCAAATGACCAATTATGCAAATTTGGTGATGACATCATACAGCGACGTCTAGGACAGCCAATAGCTACTTTCCTTACTGAGGAGTCAGCAACAGTGCATCCTATCACCAAAACTGAAGCTACCGACACCAAAAACACACTTTCTACGTTCATGTACTCAGGTACAGGCAGCTAACGGCTACAGTCTCCCGTGCTAGCTTCCACCAGCCACAGGAACTCTGTAACAATACAAACTTGAAGCCGGTGATTAAACAAATCAAATGTCTTAATCAGTAACCTTCAAACGGTGTGATGGGTGGATTATGTGAAGCTAGCTGCTTTCAGTCTTTGTGCTAAGCTAAGCTAAGTGGTTGCACCATTAGCTTCATATTTAGCACAGAGACATGAGTATCAGTCTGCTGTTCAGCTGTTGTGTTCTACAGTTGTTTCCTGAGCTGGAAAGTTTAATGCTGCTGACTAACTTAGCTTTTTTGCTCTTTAAATGTATCATATAGATAGATTTTTATTTCTTCTTCTAACAAGCAATGATTTTTCCAATGAAATTTGCTTCATTGCGTTTTGGATTGAAACCCTCAGATCTCATCTGTCTGGCCGGAGGAATAAAGAAAGCTTAATTTCATCCTCTTTATTTCCGAGCACTTAGCCTGATCAGATTATCATTCAGTTATTAAATGACCCGCAACAGTAATAACTTAAAAGCAGAGCAGAGGAATGCAAAGACTGAAGGTCAGTTCAAGTTCACCGATCTGCTGAGTCTGTCTTGACTCTCCCGTAGTCCTGACATTTATTTTCCTCCGACTGCTGTCTTTCATTGTCTCTTGTTCCACTGAGGGATGAAGGGAGGGGTGGAGAAAAGCAGGGATGAAAAAGAAAAAGGAAGGGAGGAAAACTAAAGAAAAGGGTTAACGAGAGACGCTATAACGAAAGATCGTATTGGGACGGTTTCTGCCGGTTTGTAACTTGGTGTTACATAAACAACAAAGCCTTTTATGGAGCTTAGCAGGCAGAACCCTGAAGCCATGTCAGCATTTGTCTCAGCCGCCTCATTCATTTCATTATCACCGCCTCATTCATCAGCTTCTTGATTATCAGCTGACTAATAACGTCCAATCGTACTGAGAGCTGAAACAGTAAATCAGAATCAGATCCTGACTGATTCTGAGGTCACTGCCACAGTTTTCACTAACTTAGTGGCATTTTACATGTCAGACAAAGACTCAGAAGAGAAATAATATAGGAATAAATTCATATTACAAACTGCCTTCCACTGTTCTGATATAGATAAGCACATCGAAGCATTTGGCCCATCATGACCTTCCAGTTCTCACGGCTACTTTTCTGACCGTGTTACCGGTCTCCTCCCTGTGCGCTGTGCTCAGAACACAGAAGGACGTTTCCCAGGATAACGTTCATGTGCTGGTGTCAAAGCAGCCAAACCCGAACCCTATGAGGACTTGTGGGTGAAGTCAACTCACTGAGACTCCTCAATCTGAGCTTGTTGTTAGGAAAGGTAGGATGTTTTGACAGAATATCGACAAACAATTTTTTTTACAAGATATCTGGATAAGACGGTTTTTCTTTGTTAAAGTTAGACTTGGGGTGTGACCCCCTCACGCAGCAGTGACTCAGTAACAGAAGCAGAGGATCACAGCTCGTACCTGCAGATGATAAAATAGAAAAACAACCATGAGAGAACGGAGGAGGCTGCGTTGTGTGTTTTTGTTGCTCCGCTGTGACTGTGATGTGCAGCAGCCTCGGGCAGTCGTGGCAGCCTGATGTGGTTTCACCGCTCTCTGGCTGACTTCCATACATCACGGAAAGTCTAATATCTCCCGACAGGGTTCGCGTGATGTTTTGGGGGTCTCAGAGACAGGTGGATGGCGGACCCCGCCGGGCAGAGGCGAACGTGTCGAGAGGCTGCTACGCTGTGATTAAAAATGACTCTGTGAGGTACCTGCAGGCGGTTCTTCTGCTTACCAGAGGAAGGCTTTGTTCAGAGAAGCAGGCGCAGAATCTTTGTTTTCTCACAGATTATAGCACGGTAATTAATGAATACCACATGTGGTTATACTCATTTTGCATTGCTTATATGTTCATACATACTTTGTTTTGGAAAATCCAGGTGGCCTGCTGCATTCTCTGTGATGCTTTGAGCATAAAGGCGCCCTATTTGATATTTTTATTTTGAGACACAAAAGCTGGACATTTTGAAAGATTAAACACAGACTTTAATAATATAAAATATTGAAAAAATGCAAATAGTGACAGATGATTGGAGCATAAATGTGCCAGAAATGTATCACTCAGGTTTGTAAAGCATGTAAACAACAAAAACTAATCACTCATTATCTTTAAGTTCTGATTTTTCCACCAAAACGAATTTTAATCCCCTCTGCTAACAAACTGTATGGAAAACATACACTGCTGATTGGAGCCCATTCCTACACTGTCTAGAAGGAATTTCCTCTCTGGCTTCCTTACAGATATTCCCACCCCCATGCGTGGCACTTGTTTTACCACAGAGGTGGCGTATTAGTGACGTAACAATGGGAGTTAAGTGGCACCAGATAAATGTTAAACTATTACAGTCTCGGTCATGACCAGAGCACCATTTTGGACCTTTGAAGAACCGTGTTGTTTGCAGAGTGCAGTGCAGAGTGCAGAGGGCTGCTGGCTTCTCATAAACTGTGGAAAGACTAATGCGTCCTTGTGGGTTTGTGTGATTTGCAGGGCCGGGAGGTGAGGCAATGTTATTACAGTAAAAATAGAACAACAATGACCGTAATAAGCTCTGTTTCTGTGCATGACGAGAACTCTGCTTTGTGCCAAAAATAAAGTAACATGTGGGCTATAAGGGGCTGTATTATTTATGCACTGCATATGTTACATTTATTTGATTTAAACAGCCAAAAAGTAACATGTCTGTTACGCCTGTGCTGGAACAATGTGGAGAGATGACATCATCCTTTAAATGTAGCCAACACACGAGACACTGCACATCCTGTCAGCTCAGATGAACAAACTTCTTCTTTTATCATGTTCCTCTAAAAAAATGCAGCAAATTGATACAATGGCATGTGTCACACAGCCTGTTAGAGCTTCCACTGTCTAACCTGATCGAGGCTTCACTATTCTTGCTTCCAAGCGCTGCTGCTGAAACTGCTCTCGATCGATTATAGCTCAGAAAGCTAAATCAATTCAGAATTTACCGAAAAATTGCTGAAAATCAACAAAAATGGTCACTTTTTATGTCCAAAGATGAACATTTAGTGTGGTTAGGTTACCTGGTGATTCTAAATTGCCCACAGGTGTGACTGTGAGTGTGATTGGTTGTCCGTCTCTCTGTGCTAGCCCTGCGACAGGCTGGCCACCTGTACAGGTGTACCCTGCCTCTGCGACAGCTGGGACTGTTCAAAGTAAAAAACTCTTCACCCCTTTTAAACCTGAACCATGAAATAATTATTACAAAATTATTTTAAAAATTGTGTTTATTGAACCTTCTGACAAAAAATTAATTTGCATATATGAGTTTTAATTTGTATCATATTTGCTACAGCTGACTCTGTTTTTTGCAATTAAAAAAAAAGCTTAAAAATGTGCAAATTATTTCGTTTTTGTGGGAAAACAATCATACTGCTGATGTAGAAGTCTCAAAAACTGATAATATAATAACTGAAATATGATACACTAGGCGTTAAGGGTTTAAGGTGAATCGTTTCATTAACAGCATATAAAGTAATACAGCTGTGCCTCTTTATTAACGCAGCATCTGTTTTTTCCATTGCAGGAATGAGTAGAGTTGCTGAGATTCAGTTGTTTATGTGTAAATCTGAAGCTGCATGAAGGTGTTTTCTCACACACATGCACTTCTCTCTCTCTGCTGTCTTCTAAACACGCTCACACAAATTTGGACCGCATTGCTGATTCCTCTTTGTCTTCTTCCCCTCCGCACTCACAAACACGCACACACCGTTCACACCTTTTTGTTCCCTTTAGAAGATTACCCGTAGATTCGGCCTATATCCTCATTATGCTAATCTGTCCTCGTCGGCCCACACAGCAGCTCTGGATGCGTCTCTGTTTCAGCCGCGACTCGGCACAGTTTCTCAGCCTTATTCAAAGCAGAGCTGCTCTGCACAGCTGCTCTGCAGGATTTGGTGGATTCAGGTCAAAGTAAAACAAAAATCTGCATGCTGGAAAGAGTGGGCTGAAAACACGGCCTGACCCTTACAGAGCGAATGGAATAAATGATTACTTCACTGTGCTGGAACATCATATATATATATATATATCATACTGTACTGTCCTAAATGTTCCTCATATAGTCTCCTTAACTGTACTGCAGGGCTGTATGGTAGTTATTTTGGCACCAATACTGCGATATGATTCCTGCTGCCCAGGCTGCCGCCTGCCACAGCTGGAAATGAGCACTGAGACGTTCTGCAGAGCTGAGGGGAACTGCAGCATCAGGTGATAATTCTTTGCAAGCCTTTTTGATACCACATGCAATTGTTTATTATAGTGCAGGTCAGAGCAACTTAAAGCTTTAACAGCCATCCAGATGTGTCTTACCTGCAGTGCAACAAGTTCCATTTGCTTTCCTGAAAATGCTCCAAGGAGAAATAAATCCCAGAAGAAGAAAAGAAGGAGAGCAGTAAAATGGTGCTTTATGTGCTGAAAGAAGAGGCAGAGAGCATTTAGGCAAATTGCATTTTTATGTTGTTCTCAAATAAAAAAGAAAGAGCAGGGAGAGAAGGGAGCAGGACTGCGTTCTGGTTCTGCTGCCACCCACAGCAACACCAGTCAGACACATGAAGCACTGCGTAGGTTTCCCTTTGTGCCGTAGAAAATGTATTTATTAAAGCATAGGCTCCAGAACACAAACAGAAGAAAACGAACAACAGCTGCAGGATTGCAGAATATATTACGTACCATAAAATTGATAAAGCAATCACTGTACATTCTACAGTGCTCTTTTTTTTTTAAGTCACAGCTTTTGCAATGTAGTTATGGTTGATGTATATATTTTTTTTTTACACATATTATACATTCAGTAAATCTGAAATATGTTTGAGAACATTTAGGAAAATGTAAAATAAATATACATCTGAATTACAGCACTGTAGAAAAAATATGGGTTAAAGACAGTGATGGACAGTTTAGAATGATGTCAGGATGCGGCGAGGATATAGATCATGCTCTTTTTAATACAACACTCCACATACTTAATAATCTCGTTAGTGCAACCGGCTGAGTAACTCATGTTAGAGACATATATATATATATGTGCACGTGTGTTTGAGGTCACTTTGATGATGCAGGAAAGCGTGTTGTTGAGCTGCAGTGAGATTAGTCGCTCTCAGATTAAAGGCGGTCACCTCGCGGCTCAGCGACTTCATGTCGACACATCTACAGGCTGCACGTGGTTACATGAGGATACTTTCAAAATACTTTCTATGGAGCTACAAAGTGTTTTAGTTTCCAAAAATATTCAGTTGAATTTCAAATGTATTCAGGTTACAAACCATATATATATATATATGTGTGTGTGTGTGTGTGTGTGTGTGTTCACTAAAGCCAATTTCTTATTGCACTCTAAATTTCATATAAAATGTATCAAAAAGCTGCACTCTGTTTCTGAAAGATCACAGATCTCTTTAGGTTTGTTTTCAGAAAGGCAAAAGCTGATTTAATATTCAGATCTGTGATCTGTGAATCTGCTGGTGCTTCGTATATGTTTTCATTTCTCATCAAAAAGAAAGAATTTCCGTTAGTGGCTCTAAAGTGAGACACGTCGAACGTGAACAAAGGAATCGTGAGACGATCGGCGACAGACGAATCATTTCGTATTTCTGCTCCGTCTTTGAAATAACCTGCAAGGCTCAAATACAACATTTACACAAACACGCTGCCTCAAAGCAACAATTTCGATTCAAGGTGATATTATTAAAGATCCAATAACGCCCTCTGCGATTTTACATACTCAATTACATATTTTCAGCTGTGTCGTTTAATTTGTTTCTGCCCTCCAAATGAAATAAAGCCCTATGGAATGAAAGCCCTCAGGCAAACCTCCCTCCTCACCGTGGATTCAGTCAGATGGTGTTGCTCAGAATGGGAATTGCAAAGGATTAAGTGATTGTGTATCTTTTTTAGATCCAAAACATCTGCTGTTTTGGCTGGCACAGGCTCCTCTGCCCTCAGACAGGAATGTAAGGCAGGCTGTTGGAGACAGACTGATACATATATATCTCTATGTATATATATATGTGAAACAGAGGGAGTGATGAAGATTATTTGGTTGCTTGCTGTAGATTTGTCTGTAGACAGTCATTGCTTCCCTGAAAATAGTTTCAAACAGGAAATTACAGCTGTTTAGAAACAGGTTTATTCCATGACCTCTGACCTGTGCTGTTAAAAACACTGATGTTGTATATTTCCCTCCTTTAGAAACCATGAAACTCTTTGGGATTGGTTACTTTTCTAACAGCTATGAGTGTTAACAGCGTTGGGGCGGTGCTGATATGTCACAGGTTAAATGTGGCTGTAAACGTGGTCTTCCTCAGCGAGCAGGGGGGTAGAGATGCATGTGGTATGCAATCAGTATTTTTTAACACTGAACACGCACTGCTGTGTGAAGTACCAGCACCACGGCAGTGCGGGGGATTCTGCTCGATGCTGACTTTGGCTTGTTTCACATATCTGCACCTGCAGAGGGACAACGTAAACATGTGGCACTGGCCTACTTACAAAATGTGACACCATGAATCTCCATGATACAAGGTCAAAGCTAAAACAATCAAAAGCAAAAACAAACCTGCAATCGAGGCTCATTACAGCTGGGTATGGGTACAGAAACGCAGACTGCATGAGGGGGGATAAGGTGCGGTAAGCGCGCCTATCCGATTTATCTCCGTTCCTACTTCTGCCAGAGTTCCACAGGAACAACTTGGGAATTCCTGCGAACATCTCCTTTGGGGTTCAGTGGAATCTATTCTTGGAGTTCAGATGAATGAGGGAGTGTGTAAAAGAGTGCAGAGAACAGATGAAGAGGGAGGAAAATCAATATGCAGCCTCTAAGAGGAGAGGCGAGCTATTAGTGATTGTAGGTGCTTTGTTAACGCTGACAGAGATGGATGGCTAGCTAGCACTAGCTACGATTAGATAAAGAGTTACACTCGGGAATTAGAGGAATTTCCATGGTTAATTTCATGATTAATTAAATGACTTTTAAGGTCCGTGGGGATACTTGAGCTCAGGGAGGTTTATAATAGTTTCAGTGGCTGATATAGCTGAAATAGCAGCTGCGTGAACACCGGAGCATCGTCATCCCAGTGAAGTCTGTGATCTGCGTGCTGGCACCAGGCTTAGTTTATGAGCCTTGCTGCATCACAGGATCCTGTGTGGCTGCTGCACCTCTGCACGCTTTGGTCCTCTGCAGAAACGTACTGGAGGGCAACAGTGAGACACAACAGCTTGGAAAAAAGACTTAAAAACTGCAGCCATGGAACAGCAACAGGAATTCCAGTTTGGATCAGTTTAAAACGGTCTTTTATAATAACGTTGTTTATGTATTATGTGGTTAATGTCAGAAAAAGTATCGCAGTCTTCTAAAGACATTTCTCGGGCTGACTGACAGCAGCAAGCTTAAACAGAAAGAAGCTCTAATGTGAGTGATTTATTGCTTTATTCTCCCACAGTGCTGTTTGCTATCTCTGCAGAGGAAGAGCCAAGCTTTGATCACCCCCTGCACGATGCACAGGACCTTGGAAAACACAAACTAGTCTACTAGGAGTGTAGATATATTTATATATATATATATATATATATATATATATATATATATATATATATAACATGTGTTT
>JAVDPK010002099.1:720052-738735 GCA_034780415.1 Cichlasoma orientale
TAGATATACACAGATTTTGCATTCATGTTCTTACACAAAATTGTCACTTAGCCTCTCTCGAGCCACTAATCCACTTACCTTCTGCATCCTCAAAGGCCTCTGTGGTTCTGACACAACCTACAGCTCCTTTGGGAGCAGATCTAAGGCACCATATCATTCATCTTAAAACTGGAGTACGTCCCAGTTTCAAGCCATTGTACAGATGAGGAGGAAGAATATAAACACAGTTAAAGTAACCTTCAGGAAGATGTTCTGAGACGCTAAATCCACCTGAGTGACGATGGAGTTTTATCACAAAAATGTTTATTGGAGGAAGAAGTGCTCCGGAGCCAGAAACAATCCTTTTGTTTCTGTTAATGCTGAACAGGAGAAGCCAAACAGGGAAAGATATGTTAGCTGGCTAGCCAAGCGGAACCTGAAGTATGAGCAAATTTTTATGGACATATTGGGAAAATAAAATTGGGCATGAATCAACATTTAGCTGCAGCCTAACGTAGACGTGCAGTTTAGCTGCGACTGACAGACTTTGAGGTTTTGCATCTACGTCCAGAAAAAGCAAAAACCTTCCCTGGTTAAACTTCGGCCTCTTCCCCTTCAGTGTTGGCCTGGGAGCCGCACTGCACTGCTTCACTTTTAGAGTCACGTCACTGGTTTACAGCACTACAGCAGTCCCAACAGGAAGCCAAAGCATCCCTGTTGATATGGAGTTTAGTGCTAATCTGTCTTTGGTTCAATGTGTTGGATTTTCAAGCTGTTCAGTACAAACACTGGGCTTAATGTGAATACTTAATGGCTCAACAAGGTTTCACTGCCAAAGGCAGACATGTTGTTCGGTGACAGTGGCCATTCAGTCACAAAGGCCTAGAGACCAGTCAGCACGGCAGAAATATGGATCTGCCAGTCGGTCGGTGAGTGTTTGCTGGAGGTCTCTGTGAAATTGATTGCTGAAGCCCCATTCATCCAGGCCTGGGGACTGGGCACTGACCCCCTGCCATCAGTCGCTAGGGAAAAACGTGTATTCCACTGGCAAGTGGTTGCTGGAGGTTGGTGGCAGTCGCTAGTGTGAAATTGCTTGCAAAGAGGTATACGGTACTGCACCAAAACCTCCTCGCGATTGCTTTGGTCGCCGGCAGTTTGCATGGAAAACACCGACTTGTCTGCAAACACTTGCAAACTACTCGCCGAGCGGTTGCACAGCTGCAGACTGCTCGCCTCCAAAGTCAGAGTTGGATCTTTTGAAATGTGTTGGTTCCAGCAGTAAGACATAACTTTGACTTTGAAAGCAAATAGTGGTTTCACTGCAGCTTGGAGGCTAAATGCTGATTTATTTTGTTCAGTATTTTGGACCCTGAATTGAAAAATTGAATAATAATTGTAATTTTATACACAATCCAGCTGATGAGGTCTAGGTGTTAATTGAGGTCTAGTTTCCAAACATAAGCGGTCTAATTGAGAATATTGGACAGGATGTGATGCCTAATTACAACTTTAATTATTTTTCCAAAAGAAACTATAAAAAATTACAAAGGTGTACCTTTACTACCACAGACGGACCTAAAATCATCTGGATCTTCACGCTATGACCGTTAAAAGCAGCTACAGCTGTGTTTAAACTAGTGCATGCCCGACTCATTTCAAATGCTCCCTGACTTGTTGTGTTTTGAGCTCATGGGCAGCTCTTGTATCCAGCCCCTGCTGTGAGCGTCCTCGTCTTCTGTGCCCTCAGTCTGACTTTGTCCCTGAGGTTTAAATAAGAGAACTGTTGCTCCGACAGCACTTCTACCTTCAAGAACAAAATTTCCATTTCACATAGCATTTATAAGTGTATAGATGAACAGGGTTTAGAGCTTAATGCACAACGAGAGAACTGACTGTGAACAGTCACTTTTAAAGAATACTTTTACTCATTTTTACATATTTTATTTTTAGCTGCCTGGAAAGCCCATATATGTTCTTGTTTGCGGCGAGCTAGCTCATCAGGAACAAAATGGCTTGACCTTCTCGCTGGAAGCCGGAGGAACTTCTTTAGTGGCGGATGGAGAAAGGTGTGTGGGAGGAGAGTGACAAGAGGTTGGTCAGACCATGCTGTGAATTGGGACTCCATTTCCCAGGAGGCTTTGCAACAACAGCTCAAAAAGCCACTAGCCGCTTAGCCGATGGCATGGAGAGGGCTGAGACGATTTGGCCAGAGGTCACAGGAGCTGACATGGTGGATGCGGGGGTGCAGGTGTTTGTTGATCGGATGACTCTGGTGCACAGGAGGATTGTGGGTAGATGGATATGTCAGAGAGCTGAAGCTCACCCCTTCTTGACTGTGATGCCTGTCGTAGGGAGGATGGTAATGTGTGTGAAATTGGATCAAACCCTAATTTTCTTTCACTCGTGCCCCTCTCTAACACTTTGACACAACTAGACCGAGCCCTCCGAATATTTGAATGGGAGCGCGTCACCAGGTGCCGTGTTCAGCTTTAACTGTCGAAACTTACCTCAACTGCATTATCCAAAGCACCTTTCTCGGTACTGACCTTACAAATAAATGTGTGAGGGCTTACTCCTTAAGACTAAAGATGTTAATTTGCTTCAATGGTTTATTTTACCCATAACCATGTACAAATAAACAAAAACTTTACAGCTTTGTATGATCACACATTTAGCATTCATTGGTCCATAAGCACTCCTCACGGCGACATGAAAACACTTAGTAGACACCGGCTGACTTCTAGCATCGGCGTCTGAACGTTGCACTGACGTCACAAATGTACCATCCATTCTAACAGTTTCATTGCAAATAAAAATAGTCACATGCAATGATTGAAAAAAATTACATTACCTCATGTCACATAGAAAGTAAGCGAAAAGTTCCATCATTTAGAAATAAGTACTCTTCAGAGATTTGCCTCTCTCTCTCTCTCTGTTTTTTTTTTTTTTTTTTTAAAGTCCTAGACATTCTTTCAACAGCGTTGTTGGTCTCATTTGGGTTGTAAACATTAGTTACAGTGCTGAGCTTCTTTCAGCTCAAGCGCTCAAGAGAATTGGTCAATCAATACTATCAATCAACTGATGGAGAGGAATTGGTCAGTAGTCGATCAAACAAGGACTTTATCATAGGAGGACATGATCGTCTTTGGGCTCAGTTAGGGGCAACAGGACACCAGTGAGAGACTGGAGAACAGACTAAACAGTAGATCTATATAAGACACCCTGAGAATCACAACTACATCTCTTTCATCTGTCATCCCTTCTTCCTATCCTCTCTCTTCCTCTATCTCTTCTTCTATGGAGCGATCAAAGTCAGGTGGGCGTGGCCTCGTCAGTCGAGGAAGATGGCTGGTTGGTAGGCTGTTTTGTTGTGGCGGAAGCCGGTTGCCATGCAACTGGCTCCTCTGTGGTTGGCATGGAGACAGGTTAAGGTGGATTCTGACCTGGTAAGGTAGTATGCAGCACGTACAGTAGTATGAACAGTAGAAATGTAATACGCAGCTCTGGGGAAAAAAAATAACTAAATTTGAAATGGTTTCATCAAATGATGCTGAATAAATTAAAGTCCTCCTCAGGCTGATTAATGGGTCAGTCCATCCAAACTGCAAAACAGTTACTGACTTAAAGGGACAGTTCACCCCAACATCAAAGTTACACACTTTTCTTCCGCTCTGCAGAGTTATTTATGCATCTTGATTGTTTTGGTGTGAGTTTTCCCATTTTGGAGATATCAGCTTTTTCCACGACTATCCTGCAATGAAACTCCACGGCTCAAGGAACCAAAATGCAGATTTCAATAACAATACAGCAACAAGTACGGAAGCCACTGAATTATTTATTGAGCCAAGTCAAAATTTCAAGCTATCATGTCAACATTTGGAGTTAGATCGTAACTCCAAATGTTGACACGATAACTAAAAAAATTATATTATTTTCTCAGTAGGGGAAACAATAAGTCTGCATGCAAAAAAAACTGTTGTAAATATTACAAAGGAAACATGTAGCCAGCTATCATCACAGCCCAGCTGGGGTGAACGCCCACAGGTGGATGCAGGTTAGCAGGCGTAGTTCAGCAGAGAGAACTGACAAACAGACGTATTTTATGAACTAATTCTTGGGTGAACCCCACCAAGAAAGTGCCATTTCGTTTCATTATATTCCAGAGATGCCAGACATCGCTACGGCCGATATCTCCGCAACAGGTCAACTCACATCAAAAAGCTGCAGATGGGTAAACAGCACCACAGGGCTGAGGAAAATATGTAAACTTTACTTTGGGGTGAACTGTCCCTTTAACCGTCCTGGTGTTTGGTTATACCATTAGTATGTTTTGACAGAAACTACAGTAAAGCTATTCTCAGTGAGGTCTGTGGTTTACCCAGAAATACATAAACACAAATTAAATTTAAATACAAACTTTTAATGCTGTGAGCACCACCACAGACTTAACTCCACTCACCTCCAGGGTTTTGGAGCAGGAATTATAGACAAAAAACATTTCATATGGGTGAACTGATCCTTTAATGATCAAAGCTCCTGAGGGACACTTGCCTTGATTTAAGGAGTGCTTATTAATAATAATAATAATAATAATAATAATAATAATCTCAGAGGCGAAAACACCTCGAATGAAGAAAACCAAGCGTATTTATCCCCAGATCTGTCAGCATGTAACAGTAGATTGTGACAGTAGTATGTTATCAATGGAGAACATCACATGGGGCTGACGTGGTGTGCAGCAAAGGATGGCGCAGGGGAAGGCGGTAGTGGTGGACAGTGATTGGTTGATTTGGTTGGTCAGGTGACTGAAGGGGTTATGGACAGTCGAGTTGAGTCAGATCACATGATGAGGGTTTGCAGCTATAACGTCAGGAGGTTCCATCAGGAAGTATGGAAGCCTGACAGGTTTTAGCTTTTGGTGAACACTGGACAGAACACCCACCCCGAACCCACCCTCACAGACCCAGCACACGCACACACACACCCACACCCACACACACACACATATACACACACACACACACACATATACACACACGTACATGCATTCACACGCACGAGCAGACAGACACAAGGACACAAGCACACATTTACCATATTTTGCATAGACACACGAATAACACAGGTTTGTTAACTTGCATACATTCACGACACGGCTCACACGTACCCTCGTACACACACCTGGACTCAGCCGAACACACACTCGGTCCCCACCCTCAGACTTGCGATGTGTTACTGTGATGATGCAGAGTGTGGTGGAAGGTGAAGAATAAGACAACGGAAGACAGGTGATGCTAAAATGAACATTTATAATGACTGCTGTTGCTGTCGCAAAATAAGAATCCTTAAAAAAAGACCTCATATATATTAGCACTAGATTGCCCACTTCACTGGTAATCCACAAGTCAAGAAACACAACTCACTAGTTTTTTTTCTCTTTACAAACACAATGCTACAGTTACATTAAATATTCAGTAATCTTTAAGTCAGTTAATGAATGTTGTTAAAAGCAACCACTAAATACTAAAAAAACAAAACAAAAAAAAACAAAACAATTATAATATTAATTCACCTTTTTCCAGTCGTTCCCTTTTTCTCGTTGTGTTGTTATTTATTAATAGTATAATAATAATAGTCTGAGAAATAAATAGCTCATGTGGTGTTTTCAGGGCAATGGGGCAGGCAGCATAAATCAAGAGTGGAGCTCAGAGCAATGCAATGAAATGGTGGAGTCTAATCTCACACAGTCACTTTAATACTTTCAACATGTCTTTGATGTGGCGGCGAAATATGGATATGATACAAGTTTGGTTCTGCAGGCAGCGGAGTGGTTGAGCGGCACCTGCAGAGGTTAATCATCTCTAAACTATCGTTCTATGTTATGTAAACTAGGACTGTATTGCACAAAAGTTAGCAGCTCATCTTCCTCGTTTTGTAGCCTGGGAGGAGCTTAATTTCTTCTTCTTCTCTTTTAATTTTCCTGCCTCTGCCTCCCTGTTTTTTTTTTTCTTTTCTTTTCTCCGACTTGGAGGAGCTGAATCGAGCCGTTTTCCACGATGATATGTCTCTAACATGACCAATCACTATGGCTTGATGATTAAAAAGATACTAGTGCCACTACAACTCACTGTTAAGAAACATCAACAAATGTACAAAAGCAAGCCTACGCTGTGAATGGCTTGGACTACTCCTCGAGATTAGTATTATTATTTGATGAGCACACTTATCTAAAGAGTTTGCTAGCCAACATGAAAGCTAAACAGCAAATACAGTAGGTAAATCAACACTAATAACAACAGCACAGGTTAACACAGTAGAACTAGCATAGCTGATTATACAGGCAGACCTAACTATCGGATACAGAGGATGAAAAGTGCCCACTAGTTCCTCTTTATGCTGCCGGCCCCTTTCTGCTCAACACGTCTCTCTTTACACCTCGGCAAAAAATCTGACAAAAATATTTACAATGAGAGAGAAAAAAATGAAATCGTGGAGAAACAGTTGTTTAGTGTTTTATCCTTTTTTTGTTTGTCTGCATTTTTTTTTTATATTTTTTCTTCCTTTCGTATGTTTTTTTTGTTCTTTTTTCGACTTATATCTCAGAGAACTGTCCCCAATGATGAGCAACAAACAAACAAACAAAAAAATCCAATCATATCAGCTAGCATTGCACAGTCTCAGAGAGGTTTTTGGGGATGGAATGGAGAGTTATCGTCCAAACAGTTGGATGAACACAGAAGGGGGGTAGGAGGAGGAGGAAGAAGGTCAATAAAGTTCATGAGGGGGTGAAAGTTCAAAAAGTTCAAGAAGACAGAGGATGGCTGCGCAGCTGACGGTGCGTAAACACTCCCCACACCACTGCACTGGGGGCGGTGCATGTGTCGGCGTGCGTGGTTTGGATGTTAAACAACAACAAAAAAAAATCATCATTAGAAAATGGAGTTTTTTAATCTTTCCCATCGAGAAAAATCAAATGGAGCAAGAGCGAGAGGGGTTATAGAGAGAGAGAGAGAGAGAGAGAGAGAGAGAGAGAGAGAGAGAGGTGGGGTGGGGGTATAGAAAGAAGGGGGAGGTGAGGAGAGTGAAAGGTGCCCCCAACACTATGGCACACAATCAATGAAGTCCCACAGGCTGAAGAAATGACAGAATTAGGAAAGCAGCTGGCATGAGCGGTAGGGCTTTTTTTAAGGTAGGTTGAGAGGCAGGACAGTAGGTAGGTAGCCAACCTGCAGAAGGGTTAATCCTTGTCGGGTTTAGCTCTGTGGGGGTGGTGAGGAGGAGGAGGAGGAGGAGGAGGAGGTGGTGGTGGTGGGGGGCAAGGTGCTGTTCAGTTGAGGCGTCATGAGCGACATCATGTTATGAGGGCGGAGCATGCTGGCTTCATGGGTGCTTCCAGGATGGATGTCCGACACACAAGAACAACTCAAAGAAACGCTTGGAATGGTAGTTGTTGTTGTTGTCTTTTTTTTGTTTTGTTTTGCTTTTTTTTTTTCCTCTCTGTTCTATTTTGGCACTCGAGAGAAGAGACTCGTGGGAGGCGGAGGAGGAAAGTGTGTGTGTGTGTGTGTGTGTGTGTGTTTGGGCGAGAAGGAGGAGTGGGCAGTGAAAGTGCAAAAAAGGAGGGCATGGAGGATACTGTGTGCGTGTGTGTGTGTGTGGGGTGGGGTGGGGGGTAAACAGGCTACATACAGAAAATGGCATTTTGTTAAAACTGGTTTGGGTTAGAGCATACAGTACAAATCAAAACCAGGAAAAAAATAAACAGAGAAACGAGAGAAGGAACAGAAAAACAGTGATATGACAAATGCAGTCTACAGTTGCTGGTGCTTCGATGGGGCCCGAGTTGGGGGAGGAAGAAGGGTGGAAAAAGGGGGGAAGAGCGGGGTCCCAAAAGATGTCTTAGATGTTGTTTGAAGAGGTGGGAAGGTCAGTGGTGGGTGTGGGTGAGAGTGGGTTTGTGGAGGTAGGCGTGGCGGTGGAGGGGAGCGGGCAGAAAACAAGATCTGGGGACTATGTCGGAGAGCCGCACACCCACTGAGAAGCGATGAGGTCACCTGGCGAGCAGGTTAGAATTAAGTTTGCATTCCTCTACACATCACAGTAAAAACAAAAGCAAAGGAAACATGAATAAAACATGGCTAGCTGGCTACGTCGCAACACAGACACCACGGAGCTGGCCTAAAGCAGACAAACTCAGAGAGCGGGAGAGAGAGGAGCATGCACATCTAAATACAATGCCGAATAAACACCTACAGTAAGGCTACCATCTACAGTAGTCTTGCACACTGACCCCCACCTCAGCTTGGCTTGCCATGCACTGTAACAGCAGAAGGTTTAGTGCAAATGTGTCACTAAGGAGCAATAATAAAGATCCTGATCTTTCCCCCCTTCTCGGTTAGTTTTGTGAGCAGCGGGCCATTTCCCATGACAACATCTGTCAGTATACGAAGCATGACCGCACTGCAAATCCAGAGAGACTGCGCCAAAAAAAAAAAAAAAGAGTAACGCTTATCACTGAAGCCAATAGCATCTAATTAAACTGAACTGGGAAACTAAAGACGGAGGGAGACAGAAAGAGAGAGGGATCAGGATACAAAACATTAAAAAAGCCACACTGGCAGCGCTCAGTGTGGTTTTTTTCTCTCCCCGAGATCAGAGCCTTGGATTGCATATTAAGGGAGCGAAAACACAATCTGTCCCAAATTCTGCAGCGAGGCACCCGGGGGAGGCGGGCAGTGCGAGCACGCGGCCCAGCGTATTTTGGATTTAAAGGTGAGGAAGGGGCGTTTTCGCCTCTTTCTCACACTCTGTCTCTCTTTATGAATCTCTCCCGACCACGCGGGGGCGGGCGGGGCCGGACATGCTCCGTGTCATATCTGAGGTCAATAAGGTGCATTTCAATGACAAGACAAGCCAGAGCTCAGAGCGTGGGGGGGCTCAAAGGACAGACAACATATTAATACTGAGAGCTTGACACAGTGCGTCAAGGGGTTAGTAAGGTTAGAGTACAAAGACACACTAAAACACATGTAAGCCTCTACTGCACGCCAGAGGTCAGAAGAGTGATATGCAAACTTATGGAGAGGTGAGTACATTCATGGACAATCTCAGTCTAATATTTGAAAATAAATCCAGACTTTATTTTTTTTTTTAAAAAACTGTTAAGTAGGAACTGAGAAATGTTTAGTCCAAGCTCGCTCAACAAGTAGCAAAATAGTCTTAGGTTTGTTCTCGGCTTTTTTGTTCGCGTCCCTCTGAGGAAGGTTAGACAGCTTAGCGACAAAATACTCATTCGGTCATGACACTGAAATCAAACACGGTCCTCGCCTGCGGCAGGCGGGCCGGGACGTAACACGACCGCATCGAAAAACAACAAACATCCGAACGCGTGTGAAACAATACCAAAATGCTCGACCCTTATCGGCATGCAAAGATTTGTCTCCGGAAAATGAACAACACACACTGCCTAAATTTTTTTTGTCACTTCTCTTTTTGTTTCTTTTTTTTTCTTTTTCTTTTTTTTTTTTTTTTGTTGTCCACGCTTCACTTTGATATCATGCAATAAGACGTGCAAAAAAGATAACATCTATTTCCACAAAATACATTTTCATTGTAACTATAAAAGGCTGTATTTAAGAATGCTATCTAGTCACATTTTTTTTAGCATCGTTATGCTAACCTATCGCCTATATTGATACACCTAGCCCCAGAGTCATAGTGCTGTTGCATCCTGGGAAGAGTAGCTCCCGGAGGACTGGCTAACACTCGGCTAACATGGCGCTCCCTCGTCTTGTGGCAGGAACGAAGAGGGATTGAACAAACTGCTATACTGAAGCGCTTTGTCTGTTAGTCTACCTAGTTCTTAAAAACTGTCGCGGGGTCGACCCCCTTCCTATGTACTGAATTATAAATATGCTTCATTTGGCACTTTTCACATTTTCTTAATATAAAAGTATGTCTCCTCTTACCTAATGTGGTTTAAACCAACACATTTACAGTTGAACTCTTTTGGCACAGGTTTCACTTGTTCAGGTTAGAATTATGCTGTTACTAACTTATTGTCAGCTTATAACAGAGCACGTATTACACTGCCGCTTGAAACTAGCCTCTCCAGCTAAAGGACAGATTTCGATATGTTTTTACCGTGTGGTTTTTTTTTGTTTTGTTATTATTAAATAGCAGCATCTTCCACAAATTTAAAAAACTTTACTCGTGTAAACCTATTCAACATCTACAGGTAAATCCAAAAAGCTCCTACGGCACACAGAGGATTAGGGGACAGGACAACACAACACGTATTGCTTCCGGTACTTTTGTCACATTTGATCTCGATCCCCTAACGTTACCGTAACTAAAGAGATCTGCTGCTGCGGAAAAGACAAGTCATCCTACGGCTGAATTAATGAGATGAAAATAATTAAATCAAATGGCACCTATAAAGAGAGATTTCAGTGCAGTTTTGCCGCTGCAAACACACTGTGCTGCACGCACGCCTTCCAAAGCAGGCCGAGGAACAAATGGCAACAAAAGGTGTTAAATTGTTACTATTTTCATATCTTAATTTAAATGACCTCAATAATTATTTTATCCACTAAACAGTGACAAATTAATTGTTTTGTCTAACCAACAAGCCTAAACATATTAATTTTCTAATGATACAGATAAATTATTAAGTCCATAATTAGTCTACCCACCCAAAGAAGGCGTAACTTTCACTAAATGGAAAGCAGCTACAGCACAGTCTATTTGTGTAGTAGAGCAAAAGTTCACTGTCTTCCTGTGATCTTTAATGAGGTTCTGCCATAAAATCCAGTCAAACCCTTCACTGATAAATTAGTCCCTCAAAATATGTGTGAGTGTTTTATGTTTGTGCGATGTCTTCCAAACTAGCAATCGTGAAATGCAAACTGCAAATAAGAGCGTTTATGCACTGTGTGCCCTGCCAGCTACGACTTCCTGTTCAGGTGTGGCTGTCCTCTGATGGTGTTGCATTAGGCGGCCGGAGCCTCAGCTGCCCGGCGAGGCAAAGAGAGCAGAGACTCGATCTGTGGCGTTTGTCGGGGCAAGCAGCAGACATGCATTGATCGTAACACCAGACATAGTCACCCATGGAGCGATGTGGTAGGAGGAGAGGGGGTGTCAGGATGGGAGTGCACTGGAAAACTGAGGACGGGTGGGAGGGTGAGGAGAGTGTGGATGGTGTTAGATGGGAGTAAAGAAGCCTCCTTACCAAGCTGTGGAGATAAACCCTCACTGGCGCTCCAACAGAGAGTGACACATTCAAAAGCACAGCGGAGGATTTTGGGTCGGATTGGTTTCAAAAGAACCAAAAGGTCTGTTTGTTTAATCTTAGAGGTGTTCCCTCCCCTCACCGGGCTTTTAGGTCAATAAATCAGATGCACCCCCTCCTCATTTTTGGCCTTTTACATTCCGTCATACTTCAGCTACTGTTAGAATTAAATATCTGTCCAGGGACTTGCCTGTTGGATATGCAGTACATTATTAATTTAACCGTTTGTGGGGAAAGACACAGCTGCGGTAGGATATTGAATTTAGAATTTGTTCCAGTCTCTTTAATCTGCTATCGGACACCTAACACTCCCCCAACATCCTGCCCCCTAATTACAGAACACTTTCCCAGGATAGCAGGTAAGTAGGATCTAATTGATCTCAACTTGTGACCTCAATTGATTGATCCTCTTCATCGACCTAGTCTCTTTCTCCTCCTTCAATATTCAGATATGATGTGCATTTCCGGTGAAGTTCTTCATATGCATTCTACATATATTTCATATATGTGAAATTTTTTTTTCCCTGCCATACAAAACCATCCCGTCAACGATGCCATCTATAGCACACACCCCTGACCTCACAGGTCGAGAGAAACTCTCCCTCGCTTCACAGTGCATTAAGACAAAAAAAAATTCAGTGTACTCCGATTGTTAAAAAACAGACAAAAATAGCACGATACAAACAAAAAAAAAGAAAGAAAAAAAATCAACAACAGAAGAAACAACAGCATCTTCAGCAGCCTCGTGGGTCTACAGTGGGCAGTAAATCCGTTTCCGAGGGAGACCTGCAGCTCGCCGGAGGCAGAAATGAGCTCAGCTCCCCGGACGCATGTTAAAAATCTCTCATCTGCCCTTCATCTCATTGGCAGTTGGACGGTTGCATGATAGGGGCAAAGGTCAGTGAGCCTATTTATCTCCATTACTGATATGCAGGATGACTTAAAATAGCAAATCTGCCAGCGAGGCTCGCAGATTGAGCAGTGGACCCCAGACAAACGACGCTCCCTCGTCACGTTTCAGTGTTTCCTCCGTTTCCTAAGTGTTTGCCTTTCTCAGTAGTATCTCGTTAGTCTTAAGTGCTCTTGCTCTATCTAGGCTGTGGTCTGGGTTAATCTGGGGGGGAGTCCACGGGCCGAGCGGCAGTTTATCCGAGAATTAGTCTCAGGTCAACTGAATTATTCATTTTAGTTACAACTTTACAGCGCAGGCAAACTGTCACAGGGCATATAAACAGTGGTGATCCTTTGCAGCATGAGCTAGGAGCTAAGCATGAGAACCAGGTAGGTTAATATAGCTGCACCGCAGCCTGTGGTATGAGAGGTTTGGAGCTTTTCTGGCTAATCTAGAAGTCTTACTGCAGTCTGCGTCATAGATATGGTGATTTCCCTTTTCTAGCACCAAATGTGGCATCATAAGGTTCTGTTTCAGTGTGAAAACGTGTGTGCGTGTTCCCTGCTCTGGCCTTTGACTGGATATATGAGGTGATCCTTCACTGTAATGATCCTAATGCCTGGGGTGGCTCTCTTACTGGACTTAAATAAGACATATATTACACTATGTGACATTACTATTCATCTTCAATTCACTTAAATTAAAACAAAAGATTCAAATCAAAAATAGTCTCATTTACATTCATGTCAACCTGAATTCACAGATTAAAAACAAAAAGACAACTGAGCTTTATATGGGTGAACTCATTAATAAATAATGACGATGGTGATGATTCCTATATCGACAGTATCATTAATAGAATTATCACAGCAGACTGCAAAAAATGCCATGGATCCTGTGTGCCTGCTGCAGCCTGCGCAGTATCACTCTTGTCGTTTCTGGGGTTTTCACTATGTGAGGTCATCAGCGTGCGCCTTGCCTTTCTATCTGAAACATTAGAGCCACATGTGGGGGAGGGGGGGGGGGCGTCACATGCCGTGACACCCCTGCAGAGCTGCGCTGCTTGTGGGACACATCACAGGTATAGGAAGGTGTGCAAAAGAAAAGAAAAACGCCCGGTTGATTCTCTCTCCCCACACCTCTCCCCGATTTCACCTCACCCTTCCTTCGTCTCCCAGACGGGGCAGAAGGTGGGAGGTGAGATCATATGCAGAAGAGATAATAGAAGGTGTTGAGGGGGAGGAGTCAAGGGCATTTCTTCTCTCACACACCAGGCTGAAGTTTGCAGTCTTGTTTGTTATAAAACCCTTGCAAAAGGGGGAGGGGCACGTCAGGGGGGTAAGAAGTGAGAGGGGCATTCAAGGGAGGCGGGGCGAGGGGTTTGGGGCAAATCTCCTAGAAGAAAAAACAAAAACCCTACTGGAGGGCGATGGGTGTGGGCTGCAGGGGGACGGAGGGGTAAGGGCCCTTTCTGTATTGGGTTCGGGGTCGGTGGAGGGTTGTACCCTGGAATCGCCAACCCTCCCCCTCGCCGCACCCGTGCCCTCCCCTCCTTCCCCCCACTTCCTGTAGCCTCTCAGACAGTCGGCCTGTCTACGCGGCGTTCGGCTCTGTCCACACAATACACAAACAGACAGCTTAATTTACTAAACGAAACAAAACAATAAAACAATAAACAAAACAATAAAAAATCCCAAAGGTCAAGACGTTAAGTAATAAAACCTTATTTACATTTTGCACATTTTTTTCTTGGTTTTTCAGCGTAATAACTCGCTCCTCTCCCTCCTCGTCTTCTCAGCACATTTTTGCCTTGCGTCAAAATTTTTTTTTAATAGAGAATACTGAAAACACGCAGAAGAAAACGGTGCGAACGATTCCTTCCGACATTCTTGCTCTCCTCTCCTTTTTCCATTCTCACTCTCACTTTTTTTATACTCCTCCCCCAAGCCCCCACTCTTTATTTTTTTCCTCTTTTCCTCCTCGTTTCTCATTGGCTGTCAGGTTTAGCCCACCTTCTGTGGGTTGGTGGCGCGTACCCCCTGCTCGTAGGTGATTCGCTGGCTGATCAGGTACTGTGCGGCCTGCGTGGCGGCCTGGGAACCTGTGATGGTCACCTTCCTGTTCCGAGTTCCAGGAATGAACTCGCCTTTCTTGGAGATCTGGATCCTGGCGCCGGTCAGCTCCTGGTACTCCACTAGCGTCTTGCCTCCTTTCCCCAAGATGGCTCCCACTAGGTTTTCTGGCACAGCAATCTCGACCACTTCCTTCGCTCCTTCTGCTAGCTTCTCTGTGGCCAGTAGAGATGATGCCACAAGTGGTGAAGCAGCGCTTAAGTAGCCATTGGTGGCCCCCGTAGCGGCAGCTAGGGATCCCAGGGAGAAGCCTCCAAGACTGGCTGCGGGGTGAGCAGCGCTGGTAGATGCATCGCTGGCATAGGATGCTAACAAATTAGCTGCGGCAGCTGCTGCTGGGTTGGCGTTAGCCGCTACAGCGGCTAAAACCCCCGAGGCAGCAGCAGGATTGAGCCCCAGGCCCAGAGAGTTGGTGTTGTAACCATAGCTGGCCAGAGTGTTGAGGGCAGACGTGATGGCGAGCAAGTCGTTGCCTGAGAGGCTGGACATAGTGGTTGGGAAGGCTCCGACCCCAGCCAGGCCCGCCTGGCCGAGCAGAGAAGAAGCCGTAGCTGCTGCAGCGGCTGCTGCAGCTGGCATGACCTCGGTCGAGTTGGCGTACGGTGAGCCGGTGGGGTTGGAGTTGGCGACGGGCCCTGTGATGTTGGAGTAGGAGATGTTGAGGCAGGAGGAGCTCTGCGGGTCCTCCTGGATCTTCTGGACAATGATCTCCACTGCTTTCCGGTTCTGTTCGGGCTCACCGCTGATGGTGACCACACGCTCCTGCAGGTTGATGCCTTCTGGCTTCTGGGATAGCTGGACCCACGCCCCAGACTGTTCCATCACTGCCTTGACTGTAGCGCCGCCTTTACCGATGATCAGCCCTGCTGTGCTGTTGGGGACAATCAGCTTGGCCTGGTGGGAGGTTGGAGAGAAGGGGGGAAAATAAAAAAAGAGACAGGTTATTACTCCGTTACAAACGTTTTAAAGTAAGTCTGCTTTAGCTGATATTCCAGTGAGCAGACAATCGACTACGCAGAGGAAATTAGGCAGCATAAATATGACAGCTGAAAGATTGCTTGATTGATCAGAAAATTGAATCATGAGAGGAAGTGTTAAGCCAGTATCTGTACATGAAGGTGCGAGTCAGTGTTACAGAGACAGGTTCCTGATGTTTTCCACTGTTCACGCTCAGCACAGAGGCAATGTCTCACCTGTGCTGCTATGATTACACATGCATGATAACATCCCAGCTTGAATTCAAAATATGCAGTGTAATTAGAAAATGAAGATTGAACAATGGCGATTGGGCGATGAAAGCGCCTTCTTGTGAGATGCAAAGCAGAGGGAGCTGCCTTTTAGGGCTGTCCTTGTGAAGGACAGGAGACAAAAAAGATCCAAAGAAGAGACGCAGATAGAGGCTGAATACAGAGAGTGAGACGGAGAGAGCTTCTGATGGACTGTGTTTGTGCGTGAATGTGTGTCAACAGTGTAACGATGTGCTGAGAGGAGAAAGGGCTGACACAGACGTCGGACAATACGGACTGCGCAGGAGCAGATAACAAATAAAGAGCGTTTTTTCATTGCTTTGGTACATAATGGCAAAAAAAAAAAACAGAAGAAATGAGACGCGATGCGAGTTGGTGAGAGCAGGAGATGAAGAGTGGGAGGGAAGGATGGATGAGAGGGAGGGAAGGATGGATGAGAGGGAGGGAAGGATGGATGAGAGGGAGAGGGAGGGAGGAATTGCAAAGAGGCTACTTGTGTGAAAAAAATAACATTGACTCCCAGGGGTCAGCGTTGCCATGGAAACACAGCTCCAGCATTCAAAGGGTAGTGAAAGGGAGTGAGGCAATAACACACATACATATGTACACAATCGCCTCACACCCAAACACAGCGCACTGTATTTCACTTACATGCATACAGAAACATGACGCACTTTATTTAATGCCTTACAGTTAATGGAGAATTGATCCACGGTGCATTTCTTAACAGCTGGAGCCCATTTCAGCCAGGACCGCTATAGATGATTGATTGTTTTCATGTGCAGTAATTTATATTTGGCATTACGGCCCTGCTGTGGGACCTCCCTGTGCCTCCACATTCATACGCAGAGAGCCAGAGGAGGTAAAAGCATCAGCAAGAAAGAGCCTGCTCTAGTCTGAGGGGGTCCCAGACTATTAGTGGCAGCAGATACACGTCACACACACACACACACACACACACACATTATGAAGAGAAAGCTGGGGTGGCGGTGGGTTGCAAAGCAGCATGCAGAGGTGCAATAACAGCAGATGTGACTCGACTTTGTGTTGCTGCTGAACAAACGCTGCGATAGATTAAACCAAACGAATGCGGCGTGCCCACCCAAAAGCTTTCCAGGAGTGAAAGAATTCATTAAAATATTAATTATTAGTTTATGATATCACGCTTGATGTTTGAATCTGTGGGCCAGCTGGGGCCTTTCTGTGTGTCCAGAGACATGCTTGTTAGGTTAACTGGTGAGTCCAAACTGGCTGTAGGTGTTCGTGTGAGCAACTGTCCCACCTCTTCCACAAAAGTCCCACTCATCTGCTCTGCAGCAGCTGTACTGGGAAACACCAGCCGACCGCGCGGCTGCACGAACACGCACGCAGCTAAGACCAACGACGGTTTCAGCAGATGGCAGGAATACGCTGCGTGCGCAGTTATTAGATCCATTTTATTATTGAACATCTACAGTGCGCTCTGTCAATCCAGACTGTTAATTAAAGTCAAACCTGAACTTTTAAGAAAGTAAAAGCTTTTGGCTTTCGTAGGAGAAGATCTGTGTGCACAATTATTGTGCAGCTAAATGGAAAACAAAGATTTTCATATCTGACTTATTTTCATCCGTTAAAGTGAGAATAATAAACAAATCTAAATGTACAAAGAAACATTTCTGACCTTGGAGTTGGAAAATATGCATAAAAATGATGATCCAGCCTAATAATTGTGCCCACAGTGTACCTATTCATTATCTCAGTAAAAATGTGAGTGGATGTGAATTAGCATAAAAGTGGGAGGAGCCAGAGACACTGAACCACCGATGAAGCTGTTAAAGCCTCAGAACAGCTGCAGAATAACTTTTTAAAACACATTTTGTGGCGGTCAACAAATGTTTTTAGTGTTTTTTTTTTATCAGCTGTAGCTGGTGATTCTATGCAGAGGTTTGTTTTTGTATCACCGGGACCTTAAAGGCATGGTTAGACATGGTTAGACACAGCTTTAGTCTTAACCTAAAATAACTCTGATCGTTTTACCAAGTAGTGAGACTAACTCCTAGAAACACTTTTCCAGTGAGGTTTCTCAGAACATAGCTACATAGAATACTTTGCATATGCAAAATATAATTTCATAGCTTTATTATTAACGATGAACACATTTCTGTAGATTACATTGCAACATTTTGCTTTTCTTCACCTCCTGCCTGATTTTAACATGACAGATGAATTGAATTTGTCTGGGTTTGGTCCCGGTATAAATCCTGGTTATGTCAAGCGATTGAAAGTGATTCATGTAAAACTGTAGGAGGCTTGCGCTGCACTGTTGTTTGGTGATATCTGTGCAAAATGACATCAACTCTCAAAAAGCAAAAATTCTCCATTATCTGTTTGTTGTTGGCCTCAGGTAGCAGCAGGCAGTTAAAGGCTTGTTGTCCAACTAGTTTAACTCTTTGTTGTGGAAAAATGCACACAAAGCCTGTCGGATCCAAACACGTGACATCTGCAGGGATCTACAGTCTGAATGAACCGTGTATACGAAGGGTTCACTGCTGCTGACGTAGGCAGCGAGTGACGCAGCCCACTCTGCTGCAGCGCTGACCTCCGCGCGCGATGAAAGCATCGCGCTGCTGACTGGAAACAGACCAGAGGAAGGTGTGAGACTGTCAGCGTTCAGCAACAATAATGAAAAAAGCCCTCTGCTACAACTTGTTGCTACAATATCTGTTACTTTTCTCTTCTGTGCACACAAGACAATAGAAATAGAAACAAACAGGCTGCAGCAGATGTTGTGGACTTCTGCTGCACATTAGCCACCCAGCAAATAAATGAGTGCCCTGCCTTCCTGCCTTCTCCTCTCAGCACTGCTCTCAGTCTTGGCTGAGCAGCTCCTAACTGTTCTCTGCTGCCTGTCTAGGAGAGAAAAAGCGTATTAAGTGCAGAAAGAGATGTTAGGTTGGAGAAATGGGAGGATAGCAAGGAGAATACATCACAGAGCTGGCATTGATGAAGACAGGAGAGTAAAAGAAAAGCGAGAGATGAGGGAGGGGGTTATTGATTCAACAATCTGAGCTAAACCACGAACAGAACCACTATTTTTTTTGGGGGGGGGGGGGGGTTACTCCCTGTCCTCCCCTTCTCCTTCAGCCCCTCCCTCCCCTCTCGCT
>JAVDPK010002099.1:756254-768198 GCA_034780415.1 Cichlasoma orientale
AGAGTATCTGGCCCTCACAGTGTCTGGCGAGATAAATTCCGGCCCTCGGACAAATGTAGTTGACGACCCCTGCTGTACGCTAATGCAATTTCTAAGTGTAAATGAAATGGAAAAGTCTGCACTGAATAAGCTCCTCGCTGTGCTGTTTGTTAGCCGGGCTGTAATAAAAGCAGAGTCAGTGTGTGAGACCGGACAAAAAGCACTTTTCCTGATGTTTGCTGTTTTGTTTTTAAAATGTTGTGTAACGAAATCCGAACACTTTAATTAAACTGGAGTCGGGCGGCAAAGCTGGAAACTGCTCAGCGCGCTGGAGAAGCAGCACAATGATGGAGAGATGGGTTCCTGCTTAATGAAATGCATACATTAGATATAATGCAGAGAGAAGGGCAGGCAGACGCAGAGGAGGATCTGGGCCAACGCAGAGCCTCTCAGACCGGCTGTATCTGAACAACACACTGACACCAAAGCTCGCTCTTCCTCTCACAACCTTTTGGCATTTATTATCTCTCGCTCTCTCTTTACTACTTTTTCTTCCTTCATCACTCTCTTCCTCCCTCCCTCACCGACTCAGGGTGTGTACCTTTCTTGACCCCGTTTCCTTCCTCTTCTTCACCCGCGCCCGTGTCTTTCTCCCCCCCCCCCCCTCCCCCCTTGAGTCCAGTATTTAGTAGGATCTGCTCTTATCTCGGCCCAGCAGCGTGGCATTTCGCTCTTCCTGTCCCTCCCCTCTCCCTCCATTGTTGGATCTTCTCTGTTTGGCCCAGCTTGGCCCCTGTGTGGCTGCACTGGAGGAATTGTGGGTTTAAAAGTGCTATATATGCACGTGGGGGTTGGGAACTGATGATTATAGAAGATTATAGATCATAGAAGAAACCGAACGAGAGCTTTTTAGCCAAGGGAGATCGTTTTAGTGTCGCTTTTTAGCATTCCGCTTGTGAAACTCTGCACAGGGAAACATTCCTAAAGGGCGAATCTGTTGACTGATGGACAGATGAAGAGCTGAACGTGTAGGATGGAGAGGTTCTGACAATTGACACTAAAAATAAAACACACAGCACATTAAGCATGCGCAGAATTCGGCTACCTGGCCGTGCTGGACCTTCGCTATGCCTGTTAGCGTTGCAGCGGCATTACTTCCCATTCCTATTTTTACAGTTTGGTGACAGCGATGACAAACAGCCTCTGCTGACAGCAGCTGAATGCTTCAGTTTGAGCGCGACGACAGGCCAACAAATCACGCGAGCTAAACATTGGCAGTTCTCGCTTGTAGCCACGTGCTAACGTTGTGCTGGTGAACATTTCTTTCTGCTTTATATTCAGCATTAGCGAGTGGTGACATGACCGGCGGGGTGTGTGTTTGTGTGTGCGCGCGTGTGTGTGTGTGCCAATACTGAGGAAACTGGGCCTCGCCTCTCCCTGACAGCTGGTGCCCTCTGGGTAATCTGGACTCATCCAATCAGAAGCAAGGATTAGCAGGCCATTGTCTTGGCATGAGTGTGCGAGTGTGGGTTTGCCTTTATGTGTAGATTGTGGATATGCGTACATGCATTTGTGTGTGTATGTGTGTGTGTGTAATTGTAGCAGAAAAGGCCACTCTGTCACTGGAGATCACACTGAAGCTGCTGTACAGCTGTGCTGCACCAACAAAGACCCGACAATGCAGTGAATATGCATTTAATACAAAACACATTGTGCTTTTCTTTGCAGGCCACGTAGCCATGCCAGTCAGGATCCCACAGCATCTCTATTGGGTTTTATCTTTTTCCAGCCTGGAATCAAGAAATGCTGTATGACTAATGCCCCGATTTCTCTGAGTCATTGTTGTGTTATCAAAGCAAGCTTTTTGGTTTTTGTGGGTAATGTCACACCATCGAGTATGGCTAATAGCACCCTAGCCCCCACCCTAACCATCTTCCTGTAAATAACACTGAGATTCCTTTCCTTACTTTATTGCATGCTAGATATTAAGCAAAGGTTAAAAAAATGTTGTCACTTGGATTTTCGACTTTTGGAGGCAGTGACATCACCTGTGAAGCAAACAGGTAGTAGACTCGGTACCCCGCCCTGAGAGTGTCCAGAAAAAAACTGCATTATTTGAAGCAATGGGCTTCATTATCACCGAGACACATTCCCACCCATGTAAAGTTATTATAATTACAAATCCAACAGATATGGAAAAATTAGAGCATCCATTTGGAGTTATGTGATTTTTTTTCAGCTCCTGTCTGCTGGTTGTTCCACAGTCTTCTCCCAGCCAGCCTGTAAATTAGTGCGTCTACAGGTAGTTTTTCTGAGATTGGTTGCTGAAATGGGGTTGGTGAAAAGCATTCCCACACACATACTGCAGCCCCGAACCACTCCCGGCATCACGAGAAGAACACGACTCAGTCAGATCAAACATGAATCTGCCAGCTCACTGCCACAAAGTCCGTGTGCCTTCCATGAAGTGTGTGTGAGAACGAGCCGGTAACTGTCTGCCGAGCGCACAGGCGTCCTGTCCCGGCTCTGCTCAGGCACCTAAACCAAACTGAGTGTCTCCAGTGATGAAGTGACTCTCACCTGACGCGTGCTACATATGAAAAAGAACAGAGACAACACCCTGAGCTGATTTCTCCCAACATTACCCAAAGTTCACCTGCAGAAACAGCTATAAAAAATAAAGCTATACGAGGCTGTGTGTTTGCTGCTACTGCCAAACATCTTTTATGCACATCATATCTGACGAGTCCTAATCTAAACTTTGTGCACCCAGATTTTATCAGCTTATCTGGAAGTTGTTATCTCAGGAAGCTGGAAGCAGGGAGCTAAATTAAAAAACAACTTTCAACTGTAACTGCTAAACGAGGACACACACGAAAAGGCTGCTGATTGTGTTCGTGTTTTAAGAGGCAGTTTGTGTTTTAATTAACGTGCTCATTCTCATGTCTCGATGTCCCTGCAGGAAATACACAGAAAGTCGGCAACATACAAACGCCGAAACGGTGCCAACGTAATAGAATTTATACATCCCTCAGAGAGCGAGCTGTGTTGGCAGTCAGCGCTACGCTGGTGCAAAAGCATCACTGTGTGTGCGTGTGTGTGCGTGCATGCGTGTGTGTGTGTGTGTGTGTGTGCACATGCATGCATGTGTTTGTGTGTGTGTGTGTGTATGTATGCATGCATGCATGTGTGTATGTGTGTGTGTGTGTGTGTGTGAGCATTTCCCCTTGTAAAATGAACCTCATCATTTGACATTTTAACGGCTGGAAGCTTTTTCCAGTCTGACATGCTGCAGCTGCTGAAGTAATATCTGTTCAATGTTGTTAAACCTTCTGTGTTTACATAATGTTTTAAGGCCATTTCTCAGACACAGAACATCGGGCCGGAAGAGAGACAATAAACTTTATATTTATAGCATTTCTATTCATGAACATGGACATAGTAAGAAAGCACGACTTCACTAGTGTTTAAAAACTGCAGGTGCTTTCGGGCAGTGCTGTCAGGCCTGACTGGTGAAGGCTGCACCGCTGAGCTGCATTTCACCCAGCCGAGATAATGCCACCAAGGTTTGGCAAAGGGTGGAAAGTGGAAAGATTACAAAAATCTGATTTATGAATAGATCGAGTGGAGCAGACTGCAAAGGAACAGGAGTTACAGCTAAGCTCCAAAGTTTCAGCTCAGGCGGTTGCTAAGTCAATCAAACACGTGGGACAGTGAAAGCGAAAGGGCTGAAAAATGCCACCGAGTCAGAAAGAGCAATGAAATGTGTTCGCTCGCGGTGCTGTCGGGCATTTCTGCTAACTAACTGTTTTTTGCTTGCAATTTTCTGCACAGGCTGCAGCAGCCAGTCTGCTGCCACACAGGGAACATCAGCAGCAGTAAAACACAGAAACCCGACGAGCTCCATCCACCTCTGAAAGACGAGGATTGGAAATGAAAAGTAAGAGGCTGTGAAATTCATAACAGACGTGAACTTCAGCTCGCAATTTCCACGGTGACCAAGTGACCCAACAGCATTTCGTTCAACACCAGAACACTCATCATCATCATCATCATCATCATCATCATCATCATCAGCCAGGCTGTGGACTCTGGCAGTTGTTTTTATTAAAGTCTAACTAACATGACTCACTCCTTCCTCCGCTGCTGTCCTCCTCCTCCACCTCCTCCTCTCCCCGATGGCCAGAGAGGCACTGTAGGGAGCAGACTGCAAAGCACAGAGAGCTGCTTCTCCTCTGATTTCTGACTCACAGCAACATATGTATGCTCAGTATGGTGATGCATACTAAACTGAAAGATGACGGACACAAGAATGTCCCTCTGTGCTAAAAAATGAACAATAACAGCCACGCTAACGTGACAGAGATCAAAGGAACTCTGTCCCGCGGTGGGAGGGGACACATGCAGCCTGCAGAGGAGGAAAGAAGATGGAAGATACATAATGTTTAATCCAGTGATTTAACATGAGAGTAACTGTGCAGTAGGTAATGTGTGCTTAGGCTGGCTACAGTGATGTCATCACAGTGGCTCCTCGTTACAAAGAAGACTCGGTGTCTGCCCGTTAATTGAAACAGAGCGGTTAACCTACGACCGGCAGCCATGATTCATTCTGTCCGGCCTTGTCCGGCTGAAGGTGGAGACTCGGTCACTCGGGGCGACTGTAGCTGACGATGAAGGCGCTGAACGCCACGCTCGTTTCTGTAGCTTTGAAAGCCAAAGGTGCTCAGAATGATGGAGCTCAGTAATGTAGAGCTTGGAGCCTGTGGAGGAAGCTCACTTCATGTTTGGAGCCTTCACGTTTATATCAAGAACGAGGACATTATCCTCTTTCCAGTGCTGTTTACGTGCATCGTCAGAGATCTATTAACTGGATCTTAACGATGCGGTAAAGGCTCGGGGAGTTTTAATACTTTTATGATCTTTTAAAAAGCCTCCAAATGTACCAAACCTGTAAAAAGACACTTCATTTCCTCATTCTGGTGAATTTTTATGTGCCTTTTTCTGCATCATTTTAATATGCAGATGGCTTTATGTAAACTGCTATAACTGAACTACTATAAACTACTACGAAAAGTACTAAAACCAGGAACCCAGTGGCAATTTAAAGTATAATGGAATATAATGCAGTCTTTGAAGCATCTGTATTACTCTGGAATATTTATTCTTCTGGCAGATCGACTCTGTCATTTAATATTATCGCTGGCGCGCTGACAGGATTTCATCCTTTCTCCTCTTTTGTTTGATGAAGGAAACTCTTTAAATGTGCACGTGGCAGCAGCTGTGCACATCAACAATAACTGCGATTCATTTATGAACTCTGAACGTTAAGAGTTCACTTGTTACATTACTGAAAACTAATGAAGGCTGGCATCATCCTAAGCTAGCCAATTAGTGAGATCACAACATTGTGTGTGTGTGTGTGTGTGTGTCTGGCAGGGATGATGGTTTTATGGTTTTGTTTTTTCAAAATAAAAGCCCCTGTTTATTGTATTTTCTTATGCAAACAGGTGCAAGTGTTCTAAATACGGAGCTGGACGTCTATTCAGTTTTATTAGCTGTGATTTTGTTCTGAATCTGTAACGAATAAAACAACCGATAAATAAATGATAAGCATAGCTTTAGTAAATGAGTATGAACTCAGTTCTCAGCGGGTAAAATGTCCCGATCCAGCGAATCAAAAGATAAATCAGGTTTAGATTTGACAAGCTGAAGCTGCGAACGCGCCTCTCAGGAGTATTTTCAGATCATAATGTGGAAATTCTCCTTAAAAAGTCAGACAGCTTCCGTGACCTGAAAAAACGTATTTCTTCTTGGTTTATTAATGTTGTTTTCCAGCTCGAGCAACCACTAAAGGCATAAACAGCCTGGTTTTCTCCGCAGCCGGGCTGAAAACCGGCAGCGACTGCGGCGAATGTGCGAAAAAACTTGTCAGATATATTCTGGTAAATTCCTGCAAAGTGACCCATTTGTAAAAGAAGAAATCACAGATTTTCCCCTGAGAGTTCTCCACATCCCTGAAGTTCCCTGTTCGGAGCAAGTTTTCAAACTTCTTTTTTAAACATTTATATTTGAGGAATATCAGCTGAGACGGGATGTGACAGAAACACCAGAGGTCCTGTGTTCACAGGTACATGATGTTCATCGCCCGCTGTGCCGACATGTACAGCTTCTTTACTTCCAGCAGCCCTCTGATGGGGAAAAAAGCATCAGTGGGAGAGAGAACAACAAATGATAGAAAGAGATCCAGAGGTTCACACGACTTCTGTCACATCTGAAGAACGTCAAGCGAAGAGGAGAGCCAGAGAAATGGACAGAAACTCAGAGAGGGAGAGGCAGATCGGCGCAGAGTCACGATGGCGATGTCAAAATGGACTGACAACAGAGAAAGAGGGAGACAAACAGAGACGAGGAGAGAGACAGGCAGCCCGGGATGCAGAGAGGGAAACCTTTGTGAGACCTGTCACAACAAAGTAACGTCAGAAAAACAGAGAGGAGGCGAGACTCAAGGAGCAGGAGGGTTTCTGAGGGCTGCGCAGAGACCTGACCTACATACAATCTGTAATTTACCTGAAAATCTTTTCACGTGCATTCATTAAACTATTATCATCAGATAATTAAGCTCACCACTGACGAGCAATAAAGCAGCGAACGGGAACAATAAACCAAACATCTCTCGGCTGTTTATGCCTTTCCTTTAGTCTTCAGTTCATTTCTTGCAGATTTACTTTGTGCAAAGACAGATTCATGTCACGAGCTAAAACTGAGAGGGACACTCAGCTGGAGAGACAAACAGGTGCAAAAAAGACTAAACGCCGGCATAAAGAGACAGAAACTGAAATGCAGGAAATGCTGTGAGTACAACACTAAATGTGAGACAGAGAGGGCGACTCTCCATCTCTTAATATAAATAACCTCTAAGGCTTCGCTGGAGCCGATTGGAGGCACAGTGAGACGTGGCACCGGTTTAATGTAAGCTCATTAAATAGATCTCCTTAGGCTGAGGATAAGCTCAGGTTAACTGGCTACCTCTGATCAGATCTGCTGGATTAGCCGCTGTTAGAGCTGCACTTCAACACCTTGTTGTTTTTAAAGAGTCTGTAAAAGAGCTGAGCTGCAGCTACAGCAGAGATGCAGAAAGATGGAGACCAATCTGACGGCAACGTGACTAAAGAGAAAGAGACGGAGGTCAGAGAGACAAATTTATACCTGGAGTTTGATGCAGGAGGTGGAATCTGACCTCCAGCTGACCTCCTGGAGTCACAGCAGCTGCTCTGAGATTACAGCTGAATATCTGACCAAGTCTCATTCAAACACACCGTTATTAAACTTCTTTAGCTCACATTATTATGTTCCTCAAGAGCTATTATTGCCATTATTACGAGCCAATATCGGCCCATTATTAAAACCCAAAGATTCATTTTCCTCAACAGCAAAGCAGCAGAAGCTCGATGAGAAACTCTGAAACTTCGTCCACGTTCGTGCTGTCGCGGAGTTCCCGACAGACACGATTTCCTGTTTGGTTACATTTAGTCAACATACAAGCACCATCGTTTATCCATTATTAGAGTTATTTCAGTTTTATTTTTTTAGCATTACAATGAATTCTTTACGATTTACCCAGTATTTTACGATCTATACTAACTTATTTTAGTGTCGCTGCTGGAAAGCAACAGAGGAGCAGAATTCTCACAGATGACTAAAATTGTTTGCCTTAAAACTAATAATTACTAATAATTCATGAATGCATCTATAAGTTCTGTCTGTCCTGCAGACATTTATCAGCCGGCACTTTCTGTACATTGAAATTCCCGCTGTGGTCCATGTGAAGGCTGACGCTGACCAGTGGGCCTCTGTCACCAAGAGATGGATGGATTCATCGACTGACACCTTAATAAGCCAATAGAAAATACTGCCCCCCCCCCCCCATATTGAGTTACAAAAGGTTTGTGGGCCAAACAGCTGTCTCAGCTGCAGGGACTAAAGCAGAGGTGTGGGAGCACGCAGCGGAGCGGAGGGATGCAGGCAGAGAAAACAAATACTCAAAACTGCTGCACAAAACTGTTGCACAACTTCTCAAAGTTTTATTCGAGTTGGTCTTCGCTGCTCGACTGATCTCGCTCCGTTACCCTGGCAACTAACAGTATCACCCCCACTGACCGTGCACACACGAAAACACGCACACTGCTGTGCATGTATACGCCAAACACACACTCTTTTATGCAGCTGGGCAGCTGCTGGTGATGTCATGAGTTGTTATTCCAAAAAGAGTCTCTGTGTGTGTGTGCGTGTGTGTGTGTGTGTGTGCGTGTGTGTGTGTGTGTGTGTGTGTGAGAGAGAGAGAGCATGACTGCATGTGCTGATGTAATCAGTGGCAGTAAGGAAACTTGGACCTGTTCTCTGCTGCAGCCAACCAAGTCTTCATTAGAATGAAGAGGACAGAAAGACAAGAAGGAGAGACAGAGAGGAAAAATGGAAGGACGGAAGGAAGAAGTTATGTAAGGAAGGAAAAACAGGAAAAAGAGCTGAAATACGGGCTAAACAAAAAAAATAGGAAAAGAGAAGAAACCGTAAACCGAAGAGAAGGAAAAAAGGTTCCAGGGGAACTGCAGAAAGCAAAGATGAAAGGAAACGAGGCAAAAACAAAAGTTTTAGAGGAACATTAAAGGGAGGATGAAAATGTGATGGTTGCTTTGTAACGAGCTGGCGCAGAATCGTCTGTCTCCCCGAGTGCCCACGGGCTGCAACGCACACTCTCCCACCGGCCCCACTCTTATTTACAGCAGACAAAATCACGCTCAATTAGGAAAAACATATTAAATCCTGGAGTTAGCGCGGACAGCAGGCCCGGGGCAAAGCTTCACTGCTCTTTACTGAGTTTTACTGGCTTTAAAAGAGCAAAACAGGAAAAAGTTTTCATCATGCCGAGGTGTGAATATTCTCCACATAAAATGTTCTCTGTCCAGATTATGGCATCCACTTTAACCGAACGCCGCGCCGCGATAATAAAATACTTTTGTTCTCGGCCACGCTCACGGTTAATGCTACCAATCAGCACTAATGAGCAGCCAGCAGAACAAAGCACGGCTCGAGGTGCCACCTAAAGTACAGTATCAGCAAAAAGACACACAACCATAAAAAAACAGAACAAAAAGCAACACGTGCTGCAAAGGAAAGACAGCGAGCAAATGACACAACAACATTACACAAGTTTTAGATGTGGTTACTCAAATTACTGCACCTAATATTTATTTAGCATTATTATTTTATCGTGTTTGTCTTGCACAATAAACCCCGAGTTGTGCAGCTCCTTTTCTTTGTTGGGAGACGCACTCAGAGAGTTCTTTCTTCCATGTTCTTTGTTTTTAAAGCAGCACCGTAAAAACACAGTTTCCTGTCATCCTCCCTGCCCCTCTCCCCCCTCAGTGTTTCTGCTCATTCACCCCCCGGTCGAGAGGTCCGGCAGTGACAGAGCGCTCAGTTAGAAGACTAAAGCAACTCTCTCTAAAGAGTAACAAAAGAAGCTGGAAGAAAAAGCAGGAATTCCTGGGCTCTGATGTAAGGCTTTTCACTTGGAGAGACCTGCTGCTCTCCGTCCAATCTCCACCTCCGTGTCCTTCACGCCTCCAGTCCACAAAGTCCCTTTGCTGCTTATCTGCTGACTTCACGAACACTTCCTTCATCCACATTTTTAAGCAACGGGGAGATGATTCAACATTTAGGGAGCAAACGCGGGAACCGAGGGAAACTTTAAAGCACGGCTTTCACAGTATTTCTAAAATGAGTGATGAATGAAGCTGCTGATGCTAAAAAAATCCTTTGATGGTGGAAAACCTCAAAAAGTTGTGATAAGAGGAGCAGCAGGAATTTGAACTTTTGTGACTTTCTTGTTGCAGTAACTCCAACCTTTGTGTGCATACGCAGGCATCATTTACAGCACAGGTTCAGCTTCATTGAAGGTATCTTAGGTTCCAAATGGTTGATAATAACTTCCTAATACATTGGATTTGTCTGTGCATGTGTCACATCTCTTCCTTTTCACACAAAGTTCACACTGTTTCTGTCCAAACCTTCATTATCTCACGTGAACGCTTTTATTTTGAAGGCATACTCCTCTGATAAACCTCTTCATCTCCTTCTTCTCCAAGCTGATCAGATTCTGGCTCTCAGATCCTGAGATTTATGAATCATTGATACCGTGCAGCGCAGGATTCTTTTCTTTCTTCAGCTCATTAAATCAAAGAGGGGGATGTTCATTTTGCTCTGACAAAAACAGAAACAGATTTTCCTCACAATTTCTCTTCAGCTCTCCTCCCATTTCCAGTCATCCTGCCCTCCCTTCCTCTCTCCCTCTTGTCTTCCTTTCTTTGGCAGCGGGATCGGCGTTGCCCAAGTGACCCGGCCCAGGCCAAGCAAACAGCCGAAAACATGCCATAACGGCCGCCCTTCCCCAAATTCTTCTCTCTTTTCTTTTTCCTCTTTCGACCTGCTTTGCGTTTCCTCAGCCTTCAGCTATTCTCCCCTTCCTGTTCATTACTACCTCCTTCTTTTTCCACCTTTCCTCCTCTCTCTCTGTCTCTCCATCACCTTGTTGTACCTGCTGTCACATTCATCCGAGAGCAGCCAGCGTGCTCTGAGCAACAAGTAGAAAACAGAGAGGAAAGCACTGTTCAAATTACAATGCGGCTTTCAGGGGGGTCTCTTCATGCACCAGTGTTTGGGGTGGGCATAGCAAACATACAAAAAAGGGCAAAGTACAAATATCAAATACATGCTTTTATTAAATTTCTGAGGCAAACTTATTGCATCACCTCTCACCTGTCTGACAGAGAAGAAGAGAGGCACCACCAAATATTAGAGGGAAAAATAAACACGGTCAACAGGAGATTTCTAGTTTTTTTGTTGCTAAAATGTTTTGCAGCTACTGCATGGAAAAAAAAATCTGTGTGCCGGGGTGTTCCCTTCACTCACCCTTCATCCGACTTTAAAAAAAAAAAAACCCTACTGTAGCTGAAGTAATGGAGAAAGCTGCTTCACTATATGATAACACACAAAGCAGGGAGGCACGTTTAAATGAGGAGGCAGAGACTGTGAACTCGGTCGGATCAGCGGGAGCTGCACTTCTGTAGTTAACACTGCATGGACCAGTTGATGAAAATCACAGATGTCTAACAGCTACAATCAGCACTCAGTGATTACACCCAGGTGAACAGGTCTGAAAAGTGAAGCCAGTGCGTAAGGTCCTTAAAAATGTATTCATTCTAATGGCCAGCAGAGGGCAACTCCTCCGGCTGCAAAAAAGACGCCTATGAGAAAAGGGCTCTGTTACCTCAGGGCCTTATTTTGTAAGCTAAGGTCCCCATTAGAGTCAAAAAGGAGCAAAAAGTGCTTCAGCCACTGCTGCACGAGTTTGTCACATCTGGATTCATAAAACCAGGAAAAGCTGCAGCGCAGGACTTCACCAACCACCGGGTGATTCTGTGAAACAGACACCTAACCCAGCACCATTATTACGGCTGTGCCACTCGCTAATTTAAAGTGACCTTTTCGCAGTAGGGACGTGTCATCGTGAAACTCCAGCAGCTGCTCACTCTCATAAAGAAGATAGTGAAGAAAGCCAAACATTCAGGGAATGCATTAAATGATAAACTTTGCTTAAGAAAAGGGACACGGGGATCCTCGACCCCGGGGCAGAAAAAATAACGCGGGCCGAGCTTGTGAAGTGGGGGATACGGTTCACACAGGAAGTGATGCGAGCAGGGGGACAGCTGTAGAAATGTGTTCCACTGGGTCTTCCCCAAAGACCAAACACACTCACATATGCTCGTCCCCTGCCATTAAATAGTGACATTGCAGGAACCCTTCTACACACTTACACACTTGTGGAAAGAACGCAGATACACACACACACACACACACACACACACACACACACACACACACACACACACACACACACACACACACA
>JAVDPK010002100.1:129353-147221 GCA_034780415.1 Cichlasoma orientale
CACACACACACACACACACACACACACACACACACACACACACACACACACACACACACACACACACACAAAAGCAGATACACCACAGTCGTCTTTTAAAATCCGAGTTTCTGAATATTTACTATAGAAAGCACGTTGAGGTGACTGTTGTGATTTGGTGCTATAGAAATAAAACTGAATTGAACTGAATTGAATTACAACCTACAAAAAATAACACAAGTTTTTGTACTGTCACACAAAGCTTACCTGTTCTTAGGCACACAGCGACCCCTGGTGGATATGGTGAGAGTCTACAGATCAATGAACATTATCAGATCAACAAACTGGAGTCTTTGGGAGCTCCTCACAAATAAGTAAGAGAAATAAAAATAATCTAATTAAAAATGAGATTCTCCTGTTTCCACCTGCTGTACAGGTGCCAATGCTGTGCTGTTACCTGAGTTTTCTTACATCTTCTTTCCCCACAGGTGAATGTGAGTCATCAGCAGGTTATTCTACAGGTGAGAAGCTGAAGGTGAAGAAAACACAGGAAACACAAAGGTACAACAGATCCATCCATCCATCTTCTTCCACTTATCTCTCCAGCGTGTCCTGGGTCTGCCCCGGGGCCTCCTCCCGATAGGACATGCCAGGAACACCTCATCCAAGAGGCGCCCAGGAGCCATCCTAGTTAGATGCCCGAACCACCACGCCAGCCGCTTCTCACTTGGCTGTGAACCGTTCCACTGCGAGCTGGAGGTACAAGAGATGGACAGCCATTTTCTTCATTTACTTCTGCTTCTCACATGAAGAGTAACCTGTGCTCAGCTCACCTGTGAGCTGAGCACAGAGAATAGGAAACACACACTTGTACAGCTGATGAATATCAGAGTTTTAGAACATTACAAACAGGAAACATCAGGTGATCTGCAGCTGGAGAAAACACTCAGGAACAGGTGAAACCTCACCTGCTACAGATTGACCAGGAGGAAACCAGACCATCCCACCTGAGGGTTGCAGAGTGACAGCTGCAACATCTGTCAATAGATGTTTTCAGTCCTGAAAATCCTTTGAACAGGTGTTTGTCAGCGTACTGCAGGTGAGAAGCTGATCACGTTAACATCTGAGTTTTTTCTCTAAAAGTTGCAAGTGTTACACATCTGTCAGCAGGTCAGGAACTGTTCAAACACACCTGCACACCGAGGAAACTCTGGAGATCATATTGATCTGATGTAAGGTTATTCACTTTAATGTTATTGGCTGTCTGGGATAGGAAACAGCTGTGTTTATTGTTATTGTGACACAGTCAGAGCTCCTTAAGACAGCAAGAAGCTTTATGAGTATACCTGCGTGCTGTGATTCAGGTGATGGCTGCAGAGCACTGCTCTCTCTGATATGAAGGGAACTGATAGTTTATTTAGTTAAACAATCCACAGCTAAAATAATGATGTCTGCTTTTGTTGATTGTTTGTTCATGAATGTCTTTGTACACAAACGTGTACAAATAAATCTGCTGCTCCTCTGACAGCTTCGCTTTATTAGAAATAAAATAAACACGGAGGACACGGACTTCATCGCCATCATCATGCCACACCTGGCATGAGAACATGAGACTTTCTGTCCTCCGTCGCGTGTGCCACGGGATGCGGCGGGTTGCCATGGTAACAGCTGCTTCCTCCCGGCATGCAGCAGCCCGCTCCCCCTCCCTGTCAGAGCGGCGCAGGGTGGAGCAGCAGACGGACCGACAGCAGCAGCAGCAGCATCAACAGCCAGGAGGTAAGAGCCGGATACTGCCTTTCTCCTCTTCTTCAGCCTCTTCATCCTCCTCCTCCTCGTTGATTCTCGGAGGTTCGGAGCGGCTGCTGCGGGCTTTCGATGACCGGATGAGCCCGCAGGCTGCTGTTAGCCCGCGGGCTAACGGAGGAAAATGAACTCAGGGAGGAAGAGGAGGAGGAGGAAGAGCAGGTTCAGGCGTAGCTGCAGACTGAACAGAATTAGACTTTAATGGTTTTGTTGCTGCATCATCATCATGGAGGATTTACTCTCTGAGCATGCTCACTGACTCCTCTGCTCTTCATCTCTCTTCTCCACGTTGTCCTCTTGCTCCTCTGTAGGAGTGATGATGGATGGAGACTCGGCCTCCCTCAAAGATGGTCCCGCCCATGAAGCGCAGAACGTGATGGAAGGTTGGTAAAAATCGATCACTAATATATGATCAATACCTAAAGGCGAGGAACCTTTGCGTTTGAGGAGAAACTGATGGAGGACTCACCTGGCCAAACGTATTTAAATTGTCACCTCTTATCAATAATGTGACATCAGGTGCAT
Source organism: Cichlasoma orientale (assembly GCA_034780415.1). Classification (NCBI taxonomy): domain Eukaryota; kingdom Metazoa; phylum Chordata; class Actinopteri; order Cichliformes; family Cichlidae; genus Cichlasoma; species Cichlasoma orientale. The sequence goes on from JAVDPK010002100.1 coordinate 131,661, forward strand.
CAGGTTGCAGGAGCCTATCCCAGCTGTCATAGGGCGAGAGGCAGGGTGCACCTACAGGTCGCCAACCTGTCGCAGGGCTAACACAGAGAGACAGACAACCATCCACACCTATGGGTAATTTAGAATCACCAATTAACCTAACCCCAGTGAGTGCATGTCTTTGGACTGTGGGAGGAACCTGGAATACCTGGGAGAACATGCAAACTCCACACTGAAAGGCCCGGGCCCAGGTGGATTCAAACCCAGACCTTCTAGCTGTGAGGCAGCAGTGCTAACCACCATGCCACCATGCTGCCTCAAAAAAAAAAGAATTAAAATGATAAATAAAAATCGTACGTGGTGGATGAGGAAGCTGATTCATCAAGCAGGAAGTTAGAAAGGAAAGCCTGAGACAGCTGCACCACAGCCACGGCACAAACATCGGGAAGCTGAAGGCAACAGCTGCCTGAGCGAGAGCAGAGAAGGATGCGGCGGTCTGGCTCACTTCAGTCACCTGAAATACCAATCAATGAAAGCTAATCGCTCTGATTTACAGACACTGTTTTCCTAATTAGTGATTATTAGTAGTCATTAACATTCTTTCAGGTCTTACAGAAACCTTTCTTTCTTCTCCCACAGAAAAAGCGACTGTGAAGGAAGCTTCTGAAGAATCGATGAAGGTAAATCTGCACCTGGATCATTAATGAGCCATTCCTAAAGGTTGGCACCTTGTTAACATGACAGTGAGGTACAGGGACTCAGGGTTGAGTGTCTGACCTGAGCAACTCATGCAAAAGCTCCGCCTACTGACCAATTTGTCTCACCATTGGTGGAAGACCCTCAGCAGTCGGCCTGAAGTCTGATACTTATTGATCTGATTGATCACTTTGAGCAGTTTAAATTCAGTCAGCAGGGCTGAAGCAGCTAAAAGAGTAAAAACAATCTCAGACAGCACAATAACCCTAATCACAGTGGGATCAGCCTGTGCTTCATTGAAGATGGCATTAATAATATTCATAAGACAGATGCATTTATTAGTGCACTGCTTCCAGCTTTCTCTCCAGATGGGTATCTTTCAGTCTGGATTATTGTGTCCTCGCATCAGTTCAGATTTATATTGAAGAACATGCCTGTCCATGTCTGCTGCTAACACCACCCCATTTAGATTTAGAAATCCTGGGCTGAGTTCTAAAGTTGAGCCAGTCACTGCAGATTTTGGTTTAATGAAGGCCATTTAAAAGACTTCCTGATGATGCTGAACTGACTGTCACACAGACCTCAGGTGTAACAGTCCTCACCTGCCTCACCATTTTTTGTGTTTCAGGCCTCCAGGACAGCAGGAGGCGCCAGAGCAGCCAAGATGATCTCAGCCAAGAGCACAGGTACACTGAACCAGTCTAACCAATCACACCAGCTTAACCAGTCTGACCCATTAACCTGACCCTGACCCATCTGTCTGTCTGTCTGTCTGTCAGAGTCTGTAGACGGTGTCAACAGTCCAGGAAGTCGTTCTCCCACCAGCCGATCATCCACTCCCAACAGAGAGGTGAAGAAGGTGAGAACACCTGAGAGAGCTGATTCAATACGAAGACACATAGTGATGAAGTCTACACGCTTTGCTGCAGTAAAACTAGCAGTACAGCAGAATAAAATTACTTTGTACAGTCAGAAGTATCAGAAAGAGACTGACAGTGAGAGGTAGAAGGTTGCTGGTTCTAGTCCAAACCGGTCACAGCAGATGACTGCCCCTCCCTGAGCCTGGTTCTGCTGGAGGTTCCTTCCCACTGTCACCACATGCTTGGTGGGGGTCATTTTGACTGTTGGGTTTTCTCTGGAATTATTGTAGGGTCTTTACCTACACTGTAAAGCACCTTGAGGTGACTGCGTGTTGTGATTTGGCGCTGTAATCCCAGCCGGGCCTTTCTGCATGCTGGGCTAACTGCTGATCAGTGAATAAAGTACTGCAGAGTGCTGTATGATGTACATTACATAAAGCACTAGCTGCATATTTTATTCTAATAATTAATTAATGCATCACTTCAGTGTTACTTTAATGACTTTATATACTGCTGGCTGATCTTCATCTATATGTACTGCAGGGCTGTCAAACTCAGTCACAGAATGGGCCAGAATTGAAGCACAGTCGCGGGCCAATCAGGATTAACCTTTATTGAACATCTAAAACTGAAAATATTTAAATTGAATGTGAAAGGCCAGAATACAGCAACTTTCCCCTCAGCGGATTAAATAAAACAGATTTTTCTTGAAAAACAACATCAGGCAAAAAACATTTCAAGCTGATCAAAAGGAGCAAATTTCTTTTTGATGTGATATCAGAAAAAAGTCCAGAAACAAAAAGCTTTTTAGTTTCTCTCTTATTCTATTTCTTTCTTACTTTCCATGAACTGACAGATTTCCTCCGGTAGCTCGTCTCACCTGTGTGATCAGGCACGTCACCAAATTCAGAAGCTGTTTCCTCCAGAAAGACTGAAACAGTAGTGATCTAAAGCTTTGCCTCTTATAAAGTTCTCTGTCTGTGTTGCGGTGCTTATGGCTCGCTCTGTCTTCAGCACTTTGCTGCAGCGTTTCCTGTGTGATGCAGTGATGCACTGTCAGCTCACCTGTGCAGGTCTCCCTCTGCATCCTTCACATAATTCCACTCTCTTCCCCGCACATCGCAGGCGAGGAAAAGAGACACGCTGGTTTACCTCTGCTGTCAGCGATCAGGTCCTCTGCCTCCCACCTGCTTTCCAAGTCCACTTTCGTTTGTCCATTTTTGGGGGTCAGGGCAGCTTAAAGGTCACTGTAAAAAATTGCTGACCGATGTTTTTATCCGCTGACCACTGATCAGTGTGTCATTGGCAAAGCTGGAAAATGGGTTAGTGCACAGGTCTTGATCTGTGCGGCTGCTGTTGCAGCGCAAAGTGGGATTTGTAGTGTAAGTGGTGGGAGCGCTATTTACCAGCGGGCCATTAATCATAATATTAAAGTATGTCGCGGTCTGGATCTGGCCCACGGGCCTTGGATTTGATACGTGTACTACAGCATTAGTAGTTTTATTATAATGGTGGGGTAGGGTGAGATGAAGGCAGATGACCTGCTGTGGTGACCCCTAAAGTGAAACAAGTTTTATAATTAAAAATCTCAAAAATAACCAACTAAAGCCTTAAAATGCGGCGCAGGTTCGAGTCCCGGCCTTTCGCCAATTTGTCCACGTGTTTTCCCCCCATTTCCTGTCTCCCTCCTCTGTCGATAAAAGCCGCTGTGGCCAAAAATGCAACAAGTATGAATTCTTCTTTCAGTTCTTTTAAAAGTCTGAAGATTTAATTAATTTTAATTTATTTAGCACCAAATCACATCAAAGTTGCCTTGAGGTGTTTTATACTGTAAAGACTCTACAATCAAACCCAGTGTTTTATTTTCTATTTTGGATTTATTTCTCATTAATATTTTAGTTTTCTGATTTCCTGTCTAGCCCCCATGGTAGCCCCCCATGGTAGCGTCCTTGAACTGTTCCTCCCAGCTGCTATTCAAGCCTTCTGTTGGTGAGAGGCAGCAAATCAGAAGAAAGCTGTCTTGAAGGGAGGAGCTAAAACATTTCAGACAGGATGATGAGATAAAGATTATTTTGAGCGGAGAATCATGCAAAGCTCTCTGATGGGATAAACAGTGTAAAGCTGAAATGTGTCACCTTTGAGTAAAAGTACGTCTGAACTGGACGTCACTGCAGTACTGTAACCACGGGTTAGTGCTACGATCCGATCGGGGAGTCTCACACCAACCTGGATGTAGTCCCGGTTCTGACTATTCTTACTGGTTCCTGCAGGTTGTACTGGTTTGTAATTGGATAACTGGTTCTTATAGTGACTGGCACTGCTGGTTGAACTGGTTCTGCTGGTGCTGTTCTGCAGGTGGCGGTGGTCCGGACCCCGCCCAGGTCTCCCGGCTCTGCTCGTGGACGAACGCCCCCTCTACCTTCTCACCCCATGCCCGACCTCAGCAACGTGAAGTCCAAGGTCGGGTCCACGGAGAACCTCAAGCACTCACCTGGAGGGGGCAAGGTAAGCGGTCTCTCTGTCCTGCTGTGCATGACTCACATTTAGATCCTGACACTCACCTGTCCGTCTGCAGGTTCAGATCATCAACAAGAAGCTGGATCTCACTAATGTGATGTCAAAGTGTGGCTCTAAAGGCAACATTCACCACAAACCAGGTAACATGACACACCTGGGGAGGTCAGTGCTCATAAAATCAAAAGCTTTATTGTGTATTTAGAGCTGTGGTTCCAGCAGAGAGCTGATCAATGAGTGAATCGATTTATAAAAAGGAGGATAGTTCTGATCAGAAGATCAGGCTGATCTGTTTGCTCTGCTCCTCAGGTGGAGGGAAGGTGGAGATTAAGTCAGAGAAGGTGGACTTTAAAGCTGTTCAGTCCAAAGTTGGCTCTCTGGAGAACGTCACTCATGTGCCGGGAGGTGGGAAGAAGAAGGTACATGCTAACAACATGCTAAAAACATGCCAACAATACACCGAACCCTGAATCATTTACAGTTTTTCATTAAATATTAAAGATAAAAGGACCCGAGTCTCCTCTCTAAATGGAGACGACCCTTCTCATGCAGAACCACTGTGTTACGGAACCAGTCCAGTTTGTTATTGAGATGAGCAGCCAGGTATTTGTGGACAATTTCTGTCTGCACCCCTCGAACGTTCACTGGTGTAAACTGTGTCACCTTGCACTGTCATCATTGATCACTATCAAAGTCATCATTTATTTGTCTTGCTGCGGTTTATTTGAAGGTGGCTCTTTCCACACCATTCAACATCATTGGTGATAACCTCCATGTATTCCAGTTCATTCCTGCCCTGCGATAGAGGCCCAACAATGACTGAGTTGTCAGAAAACTTCTGGAAGTGATAACTATCCATGTTATAGCTGAAGTCTGATGTGTAGAAGATGAAAAGGAACTGGGAGAGCACTGTACCTTGTGGAGCCCCCAGGCTGGAGACTACCACATCAGTCATGAAGTCATACGTACTGTGAGGTAGTCAATGAGCCATGCAGTCAGGTGGTGGTCCACACCAATTCCTTCTAGCCTCTCCTTTAGCAGTGATGGCTGTGTTATATTTAAAGCACTGGATAAATTAAAGAACACCGTTCTCACCCGTATTGTTCTCCAGGTGGGACTGCTCAACATGTCAGGGTTAGGCTGTGTGGCTGGCAGGGTTGGATGCAGGAAACAGACTATGATGCAACAAGGAACAGATAAGAAATGAGGGTTTAAATCCTCACAAGGTAATCGGGGCGAGTGGAGACAGCAGGGAACAACAGGTGAACCAAATGAGACTCATGAACAAGGGACTGTCAAAACAAAACAGGAAGTGACCAAACAGACTTGACAGCATGAGGAACAGAACACACAAGAGACAAAGACACAGAGGCAGAAAGACACTGGAACACAGAGACGCAGGAAGACGAGAAGAACAAAGGAAGACAGGAACAGGATACAATAACTAAAAGCAGACTGACTATAACAAACTGAGAGTCTAAACTGTAAGCAAAGAAACACAACTAGAGATATAACAAAAAACAGAACCTTACAGAAAAAATACAAAACACTGGGCAAACGGCCCAGGACCATGACACAACACCGATATGCAGACTGAAGGGGATCCAGCTCAGCACTTACCCGGTGCTGAAGTTGGCTGAGTACAGTCCTCTCCATGCACTTCATCGGGTGGCCTACCAACCTGAACATCCACCAGGTCACCAGATCAGCTGTGCTCACAACTCTTCTGTTCATGTTTGTCACAGAGGTGAAAGTTCTTCATGAAGGAGAAAGGGGGTCAGACTGTAACCTCTAAGGTGGCTGTGAACAGGAAGTGATGTGTAGGTTCTCCAACATCATTGAAACATGCTTTTGGTTTCATCTCATGTTTTCTCGGTTCTGTCAAGTTTTATTTACCCAACCGCCATTCACCCTCAGACGATCCCCCATCAGCAGCATCAGGAAGAGGCCTCCAACAAAAGCGGGCTGGGGGAGCGGCACATTTCATTTCATTCAGGTACATTGTTGTCACGTGATTCACAGCTTTAATTCCTGCACGTTTGGATGTTTGCAGATCGAGACTCAGAAACTGAGCTTTAGAGAGACCGCCAAAGCTCGGACCGACCACGGTGCTGAAATCATTGTCCAGGCTGACTCCTCCCCCCATCGCCTTAGCAACACTTCCTCCCACGGAAGCCTTAATGCCGCTGAAGCTCCGCCCCTCGACACCCTAGCCGATGAGGTAAGAAGTACAGAATAAAAAGAAAAATGAAAAACACAACACACGCTAACACACAACTTCCTCTTCCTGTCAGGTGTCTGCCTCCCTTGCCAAACAAGGCCTGTAATTGGATGAAACCTGTGCCTACAGACCCCACCCCCTCCCATTATCAAGGAAACAGCCTAGAAGGAAAAAAAAGATCATTCCACCTTTTACTTCATAATATTACATGAAATCACCAATGATTGGAGAGATTTTGTGAATTCAGACGATCAGGTGAGTTCATCTAGATGCGCAAACAGACTCACATCCTCCTTTTTTCTCCAGACTCATGTTAGCATCAGTTTAATGTGTGGTTAGTCCAGCTTAGCACAAACTCTGCACATTTCATAGCACAGAAATGTGCATCCCTAGATCTCACACGGTTCATCTACTCAGGCCTGATTCAGACTTCTGAATCTTTGTAGAGCCTAAGATGCTTCCTTATACTGAGACCATGATTGTTATTCTATCACTGATAGATTTAAAAACTGGACTGCACAAGAGGAATCGGCGGTACTGAGAGTGCCAATAACAATCCTCGCGGGTTGTGTCGACCTGGCGTATAGTTACATTTCCAGAAAGGTGTACATTAGCAGCCTCGCTGACCCCGAGCAGCGTCTGAGAGCTACTGTGAAAGCAGAAGCTTGAACTCCAAAAAGCTGTGACGCTGTGAAACATTAAATAATGCATATCTGATAAACCGTTACTTTACTCACAGTAAAACACAGAAAACATATCTAATGTTTAAGCTGAGAAAATGTTTTGAAGAAAAATATGAGCTTATTTTGAATTTGATGGCAGCAACATATCTAAACGTTTGTTGGAGTGTGTGTCTGTGTTTGCACTGTGCAGATGTTTGTGCGGCTCAGAGGACTCTTTTTTTTTTTAACAGCTGGAGATATGACGGTTTAGTTTCGAGGTGTGATTCAGTAAAGTTGTCCAGTTTTGCTGAAACATCAACTCGCCGTTTCTTATTTTAACGTCATTCATTCAGCATCTACCTGATTCACCTGCACAGTAGTGAACACCTGGAATCAGGGAACACGTCAGGTGAAACTGTAACTTCACAAACAGCTGACAGACAACAAACAGAGGGCTGCGTGTGCCCCAATTACTCATAATGAAGTGTTTATGCAGATTTCCATAAATGTAAACAGGAAACATGAGGATGGAGGAAAAACGGGGTGGAAGAGGTGAAACATTGCGTCATGTAAATCTGGACAGGAAGTACTAAAACATGCTAACATTCAGCCTCTTAGTTACATTCATAAAATCTCTCCAACCAGAGTCTCTTTGATGTCATCTGTTTCTGCCAATCACATCTCTTCTGTGTTTTTGAATGCTGACCTTCTGTAACTCCCCTGCGATGACTTCTCCATCATTAAAAGAATACCCAGAATGCCATTTGATACCAGGTGCCAAAACATTTGTGTCTCTCTGCCTGTTGGCTGTTCAAGTGCTTTGTACCAATAAAGGTTCTCTTGAATCTGATGGTCGAGTTTGTCTTCACTGCAGAGAAACACATGACATCATCAGGACTGTGACCTCCATCATGAAGATGAGCAGGAAGAGTTTTATCACATTTACCTACAAACAGGAAATCAGATGGTTTATCCCACCTGATCCCTCCCAGCATCAGCTGATGTTCCCACAGCCAATTTGATCTCACCCTGCCCAGTAGTGGGCGGAGCTCTGGAGGCTTCAAGATGAATACTGAGTTGAAACAGTTTGTTTTTTAATTGGTCAGGTCGACTTTGATGAGTTTAAACAGGAAGTGTGTTCCCTGCTTCCTGTTTAAACTCAAAGTGTAAAAATGACTCACATTCACACGTTTTTTGCTCTAAAGCAGAAATGAGCTCCATGTGTAGAATCAGAATAAAGCAGTTCTGTTTGTGAAGATGTGGCATGATGATACAGTGGTTAGCACCATCGCCTCACAGCAGGAATGTCCTGGGTTTGAATCCAGGCTGGGTTTTCCTCATTTCTGTGTGGGTTCCCTTCAGGTTCTCCAGCGTTCTCCTGCAGTCTAAACTCATGCTTGTTAGGTTAATTAGTGATTTCTAAATTGTCCGTAGGAGTGAATGGCTGACTCTCCGTTAGTCCTGCGACAGATGGTGTACCCTGCCTCTCGCCGCTGGGACAGGCTCCACCTCCTGTGACCCTGAATGGGATGGGTAGATGATCTAAACAGTTCATCGTCAATGAGTGACGGCTCAGGTTTTTAGGTTCAGATTATTATGGGATGTCTTTCAGCATGTTGTGAGCTCACTGTGAGACTTGCTGTGATTGGTCCACACCAGAACACCTGTTCCAGATCAGCTGATCAGAGTGAGTTCATTCAACTGTGAGTATGTTCACTGTGGCTGCCCTCCAATAGTCCATTTTGCTTGGGAAGGTTCCAAACTGACACAAGTGACCTGGAAGTATCTGAGTGCAGGTAAAATAACTGCTGAGGAAAAGCAGCTCGTTTCTGCTCTCAGTCAAATCAGCATGACTGAGGAGCAGGAAGTGACGCTCAGCCTGAGCACCTAGTGAAGACACAGTTTGGGCTGTGCTCACAGCTTCTGTCAGCATCTGATAGCATCCCCCTCCTAAACACACTCTCTCCCAGCAGCAGCAGCAGCTACAACAGCCACAGCAGGCTGAGATTTTGTACAGTTTGTATCAAACGATGTGCCGCAGATTGACTCATTTAAATATTCTCCTGAAAGTGAAGCAGAATTCCTCCTGTTCACACGTTTCAGTCCCAAACTGACTCTGGGCCTCTTCAGTGAATCTGCGGCGGCTGTGAGCTGAGCTGCAGGAAATCTCACCATGAATGTTGCTGCTTCTTTAATCTGTAATGAAGGGATATGCTCAGGTCCCAGGAATGGGTGGACTTCCTAGTTCCATCATCATCATCATCACCACCACCACCTTCTTTTTAACAGTTCCCTATTTTTCACTTTCAATTTTAGATCCTTATTGTAGGGCCTCTGATACTTTTTCATTTTATGAGACGTTACATACCAGGAAAGAAGAGGACTTCAACTTGCAGTGCATTGTTGTACTTTAATATAGTTTGATGGGAAGTATGTTTTATTGGATGGTCGGATACTCGCCGCTCTTTTCCTACCCACCTTTCCTCGACCTCGATGTTGTTTTCATCAACGAAAGGTTAGAAAAAGCAGACAGGAGGGACTTTTAGAACGCACCCCGAGTTGGCACGTGGGTGAGTAGAGACAGAATGCCATCAAAGGAGCTCCAGAGCAGCAGGAACATGAACAGGTGTGAGTGATCTGATCTCGGAGGAACTGGCTACAGCATAAAATCTGCTTTCATGTTCCACTGTGAGCATTTCTAATGTGATCCAATACCAGGCCACGAATAGATGCCGGTCCTCTTCCAGCATCCAGCCACAACTTTTCTATCCATAATCAGAGTTCAGTTTCACATCAGCAAACATGCCCCAGCTTTTAAAGGTTTGAAATATTTCAGTTTTGGGACGACGGGTCGTGTTAAATAGACAACACAATCCTGTCCGGAAAAAGGAAGCCACTGTGATCGACTGATCACTGTGACGTGAACAGTGATGGAGACTGATGATCACTGATGGAATTGCCATCTCCGTCCTTATTTATTGACGAGTGATCAATTATAAAAATGTAACTGGGAGTTCAAGGTTTTTAAACTTCTACAAATTCATTCAGAGGGAAACCCTTCCAGCCAGCAGGTTCAGGTCAGTGCATTACCATGGTAACGGACTTTTTTCCCCTCACCTGGATGTTGGTACGCAGGAAGCAGACAGCAGTGGGTGGGGTTTAAATGTTTTTATTGATTATTTTCATCAGAATGAAAAAAGAAAAAAAAAAAAAAAAACAACATAAAAAACAGCGATGACATAACCGGAGGAGCGGGGGCGGGGCGTCAGGGCAGCAGCAGTCTGTTTCAGCCAACTGGAAAATGGGAGGGGGTGGAGCTAAACTGAAGGTCTGGCAGAGCATCGCCTAGTAACAGTACTCCTCTGGCCAATCAAAACAGGGCAGGAGTTAACTCAAGCCAGGGGTGGGGGCAATCAAAGGGGCGTGGTTAAAGAACGTCATCACTCTCGGCCGTGTGGAGCTGCGTGTCATCAGCATCCGTCATGATGCTGCTGTCCTGACTGTCGTCCACCTCGGCTGCTGAGGGGGAGACAGGTGAGACAGGTTTTTACTTTGAGTTTAACCCTCAAGAATTTCATTTCTCACAGCGTCTGCTTTGCACCTGTGTTTTTGTAAAGTAATCTGATTACCAGCACTTTTTAATGGCTCAAGTTTGTCTGAAACTTTGTGCACATTTAAAACATGTCACACAGGCGTTTCTCTCAGGCATAAGTCAGGTTATTCTGATTATTTTTACATAATTAATACGCTTATTACCCAAATCTACAGCTGTGTCCAAATTCAGGGGCCGCATCCTTCGAAGGCTGCATTTGTAGGCCAATTACGTCACAGCGAGGCGACGAAGGCTGTCCAAATTCGAAGACTCCTCCAAATGCGGTCGATGAATGTGTCCTTCTTTTCTCGAATTTGAAGGATGGGTCCGGCGCATCCTTCGTGGCCCACCATATCATATTATTGCAGGACCATTGGCAAGCATTTTCAATCTCTCTCTGCAGAAATTCCTGCTGATTGGAAAGCCTCTATTGTTCATCCTCTTTTCAAGGGTGGTAATCAAGTTGATGTTCACTGTTATAGACCTATATCCATTCTTCCATGCGTATCAAAGGTTTTTGAGAAACTTGTAAACAAACACCTGCCTATTTAGAAGAGTATAACATTTTATCCAGTGGCCAATCTGGTTTTCGTTCAGAGCATGGATGTATTACAGCTGTTTTAAAGGTTCTTAATGATAGAACCTCAGCACTGGATTCTAAGGAGCACTGTGCAGCCATATATATTGCCTTAGCCAAAACCTTTGACTGTTGATCATGTAATCCTATTCCAAAGATTAGACCGTATCACTGAAATAGTTTTCTAATTATTTGTTTAACAGGTCGCAGCAGGTAAAGATTCTCATGTTTCGCAGTCACTTCCTGTTCTTACTGGTGTGCCTCAGGGCTCTGTTCTCGGTCCAAAACTTTTTTCAATATTTATTAATGATATTCCACAATCTGTCACTGGGGCTTCAGTCCATCTGTATGCTGATGATACCATTTTATATGCAACTGGTCCCACCTCTGACGAGGTCGAGGAGTCACTTGCTCATGCCTTCCATGAAACACAGCTGGCCTTTACTGAGCTGAAGTTGTTTTTAAATGTTAAGAAAACCAAAGTCATGTGGTTCGGTCACCTCACCCTCGATGGATTTTATCACTATAGAGGGTGATACTGTAGAACAGGTAACAGCTTATAAATACTTAGGATTATGGTTTGATCCCGCTTTATCTTTTTTACATCATATTAATGTATTGCAATTGAAGGTCAAAGCGAGACTTTGTTACCTGTACAGAAATCGCTCCTCCTTTACCTTTGTTGCAAAACTATCCTCCCTTTATTTGATTATGGTGATGTAGTATATAGACATGCGTGTAAAGGTACTCTTCATAAGATGGATACAATTTATCATTCAGCAATTCGCTTTGTCACATATGCTTCTTTCTCAACACATCATTGTCATCTTTATTCTCAGGTTAATGGCCGTCTTTACATACTCGCCATAATATAGAGCGGCAAAAAGTTTGAAATATGACACAAAATAAACTTTTAAGAAGTTTTCAGGCGAGAATGTAAATGTGTAAAGCTCAAATATCATCTCGTTTCAACATATCGCTTAATTGCAAAAAGTGCTCTGACGTTTTAACAGCTTATTTTGAATTAAATTAAACCACTAAAAGGAGCAAAAGTTCGGCTCCATTATAGCAGCTGCTTTTGCACAGCTGTGCTACGCACTGTCACGGTTGCTAGGTGACATGAGCTACGCTAAGGTGGGGGCAGCAACACCGATATGAAGGCTACACTGTCCTATTTCACAGCCGCTCACTTCCGGCCTTTGCGGTCTTCGTGGGCTGAGAAGGACCCAGGCCCTGAATTTGGACACAGCTTATGAGTTCATTTAAAGGTGGTTGAGTCTGAACTACTTCCTGCCTGCATAATGACATAATCAAACACCTGCACAAACTGACAAATCAGCACCTGGACCCGCTTTGACATCAGTGCGTACCTTCGTCCTCGGGCAGGTATCTCTTGTCGATGGCTTCTTTGATCTGGTTGTTGGCTCCTTTAGGATCCAGATCCATGGCCCAGCTGAAGTTCATCAGAGCCAGGTGAGTCTGACCCAGCTTCTTATACACCTGAGGCACAGGCAATGACACAGGTGAGTTACATGTCCAGGTTGGCTCTGATTGGCTGACTAGTTTCTCTCTGATGGAGACACAAAAGATGCGAGAGCTACACCTGCTTACACCAGTCTGAACACCTGGGAGCAGTTTAAAGACACCTGGACAGTTTTCTGTGATGGCAGCATTTAAAGCAGTTGCATATTGTGTTCAATTTAAGTATTCTACAGGAACTGATTAAAATGTGTGGAGCTGGAATTAAGGCTCAGGTTGGAGGTCACAGGTGGTAGTTACCTTTCCTATGAGGAAGTAAACCAGAGACTCTTTGGGAACAATCTGTTTCAGCTCCTCCAACTCCTGCAGAGCCGCCTAGAGACACACAGATGGACAGAGATACGAGTCAGAGACACACAACAGTATCACAGCAGGGGGTGCTAACATCGTGCTAACAGTTGATGTATTGTTAGCAGTTAGTTGCATGCGTCTCACAGCAGGGGCTAAAAATCTGTGCTGCAGCTGGTCCGTGTGCTCCTCCTGCAGAGTGCAGTATTTGATCTTCAGTCATTTTTTCTGTGCTTCTTCAGTTTCCGGTGAACTCTGTCATCACTCCTTTCCCTGCTCCGACCCACTCGTGAACCAATCAGCATTCAGCCTTTACACAGGTTGTCTGCTGTGGGGTTTTTGGAAGGCAGCATGATGGATACACAAATACCTCCACAAACAGATGGTAACACAAAACAAGTGGTAACCTGTGAGGCTCTGAGCGCGCTCACATAAAAGCAGGGTTTGACGTGTTATGTGACCCTTCGCACAAAATTGACCAACTGAGCTTCGTCTCAGAGACGTTATTAGAAGATTGGGCGATAAAGATTATGAAACATCTAAAAACTCAACACTGGAACTGCAAGTAAGATGAGTAATGCTGTTGGAGTTCATTAATCTGCTAAATTTGTGACATCAGAAGCACGCTCAGTGTGAGACCATAAACACATGGATGCTCCTGGGTCAGAAATTAATCCAACCTGGAAGTGTTTAAACAGGACTGATGGCATCTTATTATAAAATCCTAATTCCAAAACATATCAAATGTTACATTAATGTATGACACATTAACACTAAACATTTTAGTACTTTCATGAAAAATATGAATCTGCTGGCAGCAACATGCCTAAAAAAATTGGGGTGGGGCAACAAAAGTCTGGAAGTAAGTGGTGCTAAAGAGAAACAGTTGAAGATGCATTTATAATTAATAAGTTTAATATCTGAGCAAAGCTCTCTAAAATGGACCAAGGCAAAGTGGAAACTGATCTGAGGTCAGATCCAAACATGGACTAAAGAGCACAGGGAGCATCCAGCTGGTATGGGGGGTGCATCAGAGGAGCTGGCAGCTGCACATCTGGAAAGGCTCCATCAGAGGTGAAAGGTGTATCCAGGTTTGAGAGCAGCATGTGCTCCCATCCAGAGACGTCCCCTTCAGGGAGGACCTTCATCTTTCAGCAGGACGATGCTGAACTGCATCCTGCAGCTATTCCTGCAGCCCGGCTTCATAGAAGAAGAGTCCGGGTGCTGAACCGGTCCGCGGTCCTGACCTTTGACCAGCTGAGAACATCTGGAGCATCAGGAACCCAAAAACAGGACAAAGCAGCCCCAGGACTGCTGAGCAGCTGGAATCCTCTATCAGACAGAACGGGACAACATTCCCAAAGTCCAGCAGCTGCTCTCCTCACTTCCAGATGTTTAAGATTGATGTTAAAGCAGAGGATGGTGCACAGCTGGAAACACGGACCTGTGACAGCTTAGAGACGTGATGATGCCATCAAACTCAACATGAGCCCAGATTTTTATTAAAATGCAACAATTTCTCATTTTAAACATTTGGTATGTTTTCTGTGATTTATTGTGAATAAACTCTGGCTATATAAGGTTTGCAGATCACTGCATTCAGCATTTACATTTTACTCAGTGGCCCAACTTTTGTTTGGAACTGTTGTTGTAACTGCTCCACCCAAAGAGCCGTACAGTTTCAGATCTAACAGAGTCAAAAGTAATGTTTAGCCCTGTAAAGCCTAACCATGAAATAATTTCCAGACAAAATTTTTTTTTTTTTTGAAATGGAATGCTTTTTGAAACTTCTGATAAATAAAAACATTTATTCATTCGCATACATAAGTTTTAATTTGTAGCATTTTTGCTACATCAGGCTTTTTTATTTTCTTTTTTTGCAGTTTATTGCTTAAAGATGTATTGTGTAATTTCTTCAGGTTTTTCAGGGGAAAAAATCTCTCTATCATCAATGTAGAAGTCTCAAAAACTCACAAAAACCCATGTATCAAATATGATACACTTGGTTAAGACAGAGATGGCACTGCAGTGAGCTGTAACCTGATTGAAGACCATGAGAAATCAGAGTATTGATCGGGGAGTTTAGTCATTGATTATCCTGTAAATCAGATTAAAATGAGTCTGAATCCACAGATGAACTTAAACACCATCAGTGTCACAAACAATTCCAGCCCTCGCTCTCCCAGCAGTCTCTGATCAGTCTGATAAACTGTGCCCACTTTCTCAGGGATCTGATAACTGATCACTTTGTGATGTCACACAGTTTCAATTCCTGTCAGCTCTGTAGAGCTTTCAGACCCTCGGCTTGTTTAAAACCTGCACCTGTAGCAGTTTGTGTCCATCATGATAACCCGTGAAGGTTTCTATACATCAGTACTGATTACATGTCATTAATAATCATGTCGATCAGTTCTGATAAGTATTGATTACCTTGTACTTGTCATTGGCGAACAAAATGGATGCTCTGTGGAACTTGCAGAGTGGGTTTTTGGGGTCGATCCCAATCGCTCTGTTCAAGGTTTCTAACGCTGCATCAGACTTCTTCAGAGCATGCTGCACCTACAAACACACACA
The DNA here is from genome assembly GCA_034780415.1 of Cichlasoma orientale. NCBI lineage: Eukaryota > Metazoa > Chordata > Actinopteri > Cichliformes > Cichlidae > Cichlasoma > Cichlasoma orientale. The sequence continues at coordinate 147,163 of JAVDPK010002100.1, forward strand.
CACACACACACACACACACACACACACACACACACACACACACACACACACACACACAC
>JAVDPK010002101.1:0-23068 GCA_034780415.1 Cichlasoma orientale
GTGTGTGTGTGTGTGTGTGTGTGTGTGTGTGTGTGTGTGTGTGTGTGTGCGTGTGTGTGTGTGTGTGTGTGTGTGGTAATTTACAGGATGTATGTACATATCTGTCGCCCGCTGCCAGTTTGCCTCAGGCTCTCGGTGCTGTTGGGATTGGGTCATCATCACCTAGGGAACAACCCCTTCACCCCTCTTTCCAATCTCCAAGGAAACAGCCCCACCATCCCTCTTTCTCAGCCCCCGAGGGCCCTACCATGCTGTCATGCCATCTGCCTCCCTACATGAACACTGAGCATGCTCAGTCATGGCCCTCTATTAATGTGAGTAGAAAACAATAATGGGGATTACATGAAGTTACTAACAGTTGTCCTGCAGGCTTTTTGGGGCATTAGGCTAACTGTGGCAGAACAAAACAGTTCCCACCAGAGCACCAAACACCTCTGCGCAGGGAGCAGAAATGTATAAACACATGCATGAGTATGATCAATAGAACAATGTTTTTACTGGAAAAAAATGTAAAATATATGATTAAAAAAAACATTCTTGTATTCCTTTCATCTGATGCAATGGAGATACTCAACAAATCAGAAAGTAATGTCACCCCACAGTCTCAATACTCTATACATCCTTTTTTTTCATTCTCACCATCAAGTGTTAACACATGCAGATATCAATAAAGTTGTGGTTGCATTACCTCAGCATTTAGCTACTGCTGCAGAAGGGGAGCAAGCATTAATGTAGTATGTTTGGCACACTAACATACTACATGGGTGGCTGTAGCTCAGGAGGTAGAGCAGGTCACCTACTGATCGGAAGGCCGGTGGTTCGATTCCTGGCTGCTCCAGGCTGCATACCAGAGTATCTTTGGGCAAGATACTGAATGTTAGACAATAAGTTACTTACTCATGGAAGTGCTTGTATGAATTGGTGAATGCAAACGTGTTGTATAAGCGCTTTGAGTGCTCAGACCGAGTAGAAAAGCGCTATATGTTAGTTAAGCTGTTGAAGCACACAAAATGACTTACTGAAAGTTAAAATTTCTCACTTTGATCTAATCATCTTTGACAGCTGTAATTCTTCCTGTGTGGTTTCTGCAGTAAAGATGTCATGTATGTAATATTCTTTCAAACTTGGCAAAAAAAACAAAACCATGTCACAGAAGCTTGCACACTCTTTAGAGATTCTATAGAACAGCAGGAAGGAATCTTAAAAAGCTGAAATAGGTTAGCAGTTTGTCTTTCTGGTTCCCTCGCCTGTAAGTAGATGATTTTTTATTAATGACTTTTTGGTTGGATCAATGTATGAGTTCTAAAGCCCTGGAAAGAATCCTATTGGCTTTATTGTTGAGGTAGGGTTAGCTTTTAGAATCCACAGCGAGCTAAAATATGGGTAGTTGTTGCAATATTTTTTGTATTTCTATTTAGCTGTTAATCAGGGCCTTCAATGTGTCTTGCTCACAGTTCCCCCAAAAAGTGCATAAAAAGTCAATTAAAATGAAGGTGCAGTTGTGTTTTTATGAAATCCCGTGGCACGCCTGGACCACCATTGTGCCTCTGCACACCGTTTAGCTCTGATGGAAGCAGCCACAAAGCATATGTGCAATTTCAGGTGATTAGCTTGTTGGACTTTGCCATTATTTATGGTTGAGCTACTTGACATCTGTTTTTCCCTTCCTTCTCTCTGTAGTTATGGATGGAGTCGGAGGAGAGTGCTGTTCGGAGCTGCCCTCTGTGTCAGCTGACCTTCCCGACGAGTTACCCTGACGACGCCCTCATCAAACACATTGACTCCCACTTGGAGAACAGCAAGATCTGACCTGCCATTTTTATAATAACAATTAATTTTAAACCCATTTTACCTGAGATGGGCATCCAGCCTGTCTCGGTTGGTTTTTAGTCTCATCCGGGAATGGTTTGACGAGCCTGCATGTGTCTTTTCATTACCCGAGCATCCCGCACTCTCCAGCCATTGTATGGCCATTACCCGCCTCACTGAAGTGGATACATCAGTCAGACTGTGGGATCAAATCAGTCACAGCCCATTATTTCTTTTTCCGTAACAAGAACATTGCATATTATTTTTCATAAAGCACTGTATCAGCATTAGTGTATCATGTGGTACTTTTCTTTCATTCCCAGCCAAACTAACATTTGTACATATGAGAAATAGCAGGTATAGATAATAATGCCATAACAGTGTGAAAGACTGATGCACTCCTTTGGCAGTGTCACTTATCTTGGTTCTAGAGACAGAAGACAAGACATATAACATGTTTTCATTCCTTGGCTGCCACTGCTCTCATGTTGTAGATGATCAATCTGCAAACACGTAACTATTCTGAGGTCTAATCCGGGCATCAATAGCACATTTGGTTTGGTTGTGGTGACAACGGATTAAATGCAAAGTAGTAGAGAAGTCTGAGTACAGGTTAAAAAAAACAAGCAGCTGGCCAAGTTGGGAACAGGTTAAAATGTGCAGAAAATAGGCGAACACAGTGATGAGACAGATATTGTTGTTTTAATTATGTTGAAAAAAAGTTAATGTCCTGAAAATAAATGTGATCAAATACACCATCTTCTGGTGTGATAACGAAAGTGCCTTCTTAAACCACAATTTTTATTTGAAAAAAGGGATTTGCAGAAGCCCATCTTGGCCACCAAAATGTTTGATATTATAGCCTAATTATAAATTTGTATCAATTATTATGAGATTACGAGATCCCTGCAGAGCTGAAGAGTGCAAAGTTAGACCCATAGAGCCACAGTAGCCACATTAACCCTTTAATGGTCTCTGTAAGAGAAAAAAAAAATCAATAGAACAATTATTTCTTAGCATTTTATATACCATGGGCAATAATAACAGTATAACATTGTTTTATAACAAATCCTGCATGTTTTAATATGGGCCTTTATCACAGGTTGAGACACCTGTTCATGGTAAAGACACACTTGAAAATACAAATAAATACAGATTTTTTTTTTTGATTAAATAAGTTTGAATCTTTAGATCTCCTTTATTTTTGGCTGTTTCTAGATTTGAAATTACAAACTGATGCTGATGTAATGCTAGGAACACTTCTACCTACACATGTGAGTTTGATACCATGAAATTAGTATTAGCAGCACTGCCATGATTTTCTCTTATTCATTATTCATCATATTTACAACACTTAAAAACAACACCAATGACATTAATATGTCATTTATTTATTCTAAGATAAATATTACAGTTTTCCCTTTCCTATAAAGGAACAGATCAACTGTTTGATAGAGCTTGAAAAAGGAAAAACATTTCATTTTATTTTTCTTTTATTCTATCAAATTACATAATTCAGTGAGACCTGCAAAAATCAACCTGAGTCATGTCTGGACCAAGCAGCAAATTCCATGACAGAAAAGTACAGCCAAATGCAAAAGTGCCTAAAGCTGTAGCCTGTATAATGGTCACTTGAAGTGGCTTCAGAAGTAAGCCGGTCTAGAAGCTTTAACCCAAATATGGTCAAACAAATTTTCAAATGTGGCTACATCCACATAAAGATGTGTAGGCCACCAGAAAAATTAAGCTAACATAGATGTGCCAACAATCTCAAATGGCCGGTGGAGGCAAATATTTATGGCCTGGTGCAAAAATAGATTTACATATATATATATAAAACTGAACCAGTAATGTGAATTTCAAAATATGCCGGACTCCATCATTTATCTACAGTTATAGTCTGGACTGACTTTTTTTTGTTGCTGTTGTTGTTGCTAACTTCCTGGTTTGAGCCAAAATGAAAACAATTTGAAGACGTTAGCAGACATAACACAGTCAGACTGCGTTAAGTTCATCACATTTTTAATAAGCTGTAGTGATTCAAAATGTGCTTTAGTTTTACCAAAATAATTTTATAAATCTGTTTAAGACACTGAGCACTGAACACTCGTGAGTTTATGTAAATGAAATGTATCCAGTTGTAATGAAAATGCAGTGGAAAGTCAGAATCAGTATCAAGTCTTATGATGGCCGCTGCACCTGGGCTCCTGTGCTGAAGACTTGGACTCCTGTCTTGAACTATGGGCAGATACTTTCACTCTTAGCTGCTATTGTTTTATGGATGAAAAACAAACTTAGTGAGCAATGAGAGACTCTAATATTAATAAAGAAAAACCTTCAGTGTAACGCCTCACTGAGTTGTTCCTGGCACCGCAGAGCTGTTACAATGATGAGCAAGTCGAGGGTTTGCTGCCTTGCTCAAGGTCACCAGTACACATTCCTAAGGATGGATGCATCCTGGCTATTGGAAATAGAATGGAATTTGAATTCAAGCTGATTTACTGAGTTTGATTTACAAAGCCAACAGAAAGGTGCAGGAGGAGTGGGAAGATTCCTGTTCAGTTGAAGTACATCTTCCTTTCATCCCACCGTTACAGTTTCAGAAACATCGTGACGAGCCAAGTCCCGATCAATGTAGCATCACAAAATGGGAAAGCATGGACACGGTTTGATCCCTGTGAGTGTCTGTAATGTAGTTTGTGTACGAACACGTGTGTAGGGTAGATGCTGTGTAGCTGTGACACATACAGATACTTGATTTCAAAAGTCAGTCACAGTGTATGAGTGGGACGAATGAAATCTATGTGATAAGATGAGAGATTTAGATAAATCTAGCAAATGGGTCTTTGTGCGTTTCTTTTTTTTTGTCTTTTGTAGATGGAAAATACTTGATTTTTTGTCACTGTAACGTAGAGAAAAAGGGAAGAAGGAGAATGTTTTTTCTTTTCTTTTTAGGTTAACATCATTTAAAAGTTGTCTGTTTCACTTCATTTGCTAGATAGACACTGCTGTTAAACTGAGTTTCCATTAATTAATGGTGTATAAACACAAATAGAGTTAGAAGAGTTGAGTGAAGAAGAAACCCTCAGCAGCCTATAGGCTTATTGTAGCATAAGGGCAGGGTTCAGGCTCACCTGATCCATCCATTAAAGTCTTGAAGAACCTCCATAAAAGTACTTGAGTTCCTGGAAGTCTGCTTGCAAACATGTCATCCTTTGTCTTGGTCGAGTTTCCCTGTCTGAGACTGATTCATTTATTTAGATATGAGGAAGATGCTGTGTTACTCACACTGGTTCATTTAATGAGGAGATGTCTGTGAATGAAACACAACAGGAACTCAAACACTCCACTGGATACTTTTTACTTTTTAAATATGAAAAAATGGGTTTTTGTTATATTCTGATTGGAGCTTATTGTAGACTGTACATTTGTATTGGGGCATCACTCAAAGATCAGACAAGCATATTATGTACAGCAGGGGGCGCTCTTTGTCTATTCCCTCCCTCATTTCCTGAATACCTCACTGCTGCCTCACAGTTTACAGCAGGAAGTCTTTGGAACTAAAAAATCACATGATCGAACTGGAAATGATGGTGAATGTGGGAAAAAACATTTTAAATCTAACGTGTTATGATTGATAAAGTTACAAATACATAATGCAAAAAGAGTGTGGGATATGAGCAAAAAAACGGGATGGTGCCAGCCCACTGTGATTTGAACTACACTGGCTGCAGCTGACTTGTGCTTTGACCATTGTGTGTCCATAGACAGCCAGCCACATAAACACCTGCCACTCTTTGTGGTACTTCCGTGTACAGTAGGTATCTCCAGGAGCACGTTCTGCAGTAATGACACAAACACAGAAACACACAAAGGCCTGCTGTCTTGGGTATTAATAATGATACACTATGTAAATGTAGAACAGACATAATCTCTGTGACTGACTTGTGTCTCCGTAATATTAACAGTCATGTTTGAACTCCACAGCCTGAGTATTGCTCCATTTTGCACACACTTTACCCTCTTCTGATGGCTCCTTCCAGCAGAATAGTGCAGTGATTTCTTCACACGTCAGTAAGCTCCCTGTCGTGAGATCAAAATGTAGAACACCTCCGGGCTATGCTGGAACAGGTGATTGATTGGCAGCATGCACACGCAGCTGGCAACTGATGTGGTGCAATCACATTAACATGGAGCACAATATCAGAGGAAGAACGTCACGTGGAATCCTTGATACCGTGTGTTTTAGAGCAAAGGGAGGCCTGTCTGTGTGTGAGCCTACTGTTTAACACTGTGCTTTGAATATATGATGCACGGTTTGGTAAAATTAGTTGGTTAAATTAGCTCCACTTCAAACTGCTGCAGTGAAATTTTGCACTATAGACAAAGTTCATTATTCACAAACGTGATTTTCCCATAATCGGAATGCTCTAAGATGCCTTTATTGTGATTATATAGTGAAAATGCACACAGTGAAAATGCGGGTGTTCTCACAGCAGCATTGAAAACACATGCATGTATGCATCCATACATATACCCAGTCATACTGATTAATTCAGCTAATTATAAAAAAAAACATACAACATAGGAAGAAATAGAGCAAGGCAGGATGGAAGGTGCTGTACAAAAGGAATATTGCACACACGGTAATTTAAGGTTGTAAAATGGATTAAAGAGCATTGAGAGATTTTCTGGACTTTTTTTTTTTTTTTTAAGATTCTGTCTCACAGTTGAAGCGTACCTTAGATACAAATTACACACCTCTCCATTCTTTCTAGGTGGGATAACTTGTAAAATTGGCAGTGTATCAAATACTTGTTTTCTCCACTGTATATGGAAATAAAAATTTTGAAAAGCTGGACATTAACCAAACCCTAACACCAAGTCTAGATGACTGGAGGGATAAATGAAGGTGAGCTGTATGTGAAGGAAATGAACAGCTTTGCAACAGCTGCTTTAACAAAGCCTAAGGCCCCAGTCGGAGATAACAGGCCCGGCTTTCTGCTTCAGGTTCTGTGCACGTTTCACCTGTCATGTGACTCCTCTTCTGCACAAAATGAGCCCCCTACGTCAGAGATATCAGATGATTATATACTGTATATGAAAAAATAATAGTAAATTGCAGCAATGTTGCAAAACTGATAAGTTTGACATAGCTCGCTGATGAATCTTGCTTTGTAGTACACCCCTCAGATGAATGACAAGAGGTTAAATATGTTGCTACATTTGACAAAATAGATGCTTAATATTAAGAGTTTCACTTCCTGGTGAATAAGGGGAAAATGTTACCAAATGCACACCCACTCTAAACAGACTAACATGCTTCACTTACTTTTGCGTATGCAACACAATGACAGCCTCGAATGAAATGCTGGAAATCTTCCCCAGTCACAGCTGATTGGTTAGAACAGCTATAATCTCTTATCTTCTGATGTAACCAGGAGACATGATACACAAACTGGAATGTTTGGATGCTTGCGTGAGTCAGCACTGCAGGACAACCCCAGCTGCAAATGTGCTTCATAAATGCATTTCCGTCCAGATTCTGTGCGGCCGTTTCACAATGAACAAAAGCTTAATGTTGATCTAGAACTTTTTATTTGAAACTAAACCATTGAAAGAAAACAAATCGACAATGATTTAACAGCCATCTTTTTTCCTTATTAAAATCCACTGTTGAAACATCAATTAAAAATACTTCACTGATTCAACTAAATGTCTAAGAAGCACAGTTCTGGTGTGTCAGCTCATTGAGGACAGAGAGGGGAAGACTGCTGGGTCAAAAGGGAGCTTGATTCATCCAGGAATACAGACTCACCAATGTGGCCCAACTAACATGTGGAAATAACATACATACAGACTTAGTTTACAACAGTAAGACCCCCTGAGAAAGGAAGCAGGACAGCACCAGTTCACCTGCAATATACCCCACAAGCAGCAGAATGACCCCCACCCCAATGTTACTCTATGGGAAATATGCTTCTGACACTTTGAGACAGTCAGCAGTGAGGCCGACTAAAATAATTGTACAAAATTGTTAAAATATAAAAAGAAAAAAAAAGCATGATCTAAAATGTAATAATCACCGCCAATTTACATCAAGACTGAAGCATTTTACCCACTTTTTTCTAAATGGCAGCAATTTAAAGTAGAATTCAAGTTAAGCTTTGCTTTTTAAACATGATAATATTTCAGGTTTTCTTTATGGGAGAGAGAGCGAAACAGCAGGAGAGACATCCAGCTTCATCTCAATCAGTCTTCATTTGAACTTTAGTAGCATCTCACTTCTACTTTGGCACCATAAAGAGACCTGTGAGAGGTTCATTTAAGCTTCTTAAAGCCCGTCCCCTCTGTGCCGTTGCACTAATGGCAGCAGTATTGCGGCCTTTGGGTTACTGCTGTTGGGTCAATACTGTTTATTCCTGTACCGGCTAATAATCCCACACGGTTACACCCGATTACTTTTAGAGAGTAAACCGTCACTCCTCTTCATTATGCCATCAAGCATGTGGCTGCTTTCATTCAGCCTCAGGTGGGTTTAGAGTTCTACCACAGATCCAGGTTGTCAGTGTTTGCAAAGCCAGGGTCTTTGCGGAGGTTCCAATACGTTCCATTGTATAGCCAAACCTCTGTGCCAGCCTCATCCACCGATTTCCTGGGAAAACAGACCAGTTAGTGATACACAGCCTGGAAATCATTCAACCTCTAAATAATCCTAATAGCCTAAATAAATAAATAAATAAATAAATAAATGACCTTCCCTGACTCTCTAAGAATCTATGGAGTGATTTCTATGGGGAGAACTCTGGAATTTTCCACAAAAATCCAAAGGATGTGGTGTTTGTGCTCCTTCCAAGTGTTTCACAGCATCCACATCAATGAAACCATTGGCTTTAAGCACAACACCAACACCAAGCACCGATGTGGCTACAGAACAAGCACGCTAAGGTTAGCCAGCATGTGCGTGTCGAGCAGTTTGGTTTAAGCTAATGTTCGCCAACCTTAGCCATTTTTTAAACATATGTAGCAGAAATCAACTGTCATCTCAACTTTTCCTTCAGATTCATAGCTTAATTTAAAAAAAATAAATAAATAAAATATGTTCAATATAGAAGCAGAGTGTTATTTTTAATTGGGTGCTTCTCTCAAAGCTCATCTTTGTTTCATCATTTAGTGCTTTTTAAATACTCTGTTGGTTTTTGTTTGGTGATCGGTGCTGGACCAGTTGTTGGTTGGACACAGTAATTTCCTGCCATCTTGTTATAATTGTGACATTCAAAATAATCTGTATTCCAGATGTTCCCATACATGGTATGTGCCTGAGTACACCCCCCGGGCAAGGAGGAATATTTCTCACCTGAAGAACTTCGGGATGTGTTCTTCCCCTCTCTTGCCCATCTCTTTCCTCCTCTCCCTCTGCTTCTCCTCCACCTCATCCTTCCTTTTATCTGCTTCTGCTACTTTCCCCTCCTCCAGGAGCCTGACAAAGCAGACAGACGGGAATCAAATACTGGAGCACACAGAAGATGGTGCCATAATTACAGTGACAGTCTACCATCATTTAAATGGCACAACGTCTTGTGTATACCTCTGGTCTGGTCTGAACCGTGTGTCTGTAGGCGGGAGGACAGCCTTCAGTTCTGGAGTCAGTTCGTTTAGTTCTCTGGCATAACGAGAGAAGCCGTAGAACTGGACATAGTCATCAGGTTGTACATCTGTACAGTAAAAGAGATCGCAGAGAATTAAAAATCCTTAGTCTAAAATACACTCGCTAAAATTCAGTGTTTGTGAATGAAGTAGACTGATCTCTTCCATAAATTATCAAATTATAATCAGTGTTGGCTCAGGTCTAAAGTGATCTTTACATGACAGCATTTTAGTCATTTGTGAGGGATTTAAGGTCTTAGGCTCGAACAGTGTTACTCACTGGGTTTCCAGATACACTTTGGTGTAGGTAGAGTATCACAGACAATGCCTTCATGCCAGAGGCCTCCAAAACGATGGACCACCTCCCCAGCCTGGTCCAGAACCACACCCTGCACCTCATTCTTACTGCTGTCTGAGCTCCAGTAGCGGGACTGGGATGAGAAGGGCACGGTGGTTAACAAAATTTCACACACATTGAGCAATGAGCCTGGCTAAATGAGAAAGGGGTTAAAAAAAAGTGCATGTGGCATGCGTCCTCACCTTGACAAAAGTAATCTTGCAGGTGCACACGTCGCTCTTTTTGTTTCTGATGATCACCTCACCATAGTGCTCCAACCAGCGTTGCTGACTCAGGACATTGTGGATACATGTAACTGCTTTGTTCCATTCATAGTGATCACCATACCTACACACACACACACACGAAAATAAATATTAATTAAAAAAATATGCATGTCAGCATTCCTATCCCAAAACCCTGAAGATAGTCCAAGGTTTCAGCATTAGGAGGTACGTTTAAGGCCTGGCACAGAAAACACGCTGGGCTGGTTGTTTCCGCCCTTTCATAAAAACACCAATGTATGCTTTAATTGTTCATCCAACTGGATAGAGCACTGCTTAAAGTTGGGGTTATTTGCAGATAAGTTGTGCTTACTTTGCTGAAGGTCCAAAATGAGTGAAGCTGAAATCTGAATGGCCTGTTAATGGCAATGATTGTTTGCCATCTGTTGTACTGTGTTAGTGTGTGTGGTGTTGTACCCTACTACCAAAAAAATAAAACATTGTCTGCTTTGTTGTGCAGCTGGTGTTGTTAAAGCAGCAGTGACTCACCTGGGTAGGGTAACATTGACCATTCCACTAGAGATGATCTCCACAGACTTGCCCCAAAACTTGTTCTTCCATCGCTGATCTGAGAGCAGAAATAAAGAAGGGAAAGCAGCAGCGTGTTAGGTTTGACTGCAGTATAGCTGGGACCCGTTTTAAAATCAGCAAACACACCCATACAACCACACACACACACACACACACCTTGCCAGAAAGTAAAGTTTTCTGACTCTGCGTGGCAAGCAGAGACTGGCGGGTGGTGGCTGACCTGAAAATGAGACAACACAGCGTTAAAGTCTGTCCTAAAGCACATGAATGCTGAATGAGTATATTGTCTTTAAGTTACCTGTTCGCTAATGTAGCGGAATCCCCTGTCTTCTCTGTGATTCTCATACGTTTCACCCAGGACAGGGTTGAAGGGTTTGTAACGATACCTCCAGGATGCCCAGGCATAACCAGAAATGGAGAACACTGCCACGTAAACCTAAAAACATGCACGCATTTTTTTCAATCCTTAGCCAGCCTTGTACTAAGCTCAACTTTATCTGATCCCCAGCAATCGTAAACAAACCCAACACACCATTCTCTCATATGGATCATCAATGCTGTTGGCAATGTCCAGCAGCTCAGAGTACTCCAGCTCTTCACTGACCCTCTGCAGCAAAGAGAGCGGCTCATTGAGAGCAACTGGCATAGACACTCTGGACAGATCCTTGCCGATGTTGTTGTACAGGATGCTCATAATGCCAATGTGGCTGTTGTCCGTGCAGGGGGCAGGCAGGGCAGTGCGACGGCCTGCATCGTAACAACACAAAATATTGCAACATAATCAAGAAGAAGATCAACAATGTACAAGTGTTTACATCACAGCATGATAAATATACATGGCCAAGTCTAACCAGGTGACTAAGAATCACCACACTGTCAACTAAGAGATAATTAAGCATTGTATTAATTCAGGCAGGTTTTGAGTCACGCAATTCTGGCAGATCAGCTGATATTAATTGCTTCAGCCTGTATACGGTTGCTGCCACCTTTGCAGCACACCTCCACCCCAGCTGAAACAGCATTCCTAAGTGGGCTTGACAGAACTACAGTTTGGGTCCATAAGTATCCAGGCAACTTCAATCTCTGAAGTTCGTATGAATCAGAACAATTGTTAGCAGCCATCTATCCTCTTTCATTCCTATCACAATAGCAGTTAGATTGATATTTAGATTCGCAGTTTTGCTCAGCAGTCATCAGCACTTCCTTTAGCTTCGTTCACAGTAAGATTGTCCTAAAAACAGACAAAGCTGGCCCTGACAGTCACAGCAAATACTGATGAATACTGCACCAGAAAGCACCCGCAGTGTGAGCTGTGATGAGCCGCAGCGAAATGTGTTTGAAGGGAAAAAAAATTCTTAAATAGTTTTAATCCTTCTTAAATGTTGCTTTGTCTCATTGCATGTACAATATAAAAAGCAAAAAGAACAAGTGGGGCCGAGCACAGCAAACCTCGCCCCTGCCTGATGTTTTAGCTGATTGGAACAGTGTCTCTCAGTCACGTCACGCTCCAAACACTCATTGCCTGAGATAACACAAGTCATTTCATTTTTTGTAAAAGCTTTGTCTCATAATGAGAAAGTACACCATCTGAGGGGTGGGCGATAACAGAGGAGTTGAATGATCCGACTGTTAGAGAGTCAAAAGTTGTGAGGATTGTGTGTGTGTTTTTTTCAGCTAAGATATGTAAAAAATATGGTAATTATGATAAAAGTTTAATCAGGTGATGCAGAAGCCACTGGCCATCTTTCGTGCAAATTTGGTAAGAATCAGACTGTTAATATCGCAGAACAACTACCAAACAAAACCAAGACAAACATACCAAAAGCACCACTCTTACAAACCCCGAGCCTGAACCTTAAGATATTCCAGCGTCCTGCAGCTTACTCTGGGAACAGCTAGTCTATGCCTCTTTTTCACTAGTACCTACTTGGCTCGGCTTCATTCGTGTAGCCATTTCCCTCGTTGCCGGGTTTCAAAAACAGCGGGTCTGATTGTTGTGAAGGAGCCACTCTCATGACTCACCTAGTGATGTCACTGCCTGGCCAATCAATGGCTCGACTCAGCTCACTTGGAACCCTGGCTGAGTACGTACTAAAGAAAGTACCTGGTGCCAGGTAGTACCACCTGAATGGGAACTGAGCCAAGTCGAGCTGAATAGGTACCAGTGGAAAAGCGGCACAAGTGTGCACTTCTGAAACTGGTTGGCTTTTATACCAATCATTGTACATCCTTTATAATGACAATAAAGGCATTTTATTCTATTCTATTCTAAACTGTTTCCATCAATGGATAATTCTCACTGACTAGTGCATGATCAGGAAGTTTTCTTTTAAACGCTGTAAATCAGCCTGACCCCACACTGAAACTGTTACAGAGTAGCCTATACAGGAAGTGTAGATGTGTTTCTGTGGTTCAACAACAGACTGTTGAAACTGATTGTAAATGAGACTTTTATGAAGAGTTGTGAAGGTCAGTATCATAAATGAAGACTGTAGACTGGTGAAGCAGCAGTACACAGCAGCCATGCCTGTATTGTCTCACAGTGTAATGGTGGAGTTACCAGTATCAGCAGGCACGTGGCGCGGTTTGTGACTCGCACTGTTCAGACTCTCTCTGTAGTTGAGGGTAGCAGCAGCTGAGGAGGACAGAGGAGGGAGAGAGCGACTTAATATCTTTGCTCTGTGTTAACCTTTGTTGTTCAGAACATGTTGCAGTGGTGATTTATTTGAAGACAAACACTCACAGTGCCCTTCTTCAGGTTCTGAGGTGCTAGTTGTGGTGATGTCACTCAGGCCCGATTCATCAGAAGCCTCAGCCTCTGAGGAGGTCTCACACACTATTACCTCACTGGCATCAAAATACTCTGCCATGGAATCTGCCACCGAAGGCGGACGGTGACGACTTAAGGAAGGCGTTCTCTGTGAGGGAGAAATGTGGTTCTGGCTATATTTGGACCATTCAAGTAAAATAAATACGTTTGTAGGGTGTGTGGAGTGAGTTCAGAACACTGACATTGATTGACAGCACCCACCCGCCCATCCACACAGACACAGAAGGTTAGTTCCAACAGGTGCCACACATTGCTCTCTAAGAATTTTAGGTGCAACTGCCCCAACAGTGACTAACATGACAAGGCTGTAAATAATTTGTATTTTTTTCTCCCTTTGCCCAAGGCTCCCCACACTCTTATAGCTTCCGTCAAATCAATTTTCTTCATGATTTTGAGCTAGGATTCAGTGCAAATCAGAATATAAAAGGAGTGATGCCAGTTTAAAAAAAAAAAAAAAGAGGAAGAAAGAAAGAAAGGAAGAAAATGCACACACACACACTCTACACACCTGGTCTGGACGGACAGTGCAGAAGGATTCTTCAGAAGAGTCAGAGGACAGGGAAAGCGAATGGACTTTGGTCAGATGGGACTGTATATCAAGCTACACACGCACGAACAGACCAGCCATGCAGGACAAGTGCAAAAGAAACAAAGGATCAAAAATAAATGCAAAGAATATCATGCACACTCCAAAGCACAAACACAGCAGGGAGTGAGTAAAATATTTCTCATGTTGCCAAGCGCAGCTTATTTAGACACTGGAACCCATGATCAGCAACTGGAATGACAGGGCGGAAAGCTCCCTTCAACAGCGTGTTGCACATTGTTGTTGTGTAAACGTGTCTAATGGGAACAGCAGGTTAATAAGTTCTTTTTGCTAATTAACTTCTTTGCAGGAGGCATGGTACTGTAGCATCATAGTGCACAGTGAGCACAGGTTGATAGGCTGCTGCCAGGCACCCAATAACAAAATAAAGCACAAAGTCACAGCCACTGATATTCAAACATGCAATCACATGCCGCATGGACACCAAACAAGAAGGCAGCTAAGAAGAAAGCTCATGCAGCAGCGAACAAGCAGTGTTGCTGAGCAGTCAGTCTGACTGCAGGAGCCGACAGGCCCCTGGCCTGACCTGACTGCTCGGTTTCAGCATGTGACAATCCTTATATGCATCTTTGTGTGTGAAAAGGAGATAAAAACCTGAGGTGTGTTCCTTTAGGTCACACCTGTCATAACTTGTGCCGGTTTAGTCTAGAAACAGCCCAAACCTGCTCAACAGTTTCGCACAGCCGCTCAGGGCTGGGTCGCCCTTGTATCGCAGGACGATACCAATTCTAGTGTACTGGAAGGACAGTAACCAGGGCACGGTGAAGGGCCCGGGCTGTGCTTTTATCTGGTTTATAGCATCAGGAATTAGGAGCCATGGGAATGGGATGGCAATGGGAAGAGAAGCCTAATAACTACTGTTTCCATGTAGTCCAGAGGTTTGTGTATGTATACGCACACGTGTGTATGTACTGTATGTTACCTCAGACAATGCTCTACAAATGGTAGCAAGCTGCTGTGAGGTGTTCTGCCTCATGTCTGGGCCAGTCCAGGCCTGCCTCAGTCTCTCTTGCTCCAGGGTCAAAACCTCATGAATGGACTTGAGAGAAGTGTGAACTGCAAACAAAGTCAATGACAATGTTTTTCATGCTAGTATGTCAGAATGGGAGGGTGGAGGGGGGGGATGGGTCAATGCTACTGCTAATGAAGAGAATTTCAGAGTGGTGAGAAGGTCATACCCCTCTGAGAAACAGTGCAGATGTCCTGGTGGAGCTTCTTGGCTTCGGGTGAGGTGACCTGAGGGTTGGACAGCTGAGAATAGACATAATCGGGGATGGACTGAACAGAACTGGAATTGGTTCTCAGGTGGCTGGAAGTGAACTGCAGAAAGAAAAACACTAGTGCATGAGGTTAAACCAGTGGCGAGCTGACTGACAACACCGCAGCAAGAATTCAACACATTCTTACCATTCCCCCCATGGCTTCAGCACGAGACAGAGTCCTCGAGTGACCTGGCAGTCTCCCATTCTTTTTCTTGGGTTTCTCCAGGGAGAGATTCTAAAAACAGAAGCACCGGATTATAGCTTCCTTCTCCAAACAATTTCTCTCGCTGGTAAAACGTGCAACAGTTCTAAACTTGAGTGTGAACTCGCACAACAAACGTCCATCAACCAGGTCCTATTGTGGAGCTGTTAATGTTAATCTGGTGAATGTTTCCAGACGGTTTTGGTAATGAATGACCTGAAAATATTTCAGAATAAGGGAGTTTAATTTTGTTCATGATCCGATCATGATAAAATGAATAGGCCTGTGGTATTTACATTTCTTTTATGCGTGGTTTTGTAGAAGTGTTACAGCCCTTACTAAGGGATGTGTATTGCATGTGCTTTATACCTTAATTTTTTCAGATAAAGAGGGTTTAAAAATTTTTTTTATTTCTAATGCAATCAGTGTTTCTAACAGCTTTAAAATGATTTTGCTTGAATTAAATATGAAACTTTGCGCAGTTAGTCTATTTTTTGTTTTGTTTTTGCCCCTGTTAGATACTCTGAAGAGTGACACACACTCACATTTGGATCCAGAGTACTTGCCTGCATGCTGATTCGCATTTCCAGGTCTGTGTTAGTGATAGGATAGCCTCCTTCAAGCCAGTGCAGTCTCTGGATGAGTTGAGCCAGTTCTGTCAGCTCTGTCTGACAACGAGCCAGGTCTGACAGGCAGTGGGTCAGAGGTCACAGTCGATGAAAAGATCAAAGATCAGGTACACATGCTGATCAAACGTGTATTCATAATGTGTATTCTTTGTTAAATATGGACGGCATATAGTCACAGCTCAGGCCTCTCTTTCTGTAGCCATCCTACAGTTCTCACCATTGGAGGTTCCATCTATGTCATGCGTCTGCTGCAGCCAAGCTGATACCTTGCTGGACACCCCTGGGTGAGAGGCGACGGCTGGGGCGGGGCTTCCCGCCTCCGGATGGTACACTGATGCCGAGCTGGCATACTGAGGAATCTGCAGGATCATACATCAAGGTTAAGGTCAGTAAAAGCAGCCGTCACAGCATCTGTGGCCACCTGCCCTTTATCTGGTTAAAGACGGTCACACTGCTGTTACTGTGGATTATGTAAATAATGTTTATGTATGCTTTTGATAATCAGCTGTCTAAATTATAAATACCCAAACATCTGCTCTTCACACAAATGTTGACCACAAAAAGGTCTCTCAGATTGAAGACCATCTGTAATTCTCCATCTCATATAATTCAATTCAAATATCTTTATGTTTACAAAATGTGAGCAAACTAAACTAATTCTAATTCTGGGCGTCAATTTAGGGAGAAATGTCCTCCCTTTCCCCTCATTGAGTGGAAATTCAATATGGAAAATTGTACAAACTGAAGGGAGAAAAAAAAAGTTTGACCAGAAAGTATGGTACAGATAGCTTTACAATTCAGCCTGCTTAGATGCAGTTTCACTGTGATCAGTGCAGTAATAGCTGCAATATGCCGATATCCATTTTTAAGCCTTCTGTCAAATTAATTTATAGGGTTTTTTTGTATTTATTTTGGCAAATTAAACTGAAAATACAAACACTGGATTTCTGATAACAGGAAGTACATTTCCTGTCAGGTGGTGACACTTTACTGCAGAAGAAAGCTATACTGACCGTCGCTCTGCTTTGCTGGGAGAAAGTGGGCATCGCTGGGAGAGTGCTCTGGCCAAAGGAGAGCGCATGAAGCACACCACGATGGACACTCATGGCCTCATTTTTCCTAAACACACGATGGGCGCACAGCTTGGTCAGCCAGATGTAGAAGATGTCGTGGCTCTTTGCCTGAAGCAGAGAGAGAGAAATTATTTTTATACATGTCCTTTAGATTTGAGTCATGGTAAACCTTTCAGTCATCCTGCAATCAACAGTTACCTTGAGGTGATAAAGGCCGTCTCCAGCATCCAGGTCTATGCGTTTGGTCTTCTTATTCACAGACATGACAGCCAAGCTGACATCCAGAGAGCCATGCAGCTTCCCTTTTTGAATCTAAAGACAACGGCAGAGGACGTTTAACACTTTACTCTCCATCAGAGCCTTTCATTGCTGTTTTTGTGTTGTGACTTACTTCTTGCTGGGTCTTTGAATACCTGAGAATGCCTTTCTCCAACATGAAGTATCTCTAAAAAAGCGCAGCAAAGGAAAAACAGTGGGTTACAATGGGCAAGTTCAGAATGTTCAAGAATCAAAAGAAGAAAAAGACTGCAGATTAATTGTTGCTGAAAATCTTCCTGCGTGATTTACTGCAAACACTGAGAAACTGGATGAGAAGAATAGTTACGATTCCCTCACCTTGTGCCAGCCTTTGAGTGGGTACTTCCTCCTTTTCATCAAGTAGCCCTCACAGATCCCAGGTATACTGAGATCCAGAGATGAGCCAGGAACTGAACTCATGTCCACATGCTGCAAGTCATCCACCACCTCCCAGTGACGAGACTGGCGCAGACAGACAGCACGTTCAAGTTACATTCATGAAAACAACTTTCAGTTTCAGGTGTAAGTCAACATGTGGAGGAGTTCAGTGTTATGGAACAGCATTTGGGGGCAGAATGGCCCGTCTGTGCCAAGAGGGGAAAAAACCTTCATATTTAGTAGCTACAACTCAATATTTGCACTTATATAAATTACATTTTCAAAATGTTTTCTTACGGTACATTTTACATATTTCTTCATAACAGATATAGACTTTCAGAAAATTCAGTTTATTACCAAAAAAAAAAGGTTTTGATAAGCGTTTTCTTTTTTTTTTAACTCTTAAATACAAACATGTGAAAACTGAAGTGCTCCCCTCCCCTCACGCTTTCCTCTTAACAGATGAAAGACTGTATCTGTAGATGTGCGACTGATACAGTCTCATCTTCAGTATTTTTTTAAATATAATGAGTGTGTTTGGTTTTGTACCTGTTTTGAGTGCTTGCCAGAACCAGTGCTGCTGCTCCGTGAGTGGCCAGGTCTGAATGTGCTGGCTGGGGATTTGTCAACACTACTAATCATTGACTGGCTGCTGCTGAGAGGGGGTGGACAGACCTGAGGGTCCATCGGTACAATGTTATGAGTGTGGCGATGCATGGAGATAAAGGACTGTCAGCCCAAGTTGTTTCTCATGGCAATGTAAACGGCACTGTGGAGGTCAACAAGAAGCTTCAGTGTCAAAGATAATATACAAATTTACAATAAATCACAGTCAAAGTAAAACTAAAGCCAGTTACAGTTAAGAACCATGGATCTGCTTATCAGATTTTTTTTAAAAACCTGTCATGAAAAGCAGGAAATTCCTGTAAAGGAAGCAAATATGTCCACAGATATGTAACTGCTGAAGTCACATGTTCAAGAACAGAAGAAGCCTGGCTGACACTTTCCATGAGCCGTGAGTCTAGTTTGTCCAAGAGTTACAACTTTCACACTACAGACAGAAACAAACCTGCATTCTCAGTGTTTTTTTTAGACAACTGACACAAACCAATATTTCATATCTGAACACATCTGGCATCATGTCACATATTTTCTTAAGAGTGCAAAAAATAAGGTAGTCCGTAATGATTCTCTCACCAAATGTAAAAACATGTTAGATCTACGTGTTTAGAGGCCTGGTGATCTCATACTGGCTTGGAAAATTCAAAGAACGTGAAGACCAGTTACGGATTATGTACATATGGGTGACAAATAAAAGGCAAGTCCTAAACCCTTGACCCATACACTGAGAGGCTCTGGTAGCTCTGTTATGCTATGAGGAGCATTTTCCTGACATGGTTTGTGTCCACTGATCCAAGGAAGCGCTTTTCATTACAGGTGCTCTAAGAGGAAGTGTCACTGATAAAATTCCAGCCTGAAATTCCAAGAAGTCTAACCAGATTCTGGTAGCTGGTTGTTGCTTGAGGCACGCAACCTTAACACATAAGCATGTGCTTAAAGGAAATTGCAGCTGAAGTTGCACCTACACTTCCTCTCTCTCTCCTACAATCCTAACCACATTAATCTTATTGTCCTAGGATCTCCTTATTGTCTATAATTCTATAACTAGAATTATAGACAATGTGATCAGTGCCTGAAATAGTCTGCTTAGTTTTCAAGCGATTCAGGTCTGACTTTGAGTCTGTAGACAACAGTTTATGCACAGAGTCCACTCCTACACTGAGGGTAAAAAAGTGCACAACTTTGACACTAATACTGCTGACAGTGTAGCTATGCAGAATGCACATAAAACCATATAATAAAGCAGTGGAAAACCATGGAGACCAAATAATAAATGAAACACACCTGTGTTGGGCTAACAAGCTGCAGCAGCAGGATTCCACAGACAATTCCTTAAAGCTTCTCTCAGGAATGATTGTAGAGTTACAAAATGTCAACTGTGGAGGAATATCACAGCACAGGCACTTTCCTAGGGTGTTCCTTCACCATGTGAACTCCCTGCTCTTGTCTTCTGAGTTGAACAAAGAGCAGTGCCACACCTGACTGATGATGTGCTTGTTAGACTGGTGCATATCAAAGCCAGTGGGTATCTGGGCGGGGCTGAACACCAAGGAACTCTACCTGACCAAACAGGCCTTCCAGCTCTGTCATCCCAAAGATGACACGCTGTGCAACAGATTTGCAGTCACTAAAAGTCCTGCGTTGCTTTCAGTCATCAGTTCTGACCTATAAAGGTCTTAAGGAGAGTAGCTCATTACTCTCCTTAAGACAATTCTGTCTGGTATCAGAGTGTGAAAGTTAACTGCTGAAAATGTGGAGTCTTACTCACATCAATGAAAAAGAAATTTACTTTAATATATCCACTCAAAAAGCTGAGGCGATAAATGTGATAAATAGGCATGCATGTTCCAAAGATTGGGAAGATGAATCCGTGAAGCCCCTAAAATTTATTCACATGCGTGCACGAGCGCGCGCGCACACACACACACACACACACACACACACAGCATAGTTTATTTTACAGAGTTTGAGACACAAACCTGTTGCCCCAAAATACTCAGTAGACTGGAAAAAATATTTTCTTTAATCCATACAGGGTCAAAAATATAAATACATTCACTTAAATTTTTTAATAAACCTTAAAAGCAATAAGAATAACAGGCTGTATCCTTGAGCTGACTTTGCTCATGAATCTGCTTTAAGGTTTTTGGTGGATTTATGTCTTAACAAAGCAAAGAAATGAAATGTTTTTCATTTCCAGGTCTTCACCGAGTAATGGTGCAGGTGAAGTCAGAGTTTGAAGAGTTATGCTGAAAATGAAGCAGCAGCATAAGCAGAGAAACCCAGACCTCCCTCTCCACAGCCACCTTCTCCAGCTTATCCGGGGGAACACAAAGTATTCCCGGCCCAGCCGACAGATCAAATCTCTCCTCTGTCTCCCTGGGGCCTCCTGCTGGTAGGACATTCTTGGAACACCTCATTGCACCCAGGAGGCATCCTATTCAGATGTCCCAACCACTTTCAATGTGGAGGAGTAGCAGCTCTACTTCGAGCCCCTCTCAAATGACTGCACTCTTCATCCACTCTCTAAAGGAGAGGCCAGTCACCCTTCGAAGGAAGCTAATTTCCACTGCTTGTATCAGGCAGGTAAACTGACAGCTTCGCTTTTATATTCATCTCTCTCTTCACCATGATGGACTGGTACAGCATCCACATCACCGCTGGTGCCCAGTCTGTCTGTAATATCCCGCTCCCCTCTCCTCTCACTCATGACCAAGATTCCAAGATACTTAAACTCCTCCACTTGGGCCAGCAACTCATCCCTGACGCGGAGTGGGCACCTTTTTCCGTCTGAGGACTATAGCCTCAGACTTAGAGGTGCAAATCCTCATAGGCACACTCAGCTGTGAACCGTTCCACTGTGAGCTGGAGGCCACCACCTGCTGAAGCCAAGAGGACCACATCATCCGCACAAAGCAGAGATGAGATTCTGAGCTCACCAAGGTGGAAGCCTCCCACCACTTGGTTATGCCTAGAAATTTGGTCCTTAAAAAGCATGAACAGAATCCATGACAAAGGGCGGCCCTGACGGAGTCCAACACCCACTGGAAATGAGTTGGACTTTTTCCTCTTGAATCCAAACTAATGACAAACTCTCCTTTCCAGCACGTTGGCATCTAAAAGGACTTTGCTGCTACCTCTTGGATTTATAGTCGAGGATGATGGCCGGCTTCCGGTCCTCACGATCACTGATTCCAGCCGTCGTGTGCAGTGTGCTCAGCAGGGCCACGTTCTTGTTTCTTTTTGGAAGATAAGAAACAAGAGTGGTGGTGGGAGTGAAGGCAAACTTTGATGAGAAGACTGCTCTGCCTCTTGTTGCGAGGAGTGCAGGAGGGAGTTCAGGCTTATTCTTCCGAACAGCGCCAACCACGGTCATCTTCCTTTTTGGGAGCTGCTGGCCGAGTTCATAGGAGGTGAAAAAATTGTCACATATGACATTGTGCACCCTCAGTCCAACTGTCAATTCAAGCACAACCAGCATCCCCTTGTTCTTCTGTGGCGCTCCACTCGGCAGCTTCCCTGTGTACACTTGCATATTCCATACATAGCTGGATTTTGCATCACAGGCCACCCATATTTTGATGCCATATTTTGCTGGCTTGCTTGGCATATACTGCCGGAAAGGACAGCGACCTGTTGATAAAAAAAAAAAAAAAAGAGTGTACAATCACTGAGTGTGAGTGTCACAGAAAACTGCACAAATCAAGGATGTTACATCACAATAAAATAAAAAATATTTCAGGTAAGTAACATTGCATATATGAAAATAAAAAATTACCTTTGAATGGAACCAACTGCTCATCTACTGTGACTTCAGGCCCAGGGTTGTAGAGGTATGGCAGACGCTCATCCCACTTGTCCCGGACCTCTCTGATGGCTTCCAGTTTGTCCATCATGCCTTGCTGCTCTTGACTCACAGTTGTCAAATCTCAGCATTCTTGAGAAAGTGTGAAAGATCTTCAGCAGCATTGTGGCACGAAAAATTGCTCTTCCACTCTCTCCATATTTCCGGAAACCCTCCAAATTTGTATTGTTCAGGATGATTTTTTTTCGATGGCTGGTGTGATGAACAGGAGAAAGGTGGATGAAATGTCCTGGACATGGGCAGCCGAATACCTTGTTGGCTCTGGAGTCATCCTTATGATGTTTGATGCTGCTGTTCTTCCCTGGTTGCTGTCTGAATTTGATGAGGACCGTGCAATTTTGCCCTTCTTTGACAAAAATGTCTCTGTGTCAGCTTGAGAGATTTCCTCTTCTTCTTCATCTGAAGATGCATCATCCTCTGGTTTGCATTCCTCCCCATCTTCCTCTTCAGATACATCTTCATCCTCTTGTTCCTCCTGAGCTCCTGAAAATATCCCATCCAGGACCTGTTGGGCAGTGAAACGTCTACTCATGGCTTCAGCAAGGAACCAACTAGGGTTACTTTGATTCAGGGTACCTTCATATCCTCTATACTGAATTTGTTTTTATTATGTCTGAGATTGTTTTTTGTTTTGTTTGTGTGTGTGTGTGTGTGTGTGTGTGTGTGTGTGTGTGTGTGTGTGTGTGTGTGTGTGTG
>JAVDPK010002102.1:0-19550 GCA_034780415.1 Cichlasoma orientale
TAATGTTATTGTACAGCACTTTGGTCAGCCCTGTTGTTGTTTTTTTTAAAGTGCTCTATAAATAAAGTGGTATGGTAAGTGGTATGGTAATTTTGATGAAAAGAGATGAGTTTTTAGGGGTTAAATCAATACACGGCGAGTAACAAGAGCAAAGGAGGATATATGTATTCTATATTAGATTTCAAATAACATGGGCTCATGATAAAAGGGCTAAACTTTCTTTTTTTCAGAATAGAAGAGTCTATAAAGATGAATTTGGAAATAAAAAAAAAGGTCAAGCTGTTTCGAATTTGTTGGGTCACAGCTACAAAAGATCTTTGTGCTTCAGATTTAGGTTCAGTCAGCGGGTCAGTTGGGAGTATTTGATCATATTCTGATGATTACAGACCTACTGAGGGACAGCATGGCTTCAGATATTCACCAGTGAACTTTGATGTAATAAAAATAAACCTATACATAAACATATAAATTAGTAGCTAGTTCAGTAAGGCTAAAACTAGCCTGTATATTACGGCAGTACGCAGTATAACACAGACAAAACATACATGTAGCTCAAACACTACATACTGAGTGATGCTATATGTGCCTGTGCATCTGCAGGTGAGTAAAATGGGCCACATGCCATCCAACACATTCTGGGCACCATATTGAGCTTTTGTTAGGGCTCACTGCGAAACATCCATATGTGCTAATTAGGTCATCTTGACCGTGGTGAGGACAAAAGAGTTCAGAGTAGTGAAGTGTGGCTCCTATTTTCTACTCCGTGCTTTCCCTCCAGTTGTGCAGTGAAGCGGGAGGCGGGCCGGCTAACACAAAACAGTGTGATGTAAGAGCTGCACAAGCTGGGAACTTTCTGAGGCAACATGCGCAGATATACTGGACCCATCTATATGTAAGGGTGCAGACCGTGTGATAATGACAACCTTTGATATTCCTTTTACCTCGCAGACAAGGATCTGCCTGAGAAAACCCTCCTGAGAAGTACTGAGAACACGATGACAGGCTGAGGTGTTGCTCTGTCTTCTCTTATCGACTTTCTCGTCTTTCTCTCTGGATTGAATGAATTTATATGTATGAGGGAGACAGAGCTGGAGCGCAAGGCTTTTATTCATGGGTTTAAAATGCCGCTGAGAAAGTGTTTGAATGTGACTGATGATTGCTCCCCACCACCCCCTTAACCAACTGATGCTTTGGTATT
Source organism: Cichlasoma orientale (assembly GCA_034780415.1). NCBI lineage: Eukaryota > Metazoa > Chordata > Actinopteri > Cichliformes > Cichlidae > Cichlasoma > Cichlasoma orientale. The sequence goes on from JAVDPK010002102.1 coordinate 1,199, forward strand.
GGCAGGATTATGCTAATAAAAGCAGTCAAAATGTCCTTAATCTTGAACCATTAGTTTATTGTTCCGTATAGAAGAATAACAATAGGACATTTTGCCAAAACATGCATATTAGACATCTATCCCTTTAATATCTCTGGCTGGAAATGGGAATCAGTCATTCCTGTCAGGATATCTGACAAAGTCATGTGACTAGAAGCAAGTGTTAATGGCTGTTGATGGAGATTAACCCAAACAAAATTCAAACCACTTGTGAGTTCCCTTTAGGGATACAGAGTCTTATGGCTTCCTTCGGATCTTTTAGCTCAGTGCTGCAGGTTTACCATTTGGATCCACTCTCACTGCTTTCATAAAGCTTAAAAAAAACAAAACAACTGTAGCTGCCTGCATACCAAATAATATACACAGATATCAGCTACTGTAGCTGGCGAGTAGGAAATAAACATTTCTGTCGGGATTTTTAAAGCAGCTATAATTAATATTTTTACTTTAACAAGGTCACATGACCCCCGGCATGTGTAAGTGGCTGTTCAGGGTGATTAACCCACAGAAAATTCAAACAGCTTGTGAGTTCCCTTCAGCGCTATAGAGTCTTAGAGCATCCTACAGATCTTTGTTTAGCTCTCTGTGTTGCAGCTTTGCTGTCTGGGTTCAATCTCACTGCTTTGAAAAAGCTTTAAACACCAACTGTAGCCGCCTGCATACCAAATAATGAAGTTAGCAAACCCAGGAAATGATGGCGAGTAAAACGGAGCTAGAAGGAGAGTAATTATTGAATATTCACCTGGTGACCAGACACATGTTGCTCTGTAACATGCGGATGTGTCAACAAGTTGTTTTGGAGCATGTTCAGCATATAACGTTTGCACGTAAATTATATTCTGATGTCGTCACAGCTTGTTTCCACAGCATGCAAGTGGCCCGAAAATGTTGTAGTTGCAGGTTTAATACATGAGCGCTTCCTTAAATGATTTTTAAGAATCACCACAACTGATCAAGTACTGCAACAAGATCAATCTGAACAACTTTACCTTAGTGTAAATTTAAGTGTGCGTACCAGTGTGCATTTCCGTGTCCACATACATAAATTGCATACAAATAAAGATATATATATATATAAATTCCCCTGGCTGTGTTTCAGCAATCTTTCCCAACGGCTGCAGCTGCACTGCTCATCCTCCTGCTGGGATAGATGAATCCCCTTCATCTTCCTCTGCTGTTATTCTCAGTAGTTCTTTTTTACAACCCATTGTTTTCAAAGCTCCAGTTATTTTCTTTGAAAATAAATGCCTTGCTGTCCTCAGCCGCTGTGGACAAAGAGCTGCAATACTGACGCACTGTGCTATTTTGGAGAGAGAGAGAGAGAGAGAGAGAGAGAGAGAGAGAAAGAGAGAGAGAGAGATCTTGATTACTCATCGTGCTTATCTAATTCAGTTTTTTTTGTTCCATTCATCTGGAGATTATCTTATCTAAAGAGAGAAGGAACTCAATCAAACAGATGATGAAATTAACATGGCTTCTAAACATTTAACAGTGTGCCATTAAACCCTACTTCATGGATTTGAGAGCAACAAAGATTTTCCTATAGAGGTACTATCCTGCCTGTGCTTGCCTCAGCATAGTGAAGTTTTGCTCAACTGTTGAGGTGAAGTCACTTTAACTGAGACAATAACATCGTGCAGATGATAGGTGAGGCAAAGGACAAAGAGGGAAAGAAATTGGTGTGGAGAGAGGTACAGAAAAGTGAAAAATGCTCCCCTTGTGCAAAGGCAGTGGCTCTGTCTCCTTGACTCAGAGTGCTGTCTACTCCCTTGTGTGTATATGTTAGAAACCCCACCTCCCCCCAGTGCTTCTCTCCTCCCCTCCCCTTCTCTCTCAGTCTCTGGCCGAGGAATCCCAGGCAACATTTAATTGCAGAGTGCAAAGGCTTTAGTTGGTCTAATGAGCTCAGGACCGGAGCTGGGACTCTTTCACGCGTGCTCTCAGGGACAGAGATCCATAGAGTCCTTTAATGGAGGAGCCTCACAAAGCCGCTGGATTTCAGGTGGTGAGGAAAGAAGAAATGCTCAAATTCAGGTATAACCGACTAAGTGAGAGAATATACCAGAGGCAAGAGACGGAGTAAGAGGTGGAGAAAGAGAAGAGAGCAAGAGACGGAGAGGGGAGGGGAGGGGAGGGGAGGGGAGGAAACGGGAAATACACTGCCAGAGAGAGAGAGAGAGAGAGAAAGAGAGAGACTGAAAGCCTGCAGCAGCAAATGAGACAGAACAACGAGGCGGGAGAGGTAGAAAGAGAGACAGAGAGGGAGGGAGGTGGAGAGGGGCCCCGTGTAGGAGAGAGAGCTACAGGGTGAGGAAGAAGAAGGAATAAGAAAAAGTTAGGAGAAGTAGGAGAAAGAAGGTGTAGGGAAAGTACGTACGCAAAGATTACCAACTACAGAAGTGAAGACGAAGGAAAACAAAAGACAGGAAGGAAAGGGAGGGAGAAGTCTTGGGTAGAGAGTAAAAAAAAAGCTGGTGAAAAGTTTTCTTGTGGGAAGACGCAGATGAGGAAAACAGAGCGAGTGAATGACTGGGCTGGAGAGAGCTGGGAGGGGAGGAAACCAGTTGTTTTCTAAGGCGTTTTCGACGCAAGTCCGTGGACTTCTTTGGACATGTACACAGAAGGAGCACAAGCAACAGGACACCAACGATTTCTTCAGCACAGCAACACTCCTGCCCCCTGCTCCTGCCAGCGCTGCATCCACTATGAGCCATACGGCCATAACGGTGGACCGGGATACCAACCAGCATCAGCCAGACAGTCGGACCACCCATCGCTGGACTTTAGGACAGACACCCGGGCTCCTCAGGTGAAAGATGTAGGAGGAAGAGCTTTCATAGTGGACAGAGTTGAGAAAAGTGGTCATCACAGCCCACAGAGGAGGCCTGTGTTTGCAGGGCAGGGCCCTTATAGCCAGTCAGATGACTTGAGCCAAGTCTGCCCCTGGGAGTTGAATGCTGCCCAGTGGAACTACCCACTGGAGCCTGGGGTGAGACACTATTCATCTGTCAGGGAACAGTGTGGCTGTGTGGTGCGCAGCAACACCAGGGCACACCCCTTTAATGCTGGGATACCACATCCCCTCCCTCATCTTCAGGTCAAAGGTCAGGGGTACAGACACAGGAGGACAGTAAGGTACGTCTCTGTAGATGAGGAGGAAAGCTGTGGATGCACCTTTGAGAACTATCATTTGGACCTACACAATCCCCAACTGGGTCATTTGCACATGCCAAATGGCCACTGTGGACCGAGGCCTGTGTCCATTGAGGGAGGGGAGGAAGAAGATAGCCATCAGGACCGGGGCAGACTGAAGGGTGGATCAGAGGAAGGTTTGAATGGATGTGGTGGCTTCTTCCCCACTGAGGTCCCACAAAAGAATTTGAACCAAAGCAGACGGAAGGAGTCCTACATCCCTCCCTCTGGTATTCCCAGTCCAGAAACCTCAAAATCAACATCAGGCAACAGCCACCAGCACCAAGGTTTGGAGGTGACGAAGCAGAAGAGACGGCAGGATTTGGTGAGGGATCAAATCCGACAAGTGGTGACAGATCTGGAGGATGTGCTGGGGGGTTTGAAGCAAGTTCACGTCGAGATGAAAGAGGTAGGTGGGTCTATTATTATAGCTGTATAATCCTTACGTGTACATCAGGTGTCTAATATTGAAAACCTGCGTCTGGTGCAGATGACCCAACCTTTTATCAGTTCTCCTCTGAATACTGTGACATTTAAAAGGATTAGCTCAGATGCTGACAAAATGAGCCACTGTGCAGAACAGATTGACACAGGTCGTGTATCTATGTGTGCACGTTCATGAGAGCTTGTCATTATACGTGTCCTTGTGTATGTGTGTGTGTGTGTGTCTGTGTGCATGCTGACTGCATTGTTTGCAACTCAGTCATCATCTCCTACCGAAGCGGTGATTGAGAACGATTTGCTCTGACCTTTTGAAAAAACGCTGCCGAAATTGGCAGCGTTCCGGGCAGCACATTAAAAAGCCTGGCTTGAGACTGTTACTAAATTATGCCCTGCTCTTACAGTATCCATTTTGCATGCAGCTGTAAAATAGCATTGATTCACAGCTGAATGCATCGATGCAAGGTTTGGCATAAAAACCTCCATAATAGTGAACTGAGACAGTTGTAAACAAAAGACCTCCAGAAACTAAAAAAAAAAGAGCTTTAATTTGACTAATTGGTAAAATTGCTTCAGTCTTTTGTTGTTAAAATATAGTTTGGCAGTTGGAGGAAGAAGCTCTTAGATCCATTACTTTAGTACAAATATCAAAATGTAAAAAAAAAAAAGTCAAACAGTCAACAGACAAAAGTATTGAAGCCTTAAAGTACTATCAACAGTATGAATTGCATTTGACTGGAATTAAGGTGGGGCAATAGGTTAGAAAGAAGTCAAATTAATTGAAATGAAATTAGGTAAAAGACTGGAGTTTAATTTCTTCTACAAAATAAATATAAATAACCTACAGATCAGAAAGGTCCCAAACAAGAGTTTATAAACTAAAAACTTTCATTTTTGGTCATACAGTCTAGTGAAAAAGAAAAACTAAAAAGTACAAACCGTGATTCAGTCACTTTTAGAACCACCTTTACCAGCAGTAATCTTTTCTGTATAACTTTATCAGTCTTTCACGTGGTTCTGAAGGAATTTTGGCTCACTCTTTTTAACAATGTTGCTTCAGTTCATTGAGGTTTGTGGGCATTTGTTTATGCACAGCTCTCTTAAGGTCCCACCACAGCATTTCAATCAGGTTGAGGTCTGGACCGTTGCAACATCTCGATTCTTTTCTTTTTCAGCCATTCTGTTGATTTGTAGCTATGCTTGGGTTCATTGTCCTGTTGTATGACCCAATTTTGGCCAAGCTTAAGCTGCTGGACAGATGGCCTCACATTTGATACTAGAATACTTTGGTATACAGAGGAGTTCATGGTCGACTCACTGACTGCAAGGTGCCCAGGCCCTGTGGCTGTAAAAGAAGCCCAAATCGTCACCACTTCACCACTGTACTTGATAGCTGGTAGGAGTTTGTAGTGGTATGTGTGTTTTTGCAACTTCTCTGAGCATTGCACAGTCTGATCTTAGGGTGAGTTTGCTGGGACGTCCGCTCCTGGGAAGATTGTTGCATTGTATTAACACATGCCTGAATGCTCCAGACCAGCAAATTAACAAAAATTCTTCTTTTATAGAGTTGATCACACTTGCTGATGATCATTTTTAATTTAACCTTTATTTACACAGGTAGTCCCATTGATACTCAGTGTCTTATTTGCAAGAGAGACATGTTATAGAAACATAATAAATTTTTAACAATAAAAAAATCAATTGCATATGATTAACAGTACCTGGATGCTACTTACCCTCTTAAATCCTATGGAAGCATTAAGGGTGCACTTAGTTTTTTCATGTTCTTTTTCACATGCTATTACTGTATATTTCCTTTCTAAGTGTATGATAGATTTTAAATGTAAATGTATCTGGTAACTTAAATGTAGTGAAAACTGTTTACAAGAGGTAAAATTTCCTTCTAATCTTGGTACAGTCAAAGTTGAATAAAAATGGAAATATGCTAACAAAGTACTGTAACCCAACTTGCCCTGTGGTTAGGTCATATTTATTTCTCTCTGTTATCATTCAGGTGGTTGAGCAGATTGATCGTCTCACAGCAAATATCGACCTGCGTGAGGAGCCGCCCTGCATCGCTCAGAGGTCATCCAATAACTATCACGACTCAACGCATTCAGCAGACCTCAGGCTAGCCACGCTGCCCAATCACAAGCCCGCTTCAGTTCAAGCATCGCAGCACATCGATGAAGACCGTGTCATCCTCAGATCTAACTCTCCATCTCCTGTCCACATGGCATCGGTCGTGAAAACCAGCCGCTTCACCCCGCCTAATCTAAATAAGGACCATGAAAAGCCAGGGTTAAACGGCCACCCGCCTCACCTGTACCCCTCCAAAGACTCAAATCACACGGGCCAAGCTCGTCCAGAACCCCACCCCCAGACCCTAAACCCTAAGGTCATCATAGGGAACAGCACCTCCAATCTAAGAACTCAAAAGCCTCCACCTTACCCCCAAAACGGCCGCTGCGGTAAGGGCCCGTACCCACCTCCCAAGTCTGTGAGGACCCCTGCCTACCCTTTTAGAGGTCGCCAGAGCACCAGCATGGTGTGAAGGAGGGGGGGTGGTGTCCTCCAGTGCCATGGGGGCCTGAAACATGAGACCCTGCTATAGTGACTGGAGGTCAAAGAGGGACCAGGCAGGGGAACAACTCACGGTAAGTTTAGAGGAACTTTTTTTTTTCTTTCTTTTACTATGTTGATGTTTCTGTAAGTGCTCACTGCTGATGACGTTTGCTCTGTTTACTGGCAGCGCAGTGTTCAAAGGCAGTAAATGAATTGCAGCGTTACTCCCTCTCACAAAAAATGATGTATGTGTTTGATGTATGTGCGTGTGTGTGTGTGTGTGTGTGTGCACGTGGTGTCTGTGTGTGGGCGGCAGCAAAGGGAGTGTAATGTGTCTCCTTTTGTTGATGTCACATGATTTCCCAGTCTTCACTACACTGCAAAACGTGTCTGTCTTGCCAAGTGAAATAAGAAATTAGAGTTCATTCTTGAGTCTGGTCACACATGTGGTTGCAATTAGCCAAGAGTGTGAGAAAATTTCTCTCTTTTATGAGTAAATTTGAGAAATTTCTGATATGGAAAAATGCAATTGGCTGCTGATTATTACTCACTGCTCTTATTTTGGCTTTTTAATCACTTTAGTATACTGAATCTGAAGGCTTTCAATCTTGTGACTTTTTTTTTGCAGTGTAACTTAGTCATAACTTCGAAGGAACTTAAACTTGGCAGGAGCCCAGCCGTTACTGGCAAAGGAAGACCCCACAGCCGCTTGACTGCAACCATGTGACAAAAAAAAAAAAAAGTCATCATTAGATTTACAGGAAGATCATAGCTCTGACTCAGAACTGGCATAATTTACTGTTAGGGGTTGACGAGGTGGGGACTGAGCCTTTCTTCTCGTGCCACAGTCAGATGTATCATCACAGAGGCAGACTTAATAACAAGATGACATCTGTGAAAAAAGTCCCTGTAGCAGAGGCGGAAAATTAGACAGCCAATGCATACAGTTAAGCACTCCTTCAAAGAGTCTACCTTTACAGATGCTGCAGACACGTGCATGTTTCTGTACTTCCCTCTTGTGCAGAGTATGCGTAACTACAATCTATTTTTCTGGCTTCTCCGAGTCGGGCAAGCACAGTCTGGTTTTAATCATAACCCCCCCCACACACACACACACACACTACCCCCCTCATCCCGGCCACGTGCCAGAACAAAATGAGGCAAACTCTGGGTATATTTGTGATGTCCATATAAACAGGAGTGCCGCTGCATAGCAAAGCAGCGCTCCGCATAGTGCTGCAGGAAGAGACTCACTTCCAAGGCTGCAGCTTCAGGCTGAGGCCGGCAGACAGATGAAAAGGGTCGACAAGGTGTGTGCATTTGAACGTTCTTTTATTTGAATGAGATAAAGGGTAATGCAGTTTGTCTGTTTAACTCTGGCCTTTCACAGCTTTTCACAGCATTGTTGCTGTTGACATTTTAAAGGTCTGAGTCATCTGAATTAGTCATCTAGAGCAGGTTCAGTGTCAAAATGACAAGCACAAGGCATTCTGTGCCTCCATAAGTTTTCCCTTGACTCTTTTTATTTATCGCTAAAAGAATTTCAATTAGCTGTGATTTCAGTTCTTATGAGGTCCATGACTAACAATAAATATCTCAATTATTGCATAAAAAAGTAAAAGAAAAATCACAGGAGAAATTTGTAAGGTAAATATCAAAATGCTGATACTCACATTAGATTGTGAAAGTGTGGGCAAGAAAAAAAGAAGTCCTCATTCTTCGGGTTGTGTCCTCGTGAGGACGCTCATTGACATAGCACTGTATATAATGAACTTCAGTTGTAGTTTACAAACAGCTCTTTATTATTTTTGTATTTTATTTATTTGTTAATGTTTTAACAAGACCACTATGTATTGATACATTTTATTGATATCATAACATCACTGTGAATACACACAAAATGAACTGGCTTAAAACAAAACAGAGTTCATCTAAACACACACTTAAAAGTGAATTATGAAGTTGTACATTTATAACAGAACCAATTAGAGCTCAACTGATTTAGGCCAATACTGATATCAGGTGATTTAAAAATCTGATATTCAGACGATATTTTTTTCTTTCAGACACACAAGGCAAAAACAGATTTACCAACATTTGTTATGTCTATTTATTTATTTATTCATTTACGCTCAGCCCGACTCTGGTTAGTCGGTTGTTTTTTCTTTCGGTGTTTCAAACACATTCTGCCAACAGGCAAGTTGCAGAGCACCCTCTGCTGAACAAACTGCACCCTCAACACTCATAATATGGTGTTTGTCCCATTACTTCTTTACTTTTAAATTTTAATTTATTGGCTGTTATAAATACAGATACCGACAGATTGGCCAATAATATCGACCTGTTGATAAATTGGTTGGGCTCTAGAACCAGTGATGGAGTACTGACTGGAAGAAGTAAACTGCCCTGCATCCTCAGACCTTATTCCAAGAATTCCAAGAAACACAATTAAGTACAAAAAAGGGTACCAAGAAAACCAATTAGGTAGAGAGATAATGAAAAGGAGATAGAAGACGCATGAACCTTCTTTCACTTTTCTGTAATTGCAAATTCTTGATTCCTTTCATCATCTCCTTGCGCTGTGGTCCCTCCCGCCAACACAGGAGACAGGGGAGCAGGCATTTAACAAAATGAGCCATCCTTGCCTTTAAAGCAATGTGAATTAAATATGATGTTTGACGCAACTGCATCATAAATTATTTTGTTATAGCCCGACTACTGCTGTATTTTATGATCTCGGATGTAAGACTGCTCATGTTTTATATTTAGGGACACTTTTAAATTCACAACATGGTTTAGTGTGACAAGACATTAAACCTTTTTTTTTTTAATCACACACTGAATAGCAAAGGGCAGAATATTTGATCATTTTAAATAACTGAAACTACTTGAATGAAAAGGACAAGTTGTTTAAAGAGTCCCCTCCCACCATTGGTGTGTATAGTCCAGCTGTGTGTCATGTCACTTTTACATTCTGAATGTAAACACTTCTGCAAAGAATACACCTGCGCATCCTCTGGTGAGCCTCCTCTAAGCTCTCTCCTACTGATGCGTTTTAGGAATTCATTCCTCAACATGATGTACTGAGACTGATTTCCAGGTTACAGGCAGGAGGATGGAGGAGACAAGGAGGCACAAATTAATGAAATGAGAAAAGCCCACAGGCTAAGTATACACTACGGAGAAGGGCAAAAAAGCACAGGTAAACTCAATCAGTGGGAAGAAAGCAGTTACAGAACTTAAGAACACAGAGAGCCTCATTAGGGAATAAGATTCAAAATAAAGCAGGAAGTAACAGAAAGGAATAAATTTGAAAAAAGAAAAAAAAAAAAGGAAAAAAAAAGAAAAGAAAACAGAAACACAAGGGTAAAACCAATAAAATTCAAGTGTCAACAAATCCATGGCATGCTACTTAGATGAGTAGATGTTTGTAGGACAAAATGTAGTTTTTATCTAATTTACAATAAAATAGATACAAATTTAAAATCGCTATAAACTGTGCAGAAAGTAAAGGGATCCAAATGATATGATTTCCACAGCATATCTTTTGTCCTGTCTCCCTCCCCTCACCCCAACCAGTCACGGCAGATGACTGCCCCTCCCTGAGCCTGGGTCTGCTGGAGGTTTCTTCCTGTTAAAAGGAAGTTTTTTCTTCCCACTGTCACCAAATGCTTGCTCATAGGGGGTCATTTTGATTATTGGGTTTTCTCTGTAATTACTGTAGGGTCTTTACCTTTTGAAAATTGAATTGAACTGAATTGAATGGTGATGTGTTTATGTTGTTTGCAGCAGTGAAAGGATAAAATACAGTCTCGGTTACAAATAAAACAAGTGAAAGACCGGGGAATGTGAGCAGGATCATCGCTCTTCATTGCTCGTGACCACTTCCAAAAAAAGGCACTCTGACGTGAATGTCCACACTCTCCATTAATATCCTTCCTCTCAAGGCCTAAAACCTGCTGTGGTTTTCTGAGAGACAGAAACAGAACAACAGACAAACACACAAACACACAAAACCCTTCTCACAAGTTTGATAAAAGCACGATTTACAGTGCTTCTTCACAAGCCAGTCAACATGACTCACAAGGACACACACACAGCCTCACTGTCAGTACAGTACAGATTAACGCTCTGTTTCCATGGCTCCATCAATGACTGATGCGGCAGGAAAAGCCTTGAGAAGAAGCACAGTTATTATGAATGTAGAGTGTTTTATTGGGGCGGTGGGGTGGGGGTTGCAAGGCTGAGAGCACTGAGGAGCTGAGTTCTGCATTTAAATAATTTCCCCCCCCCCTTCTCTTTTCTGATGTGATGTTTCCAGCAGGAGCTGATGCCACTGAGACGAGCTGTCAGCTGGTGGAAACAGAGCACGGCCTGAAGGTGGGGTTATTTCCAAAGGGAAAACTCCCCCGAGAGTCGACCTGTGACTGCATGTCACATGAGCGCAGAAGCGTGGAGGAGAGGCAATCAAACCTGCCTGAGAATTTAAATGTGTGATGTATGACAAATAATGAGAAGGATGAACTGCAAAACTGTTACTCAACTACCACCAAACTGAAACGCAAAGGTAGCTTTTCATGACAGTATTTATTTCTACTATTTTTCTATTGAAAAAGAATATCTATTTTCAGGCAGCTTATACTAGTCTGGATACTACCTGTACTATATTAAGATTTATATCATATAAACTATTGTAAAGATATTTTCCATATCAAATATTTCTCTCTGCAACATGGCTTTTACAGTATGAGAGGAAAGAAAGAGAGAAGACAGAAAGCTAAGATTAAATTGCAGTGCTATAGATTGTCCTGCACTTTCCTCACCCAGATAAATCCAACATCTTAATCATCTGATTCTTGATAAGTTTCACTGACTGCTGAATGTCCCACATTTAAATATTAAATAAAAGAAATGACACCAGCGTTTTTATTACCCCTGCCTCCGGGAAATTACTTATACACTCACTGAGCCTCACTGAAGTGAGAGGAGCTGTTGTAGGAATACTTCTTGGGCTGATCTGGAGATGGCAGTGTGTGATCTCTCATGGCCTTATTCTGTCAGTGCGCCTGCGGCTGTATCCATGGCCGGCAGTGCCAGCGTCTGTGTCTCTGTTTGTTTAAATCTCGTCTGAGAATTTCACCACTCTGCTCTCACAAGCGCCTGCTGCTCCCTCTGAGAGCCACTACAATCCAGCTCCCTTACAAGACATCCCCCGTTTCTTGGTCTGTTTCCATGCTTGTGTTTCTGATGGAAAGCTACAGTGACACGTGGAGCATGCAAACTGTTAGCTGTGCTGGGCATTTTGTCACTCACTGTCTCCAGACTGATGCGGTGTAAGTAATTGCGCTGTGTGACTGGGAGGCAAGGTTGTGAAGAATTGATAAGCTGCTGTGGATAGATGGGGAAGGTCATGTGCCAGAGGCTGTTATTAACTTGTCAACATTAAAAATTAAAAATACGGTTTTGGCCCCTCAAGCTGAGCCTTGTATTGCACCGTTGTCTGATAACAAAACAGACAGACACTGCAGCCAAGGTTTGTTTTAATTATGGATTTAATAATCTGATCAGATCTGATTTTAAGTACTTTTCAAGTGTATAAATAAACAGAGAAAATAATGATAAATTCCTATCACACCTTAGCAGCTCAGTGTTAAGCCAAAAATCATTACAGCCGAAGATACTAACGCGACTCTAGCTGTCTGTCAAGCTTTCCAGTTCAGCACTGCAGGTGGTGGATTTAACACTCAAACTCCATAGTTATTTCTGAACAAGTGGCTCTGAATGTTAATTTACACACAGTACAAAAGGCACTTCTCAGTTCTAACCAGCAGTTACTGATTTTGCTTAATGACATTTGTTGGTTAGCGGAATGAGATCATTATCAAGTCAGTGGGACTGATTAAAACACCCTCTCCAGTTTTAAAGCTACTTTCTCACAACATATTTGAAATGGTTTAGGTGTTTGAAAAATGCCAAAAAACTGTGAGAAACATGTTTTGCACTAGTTAAAGGTACAGTCAGCATTTTTTGAGGTTATTTAAGAGAAAAAACAGGATATTGTACTCATAAAAATACATACAGTATTTGGACACAGTGAGTGTGACTGCAGTTGTTTACACACTGTAACTGTAACTGTAACTTTAGGTCTGAGGATATTAGCCATTTATGGGTCTTAATGAACTTTGGGCATAAACAAAGAAAGTTAAATAGCAGGAATGTTTGGAGGATTAGTGAAGTTGGGCTATCTGACATAGCTGACCACTAAACTGTTTGCCATTTTTTGATGTAGGATCAAAAGACACAGACCTAGAGACCGGTCTGCGACCATCTGGCAACCACCTGTTGCTAGGGAAAAATGTGTATTCCCCAACCGGTAGGCAAAAACCTCCCAGAGATTACTTTGGTTGCTAGCAGACTGCCACAGTTGCCTGTAGTTTTTTATGTCTGTCTGCAAACATTCACTAACTACTTGCCCTGTGTTTGCACATCCTGAAAAAGTGTGACACAAATTGGAAATGGAGGCTGTTTGCCTTCGAAGTAATAGTTGCACCCTTTGAAACATGTTCACTGCAGCGCAGATGGAACAACCTTTACTTTGAAGATGAACTTTTTCTGGTTTGCGTCACACTTTGTAAGTAGTAAGTTGCATTTATAATCTTTATGGGTACGACAGAAAGGTGCAGATATCAGCTAATTATTGCTCACATACAGTATGTTACTTAGCAATTAATTGTTGCTATATTGCTAAGTAACAGACAAACAATATTAGAATTTCACTCACTGAAACTGCAGGATAAAATTTTTTAGATGATCTGTGCCACACGCTCTAAAACCACACCACGGCCGAGAAGATGGAGATCAGCTTCACCTGCCGCTGACCGTATGCCTGTCAGTCAAAGCTGGCACACCGCTAACATTAATGCTGTAAAGCTGCATATTAATATCTCAGTTTTGGAGCCAGAGTCAAGCATCCACTATAGAAACTGCAGTTTTTGGCACTGCATTTCTCATTCCCAGAGATGACCTGAAATACTCAAAATAAGTAAAACTTAATTTGCTGAACCAGCTTAATATCATGGCATTACAAAAACATTCTGGCAGTTAAATTACAAAAGTAGGCGAAATTGCTGAACTGCATTTGCTGAAATTGTTTAAAAGAAAATGTAAAGAATAATAGGGAGCAGAAGTGCATAAAAGGCTAAAAGGTTTTGGATTTAAACGATTTTCTCTGGAGCATGGAATTCAATTGCATTACCTCAAGAAAAGTTGGACCATTTTATTACCACCAGTGTACCTAATAAAGTGACCACGTGTGAATTTAACAAAGGCCACACAGGCATTTAAAAATAGCCAAAGCTGTATCTAATAAAATGGCCAAAAATATACCTAATAAAGTGGTTACGAGTATACCTCATAACGTGGGCACAGGAATACTTAATAAGTCAATCAGAGTGAAAGCATGTTGGTAATCTGGCCACAGAAACAATTTGCTTCTCATTGGTGGCTGTGAGACCGAGAACTGCACAGAAAACCCGGCAGAAGGACCCTCGAATAACACCCTGCCAGACAAAGACTGCAGTTCCCAGTGAAAAACATTGTCCCACTGTGATCACAAGGAAAAATGCGTACTATATGAAGCTTAAAATGTGTGAGTGGATAAAAAATTGTAGGATTGAAAAAAGAAAAAGAAAAGGTTCATTGGGCAACATCATTGCTGATGTCATCCACTCTAACTGCTCTCAACAGAAATCCATTATAAACTCAGAAAGTGGCTGAAAGTGACACGAAACTTAAACTGGCAGGGTTCAAAAACCTGAAAAGATATCAACTGAATACAGCTTACAGCTCAAGGTCTCGGAGCCCATTTGAATGGTGTCTGTAGCTCAAAGTATGCAGAACTGGATAAATAAGATGGGTTTGAAGATGAATTGAAGCGTTCTCCATTCACTTACATTATAAAAACGCTTAAAAACCAAAATATTTAAAAGGTTACAAAAAAAATGTGATGGCACAATTGTCCTGAAAAAGATGAATGTTTTGACACCAGAATGGTTTCTGTAGCACAAAGTATGCTGAAGGATTTTTATCAGCATTTAGCATGGAAATTTATCACTATTCATTAATTATTTATTATTCCTTTTTATTATTACTAATATTATTCATTTATCACACACATCACAAACTCCAAATTTGAAACGTAGATTATATTATAGATAGTCATGCAATTTTCATACAAAAAAAAGGCAGGAGAAAAAAAAAAGGTTAACCCACTGCCTCAAAAGGAGCCCAGTTTGTGCAAAATTACAGACCTGCAGCACTTTGCTGCTCTGAAACATTTGTTTAAATAAATGGAAATCCTTTGAATCTTATGTATTTGGCAAGTCGAGAGAATTAAAAATGCATCCCAAACAATAGCTCGGGTCTCCAGAGGTTAAAGGATTGTGATTGCCGTATTTTTCTAAATCCATATTGACTAAAGCTCTACTTAAAAGGCTTTATTTTAAAACAAAAAGGAGTTTAACAGGAAAAAAAACAGATTTTCTTCACTGTTCGGAAACAGTAAAAGTTTATTATTAAGTTTTAGCTGCGTTTCTTGACTGAAATATAACTTGCAAACCAAATATGTCAGGATGAAGGAAGCTCTGACTATGAATACCATGAATGAAATCACACAGCTCCCATCAATCCTCAGAGCAATCATTTCAGAGTCTGCAAGTCTGGATGTTAGCTAATGTCTGCAGCACCTAAAGCCTGATGGGCTTCGAGAAAGGCCATGTCTCAGTCTGCTGTCCAAGTCTGGGCCTTTCTGAACATCCTGTCTATGAATCTTGTCAGACAGAAAGCGCGCTGGCAAGTGAGTTGTTGGCTGTGCCGTTGTTGTAAACACTGGAGTGAGTTTGGAATGTCAGACACAGATTCAAACCAAGAACAACACCGGCTCTAAGTCCTGCCACAGTTTGTCTCGTCTCACCAAAAATAATACATGAGTAGGATGCAGTTAATGCCAGAGGTGCTCAGTGCTCGTCTGGTAGAGCATTGTTTCCTAGGCTGTTTAGATACTGGACGGAAAAATACAGCAAGACGAACAACCGCAATACTTTATCTCAGAGGCGGCTACAACAGCTACTGTGCCACGAAACGTATTTACCCCCTTCTTGATGTCTGCATATTTGTTACACTTAAATATTTCAGGTCATCAAACACATTTGAATATTAGACAAAGATAACCCAAGGAAATACGACATGGAGTTTTTAAATGATGATTTCATTTATTAAGGGAAAAGTTAGCCAAACCCACCGGGCCCTGTGTGAAAAGCCACTCATGTGTTCACACGCCACATGGGTGTGCGACCACTGGGTCTCTGCAGCAGGGTGAGAGGTTAAACCACTAGAAGAAAATAAAGTTGAGATTTTCAGGTGAACAATGCCAAGTTACAGTGTAGTTTTTTGCTGTTTTTTTTTTTTTTTTTTGTTATTGAATAAATATTGATTGTGGAGGCAGATTTCCTATGAGCCTTGCTCTCACTGTACAAGTCTGTCTGACACCGTGCACGAAATCACCTGCAGAAATGAAGGGTGGGCTGCTCTTGGTCGCTTTCCACAGAAAGCTGAAATGGCAGACTTAAGAAAGAAAGAGAGAGAGAAAGAAAGGAAGAGTGGAAATCTTGCGGGGCAAAAGAAAAACTCTTTGGAAAAGGCAAAGAAGTGGGTGGGTATGCCTTGCTATTTATGAGTTGCTAGTGTCAAGGCCGCCCTGCGCTTGTCACGTTTAATATCACTGACGGCGAAAAATGCTGAGCTTGAGGCTTCATTGCGGCGCCTCACTGAACAGTTGGTGAAGTCGCTGTGGCTACATCCATCTTTTATATACAGTCTATGGTTGCAGAAAGGGTTGCTTATAACTTACATGTCATTATTTGTAAGCTTACATAAGTTCATTTCTATCTTATACTTTTACTTGATTCTCATGGTAGAAACCAGAACTAAAAAAAAACATTTTTCAGAGCAGCATCAGAGCAGTGTTTTTTTTCCCCCCAGCTTTTTCTCAGAAGTCAAACATACCGGGAATTAATTTCTAAAAAACTCAGCGTCTTGCAGCTTAAAATCAAAATACTGTTTTGTCATTTTAATCGTCACTGGGAGATTCCTTTTGGTAAATGAATTTGCACTAAACAGATTGCTTCAGAGGAAAATTAATACAAAGTGTTTGAAGAAGGAGATGAAGAGCTTACAGACAGTGTGGTGAATCAACAATCAGAGAACAGCAAATCCTTTGAGCCATCCCTCCAAATACCACCCAAGTCAAAGTACCACCCAGCTTGAAAGAGAAACAGAATTCATCATCAGTTTGACTCCACTGTGTTTTGTCTCTGAGCTCCGTGCAGTTTTCCCCGGCCAAATTTACGACAGCGGGCCTGCTGGCTGTGTCAGTAACCCTGAGTGAGGAAGTAGCCCGCTGTGTCTGCCCTGCACACCCTAGCTGGTCTTCAGCTGACCTCAGCTCTGTTCTTAATCTCAGCAAGATGACAAGGCTGCTAAGGAATTTCTCTGCCCTGTGCCTAAACCAACCTGCCAGGATGCTTTCTTTAGGCTGAGCATGTTCCTCTGTTACGTCCCTGCCGGTTCTCACTTGCTGCTTTGTTGAAATATGACCTGCAAATTCCAAACCCTGCCCTTAGTAACCTCTCCAAACACTGCCCACCTACGTGCAGATGCATCCGGAAAATGTCTCTCCTTGCCACAGCAAGCCACAGGCACATGGCAGACCCATCCCTTCCTCACCTTACCTACCTGTACGCTTGATTATATTTGCTGAGCCTGAATGAAAAGTAGTGCCAACCTGCCTCTTGGCTTTGTCAGTGCCGTCCTCTGCTTGTGTAAGCCAAACTAGAGACTCTGTCCAGATGTTGGTGTGAAGCTCCACAGCTGAGCAAACAGTCAGTGTCTTCTCTACAGCATGACATGTTTAAAATGACATGCTGGTCCAAAAAGACCAGCTGAGTTATGACGAACAGAGTCATTCAATCTCTGATCCTCTGATTGGCTGGAACCAGGGCGGCAATGTTAGTCTGACTTATAAATTGGCAAAACTCAAAGAGTAACTCCAAATGTTGAAATATAAAGATAAATACTGCGTCATCTTTGTTTTCTTTGATGACTGGTGTAGACTTTAACCTCTTTATACATCAGCTGATGTATATTAGTGTCACAAATGAAACTGTGTAGACAGTTTCTGGATATCACAACTTACCTTTTCTGCAGAGGGACATGCTTGATTAACTATTATGTGTTACAGTTGTGTTTCACCATAAATCCTAAAAAGATGATCCTTTCAAACTTTCAGTATTTCTTAGTAAAACATCTGTAACTGTTGAGGGGTTAAAGGAAGATACACTTTTTTTTTTTCTTATTTTGCACACACATTATTTTTGGTGATGAATGCTTCCTGACTATAGACTGTTTGCTGGTCAGTCCTCCGTCTCCGGGATTCAAGGGTGGGTTTCCATAAAATTTTGTGCATACCTTCATGATCCCCAAAAGATGAAAGGAATAGTACTAGACTGCTTAAAACCTTGCAGGAGTCTGCTTGCAACATTTTGTCAAAACACTCTTGGTTACAGAGACCACCACCACCCGGCTCATTCCCTGTTCATTTGGAGGGAATCAGGATGCACCCTGAGACATCACTGGTCAGTGAGCATCACCACCCACAGGGCACGGTTCTACAGCAGCTTTTTCCCACCCACAGTCGGATTATTTGCTCAGGACATTTAAGCGGGAGAAGCAGGTATCATACTCTCAAATTCATAATGTTGTGATTTAACGCTTTGCCTGCACAAATCAGGGTCTAGCAGGCCTAATGAACATTTATGATCCCCCCCCCCCCCAACTCTGCAGGCCTTTGTTATGGAGAGAGCTCTTTTTATTTCCTCTAGCACGGTGCTAAAATAAGTATTTAAATGTAATAGATG
This sequence comes from Cichlasoma orientale, assembly GCA_034780415.1. NCBI lineage: Eukaryota > Metazoa > Chordata > Actinopteri > Cichliformes > Cichlidae > Cichlasoma > Cichlasoma orientale. Next base: position 19,408 of record JAVDPK010002102.1, read on the forward strand.
CAATAACTAAAATGTCAACTTTTTATATTCTGCTTTCATACTGCTAGAGTCTATAATTTTATATTGTGCCTATCTATCTATCTATCTATCTATCTATCTATCTATCTATCTATCTATCTATCTATCTATCTATCTATCTATCT
>JAVDPK010002102.1:20688-31031 GCA_034780415.1 Cichlasoma orientale
AGCCAAGAAAAAGGGTTTTCCAACAGCTGAGAGACACTTTTTTAAGCATGCACCAAGGAGGAGAGTGAGAAAAGGCCTCCATTCATCATGCTCTGACTGTTTTAGTGGCTATGGCAAGGATGCAGAAGATTTTGCGGGTTGTGTCTTCACAGAGGCCTGTCAGCAAACACGCTGCGAGCGTCTGCCGGCAGGCCTGTTTGTCTCTGAGGCAGCACACTGAGGATATAACACGCTCTAATCCTGCAGCGTGCTCACGAGTTATCACAGATCCTACATCACAGCTGGACAACAGCTGTGATGTAGGATCTGAAACTGTTAAAAGAATCAATCTTTTTTTTTGCATTTAGATTTTTTTTTTATATTACATCAACAGATAAACTGGGGGACAAACATATTTTGGCATTTTACAACATCAGACTTTGTCTTTGATCCTAACTCCATAATATTTAATGCATCAAATCCAACATATCAAACAAAATATAAGGTTTTCAACAATGTTTCAACATTCCCATTCACTCAGTTATACACTAACACACACTCACAGAAACACACTCTAACGCACACCCTTAACTATTTGACATAAAACAAGTATTTGCAGTTCGCTAATATTCCCACGAAGGGGTTAAAGGATGAGCTGGATGTTATTCTCTATGTTCCCTGTTGTCAACAAATCCCCAAAATGAATGCTTTCTACTGGGTTTTGTCTGTGTGTATTCAAAGCCTGATGCATGTTATTCATCTGCTCCCCAGAGCTCCATTGAAAAATATTCTGAGTCATGCTGTTTAACAGGATGACTTATTCCTTCCTTTATTGTCTGCATGGATGCTGAAGTTTATTTTTACTTGATCCTGCATTTAGCATCCGCCTGCCATAAATACTGCTAGTCCTGAGACTAAAAATGGGGTTGCTTTATCCCGTGCGGTGTATTGTAGTGGCCATTCAGAGAATAAAACTTCTCTTTTTCTTTATGAAACCTTTCACCACATGTGCAACATCTTATCAGTCCAAAATACTGACAAGGCTCAAGCCATAAAATGATTTTGTTTTGGATCTTTCTGTGAGAATTGTTGACAACAGCAAAGATCTCCTTCAGATCTAGAATACCTCATCCTTCAAATATAAACCTCTTAATATCCACCAGATTGCCAGGTGATCAGTCTGGTTATATCACTAAATATTAAAGTGGACATGTTATGTTTTCCTTGTTTTCTGTTATATATGATAAGTTATGATCAAAAAGCTCCTGGAATAGATCATAAAAAAAATCTAAACAAAAACAAAAAACCATACCTGATTCAATTTAAATGTATGTCTGGACAGGTTCCAGAGTGGCATGAGCAGATAACGTTGAATGTGAGATTGGCCAAATTTAAATCAGATGGGTTTTTTTTAATAGTCTGATTTCCAGAATGTTTTGATCATATCTCATATAAGGTGTTACAGTGGTTGATATTCATATTAAACATGGCCAAAGTTTCAAACAGTGAGGTCCCTGTATGTGCAAGTAGTTCCTCTGAGCCAGAAGCTCAGGCTTCAGACTGATGCTAAATGAGCTAAAATGTTCAGTGGGCAAACACAGACCCAGTATAAAAAAAATCATACAAAACTCCTCGAGTAAAGATGAATAATAAATTATGGAGCTGGAAATGAGCATAACAGATCTCCTTTAAGCCGACCCCACCTCTAACCCTAAAAGAGTGGACGTTACAGGGTTAAATAAAACTCTAAATATTAATAATGCTCTCAAATAGTAACACAAATCAGAAAAACAGGACAAAGACATCAAATGGCAAACACTACACACATTTCAAGCAAGTAAGTAGCACTCAAGGAACAAACGTATCTACGAACAGTACTTGAATTTGTTAATGAAAAAAACAAAACATAATTTGTAACTAATCATAGCACATTTCTACAAATACACAATCAAGTAAATTTGATGATGTCACTAGTTTCATTTACAAAGTATGTGTTTGCATTTATTCCACATAAATGCAACCCCAAATCTTCATAGCAGGAATGCAGCTCACCATTACACCTGTAATACAAACTTTTACCAGCTACATACACTTTTTTTCCCCACTTAAGTTGATGAGGCTGTGCAGCATACGGAGAGACGTGCTGCCGCCAAACTCCTGCACATGTTCCAGGATACAAAGATTTCAAGCCCTGAAAACAGATAAAAAGAAAAGTGATCATACAGAAATCCAGCATGTAGAGAAAAATAGATTTGATGCAGCAATGACAAAACAAAAAAACGACTTTTTGATGATCTATAAAGTAGTCCCGTTTTTCAGGTTTGTGGGATTGGCTTTTTCATCCTCACAGGTGTTTCCCAAACTTTGGATGATGTAAATTAAACCCATAAAAAACATTTCATTTTTAATTCATGTTTAAATCCAGAGGAAAAATGGAGGATATAGTCATGGGAAAAAGAACGTGTTCGCAGTACTCTGCAGTGTTGTGAAAAACTAAGTACGCCGCATCATTCAGCAGCTTGAAGAACCAACTTCAGCAGCAGTAACGTGCAGTAATTGTTTCTGCGTGACTTTATCAGTCTCTCACATCACTGCAGACAAATTTTGTCTCACTCTTCTTCACAGTGTTGCTTTAGGTCATTGACGTTTGCAGCATTCATTTATGCACAACTTTCTTGAGCTCCTGCCACAGTTTTTCAATCAGGTTGAGGTCTGGATTTTGACTGAGTCATTGCAACACCTTCATGCTTTTTTAGCCATTCTGTTATAGATTTGCTGCTGTGCTATTGCATTATTGTCCTATTGCATTACGGCCAAGCTTTAGCTGTCAGACAGATGGCCTCACATTTGGTTCTAGAATACTTAGTATTCAGAGGAGTTCATGGTCGACTCAATGATGGCAAGGTGCCCAGGTTCTGTGGCTGCAAAAAAAGCCCAAAGCATCACGCCTCCACCACCGTGCTGACAGCTGGTATAAAGCGTTTTTTGGTGATATGCTGTTTGGTCTTTGCCAAACATGGCACTGTGCATCATGGCCAAACATCTCCACTTTGATCTTGTCTGTCGCGAGAACATTGTTCCAGAAATCTTGTGGTTTGTTCAGATGCAACTTTGCAAACCTGAGCTGAACTTTAATATTTAACGTGTTAACCGAGGCCTGCAGAGTCTGAGATGCAGCTCTTGGGATTTTTGCAGTTTCTCTGAACATGGTCTGACCTTGGGGTGAATTCACTCCTGGGAAGATTGTGGTATTGTGTTGAAACACATCTGAATGCTCCTGATCAGGAAACTGACAAAACATCTGCTTGGTCACACTTGCTCCTCTTAATTCCTATAGAAGCAGTACTTAGTGTACTTAGTTTTTCACAGTACTACACAGAGTCCTGTGAAATCTTCCTTTTTCACGTGACTGTATGCTACAGTTATGTTCACAGAAACTCTCTTACAGTACCTTGTTAGTCGACAGTTGCGTGTCTGAACATAAACTCCTGTGTAAGTGATATCGCATCTTACTACGTTGTTGGTGAAGTCTGACTCCAGGACATGGAAATTGGGATTGACTGTAACCTGACCGAAAAAAAAATCAAATAAATTCTTCATCACCTTTTGCAAGCAGTTTATAAACATTTATTTCTGTGCTGTGAAATACACAACGTCCATAAATAGAATGATCTTATGTGACACACCTTCAGGATGTAGGTTCCTGGAGGCACATCAGTGATGTCAATCCACTGACAGTCGATGTTGGCAGCATAGATATCATGGCATCCTGGGCTCAGACCCTAAAAAACACAACCCAGTCACCTCAGTGAGGTTTAAAACTTCAGTGCACTTTGACTACTATTTTCCTGCAAGTGCTGCAAACAAAGCAGATGTGAGATTTAGTTATATAAACAGTTCATAGAAGCAAATGTGTTATAAGAAACCGACCCCAAGCAGTGTAAAAAAATCCAGACTGATGGAGCCCAGACAAAAGATAAATAATAAATATTTCTGTGCCTCCAGGATCTTTTGTTTTATTGGAATACACCAGAGTTTTAGTTAGAAAAACAATTCACGGCGGTGGATCTGGGGGATTTGCAAAAAAAATAAATTCCAAAACAAAAATAACTTTTCAGCATGATAGGTATCATCAAAGTATCTTTTTTCCTCTAATGTGATAAACTAAACATAGACATAAGAAGTCTGTTGAATATATTATGAGCTCATTAGTTTTTTTCTTTGCTGCATATTTTCCGTTTGCCTGCCTTTTATTACTCACCCTTGCCTTTTGTTTCAAATGCCTCCTCCCCTCCCTCCTCTGTTTCCCTCCTGTTTGATTACGTGATCTGTCCTAATGTGTCCCACCTGCCTCGAACTGTGTTCCCCGTGTATTTAAGCATATATATTGTATATCTTCCCTTATTTCCCTTCCCAGTTCTGATCCTGGTGTCTGATTCAGTCTACTACTGACAGTTTTGTCTTCTTAACCATTCAGAATAATGCAAATGAAGATTTGTACTAGGTAGTCTGGTAGTTGTTTTCCTACTGAATTACTTAACAAAAACCCTACCCTTTCCTAATTTTCCTTATTTGCCATTTAAAGTGGGTCTCCACTGATTTTACAACTCAAGTATATTTACTCATCATGGTGAGTGGCTGTGAACACAGCTGTTTAATGTCTTCCGTGGCTTTAAAGGAGCTTTGTGAAATAAAGCGAAGCCTGCAAGCCAGTTCAGTCAACTCAAGCAGCACTGCTTCATACACACGTGACATGCCTCACTTTCCTCACACCCTATACCGAGCACCCTCCCAATTTGGTGGTTTGTTTAAGCTGCTAAATTTTCCATTTCTGTCCTGCAATGCTGCGCCCTCCACCTCCTCCACATCCACCTGTGGATATTTAAGCATCGGGCATGGTAGTGTGCTGGAAGTCCATAGGTGCTATGCAGAGCTTTGCAGATTGTCATTGTCAGGGGGCAGTGTCAAAACTATGCAGAGCAGGGCGCCTGGGTGGCTCAGGGGTGGAGCAGGCAACCACAGTCATATGCCGCTTTGCAGTGTGGGCGGCACGAGTTCAAGTCCCGTATCTTTCCCCCATTTCCGGTCTCCCTCCACTGCTGATAAAAGCCACTGTGGCAAAAAAAAAAAAAACTATGTGGAGCAACTGGTAATGTGGGCTGTTTTAACATTTGTGCAGTTGGTCCTGATACAGAAATAATATGCAAAGAATGCATTTGTATTGAAGTGAAACTGAGTTTCAAAAACATGTTAAATTGCTAACTTCAGCCGCTGACTGTGATTATCATCCATGTTTTTTGATCCATGATAATTTGCTCTTGCTTCTTCCTCAACTTTTTAGCCACTCAGCTATTATCTTTGGGCTGCAAGCTGTTGGCTTTTTGGAGGCCTGTGCACAAGCTCGTCTAAGTAGCCTCTGTGCTGGATGAACAACGTGCAGAGCTATTAATGGATGTCTCACAGACCATAATTCGCGCATTACTCCTCACGTCCCAGTTTCTGCATGTAACATGTTTGGAGGGAGAGGTGAGCTTGGAGGCAGAGTGCCAAACTCTAACGCTGTTCTGCTGCTGTAAAAAAACATTTTGGGCTGTCTGAGCTGTCTGAGCTGATCTCACCATCAACTTGAAGACAACTGTATCATAATCCCAGAAAGTGTAATGTTAAAAAAATTTGTTTATTTTGTAAAATACTAATTTAGTTTGAGGGGGGTTGGGGGGGGGGGGGGACATCACCCGCACCTTAGGTTACCAGCGCAGCCCGGTGAGCTATAGCGGTGCCCCAGGCTTTAATTTTTAAGTGTGTATAAAATTATCTCCATCACAAATCTCCAAATCTTTTGACCACTTTAGAAATTATGTCGCATCTCATCTCAGCTTTAAATCTTCAGTTCACCAGGACAAGATCCTAAGGCTTTGCACGTCTGGTGCTCCCTTCACCTCAAACACTCATGGAGGTTTCTTCCTGTTTAAAGGGACTTTTTCTCCACACTGTCCTCAAATGAAGTTGGGCTGTGGGGTCTTGTGATGACTATTGTATAGATTGTAAACCTAACTTGAAGCTGAATTGATTGATTGAATGTCTTCTTTCTGTATTTGGTTCCTCAGCTCTCATGTAAAGCGGATCTCAAATGTTACCTGCGTGTGAGATGTGCAGGCATAGCGCCGCCTGAATCCAGGATCACAGTTTGTGTCCTCCAGACAGAAACTGGCCTTGTGTCCCTCAGCCACTTTATGTCCCGTGATAACATCCAGCAGGTCATAGTTGCTGAAGGCGTCCATGCTGTGGTAGTGCCTGAGGGTGCAAAATAGATGGAGAAGAATGAATAGCAACTATTTCCTTATGGTTCAGAAATGTCTATAAAGCCAGAATTTTATTGTCTGAAGTGAGTTTTGAGGGTGTGGTGTTTTTCCTGGCGTGTCATATCGTATCTGAATGGAGCCTCACTAATCCCCCCTTTTTTTTTCAAAAAAAAAAAAGAATTCAAACTCACTGGTGACAGCTGTGCCAGTCCCACTGATATCTGGGCTTGAAAGGGAGGAAGTCAGCGGTGCCTTGGTTCTTCACTTTCTGTGGAAACCGCAGGAGGACTCTGAAGTCGATGTCTCGCACAGCGGGTCCATAAGCCGTCCTTGGATGGATCACAGGAGAAAAAGGCATAAGCTGTGCTGGAAAAGCGCTACTGGCCGAGCTCCCGGGTCTAGTTTTCTTAAAAGTAACGGAGCGCAAAGGGTTTGTTCCACTGTGCTAAATGCTTTTGGGAAAACCAACCCAGAACATTTATGTCTTGGCAGGACATGATGTTGGAGAATCGCTGCACCATAATAGGATCAAACAACACATTTGACAGTTTACACTGAGATAATTGAAAGCAACCTTAAAACAACCAAAAGTTGCTCTTAAGCATGTTAAATGATCCTCTGCTGAGTAAAAAAACAAAGCACATAAGCGTATGTGTGTGTCTGCTTCAGTGTCCGTGTGTTGCTCTGTTCATACTGAAGAGGTGAATCACTTTTGGCACCTCAGATTACCTGGCCAGACAGTTCTCCTCAGCCGCACAGCGAAGCGCATACATCTGCATGCGCTGGACATAAGTACCTGCCTGGATGGCATATGGGTCTGGCACAAGGTCTGGCAGTCCTGTTGGGAAGAGATTAAAGAGACAGTCCAAGTTTTATTTTCCCCCCTGACATCTTAATATTCCCAGGCTATTCATGCTGAGAACAACCCACAGAAATAGATACCCTGAAAATGTAAGCTGCTTTGTGTTTGTTGGCATAATTTAACATGTTTCACATTCCTTAGATGTCATTCTGAGCTCCAATGGCCAAATCTGATTTTTTTTCCTCCTTGACATTGAACTTTTTGTTTTAGGTGAGATATAAATTTATGAATGTTGTCCTTAAGTAATAACAAAACCAGATGATTTAAAATATAACAGTGGTTTTATCCCAATTTGTGTGAGTGAACCATCACGTTAGTGTAAAGCCATTTAAATTCATGCCAAATAAAGGATAGTTTCACAGTTTTAAGGTCGTCTTAAAGTAGCTGTCAAAGCTAAGATAACTGCACCGAAACAGGTGCAGTTATCCTATTTTTACTCATTGATCACAAGCATGATTTCATAAGCCACTGTCCTTGTTCTGCGTTAAAACGCCTTATGTTTATTTCCTTTTTATAATAATATCAGCCTTCAACACTGAGTTAAACTGAGTCACTTACACTGCAGTAAATCTATTAAAGGCCAGTATAAACCAGAGGACTTATTACAGCCAGAAAATATATGTTTCACAGACCTCGCTATTGTTTTAAGGGCAACTTGAAAATCTGTGAATCTATCATTTAATGCAGCTAATCTAATTTTATATGAATACGACAGCTGACCTACCGTTTTGGAAATATCTTGTTCCATATCCTGTGCCAGGCGGACGGAGGGTGCGGGCCGCTGACCTCCCTCTGGTGGGATACATGTTGTAGAAAACAGAATTCCTGTGGTTTTTAAACGGGTTTCGAGGGTCATCGTTGACCATGTCCTCTCCATTCCTGTTTCCCGCGTTTGTAACGGCCTCGCTAAGTGCAGGAAATGCAGCTGGTGCCTCTGATTCGTTTTCCAGACCTGTCGGATGTGCTGAGACGGAGTGATCAGTCTGAGCGGGTTGGCTGGAGACAGGCGTCACCTCCGGCACCGTGCGTAACTGCTGGTTTTGCGCACCGGGCCCGGATTCGCCCATTCTGGTTTGTAGTGCGGTGTTATCCACAGTGAGAGTACCTCCGCCTCTGCCAGAGAAATCTGCTGAACTCCCTGATGAAGAGGCATTATTGATTCTATTGTATTCAACGTTAAAGCGACGTGGATAGCCTACATCTCCTACTGCAGGGCGTTCAGGTCGCTGTCTGGCACCCGACGGGCGACGATTCGTGGATATATACTGTCTACTGTCGCGTCCAGGTGTAAGAGATCCCGTCTGTGCACTGTGATCAGTCCTGAACTGTCTGGACTCAGTCGGTCCGGTTCTCACAAGCGTCATTCTTCTGTGCGCTCCAGACCTCTGGCTCCCGGTCCCATCCCTCCAATTGCTCACGTAAACCCTCGACTGGCTTGTGGAGCGAAACGGAGCCTGGTACTCCAACCCAGTGCTCATTAATCTGTAAACCTGTCCGTTGTTCTCCCACTGAATCCGGTGTCGCCAGGGGCCAACTGTGCGCTGCTGCCCAAAGGTGAGGGGGAGTAGTCCTTGGAAAATGTATAAAAACAAAAGTGACCATTTAGCCATGGCAATGAAGCTTAATAAATTACACCGCACTTGTAAGTTAACAACCATGACTTAAGTTTGCGCGCACAGAGGTTGATGCTTCGTGGAGAATTGATGAAACTCGGGAGTGCGCTCTCAGTTTCAGCCCTAATATAAAACAACATACCACTTCTCAGGAGGACTGACAGATGGAGAGGAGAGGAGGGCTGAATCCTTTTTTTTTCTGCTCGTTTATCGAATTCAGCCCAGTTACTTTCACTAAGTCAAACTTCTGAAAAAAAAAATTAACCCATCCCTCGCCGTGGTTACGTGCGGTTAGACAAGCACGTTTGCTGAGCAAACTTTACGCACGGGTGCAAACTGAACTCAGCCAAATGCTTCACTTCGAGGTGGTAAATCTCGAGGAACACGAAACTGGAAAAAAGACAGGAGCTGTTGTATTCAATTAATAAGTTTGTTTTTGTTGTTGTTTTGTTGTTTTTTCATTTCCACATGATTCCTTGCAATTACACATGCTGATCACGACTAAACTGCCATTAATAAAAGTTAAAGACTGAAAGAACCACGCATGATCAGTTTATCAAGATTCATAAACGATAACAGCTGGTACTTTTAAATAAAACATGCAAACATTCTACAACAAATCTGGAAAAGCTTTATTACGGTTAAATGGTCTCATTCACCACAAGGTGGCACTTTGCATCCGTATGATGCCCTCTCACAGTTTGCAGTGCTCTGGCTTTAACATTTAGTGTCACTCTTGAGGGAGCCTGCAAGCTCATTCCCATAAACTATATCCATATTCACGATTGTCATTTATGTTTATAACATTTTTTTTTAAAGGCTGATCACTGACTTTAGACATTTTTAATCCACTCTTTCAAAACAAATGCTAGTCACTGTTTTTCACCCACTTTTATCTGGAGCAGCACAATACTACAATATATCCAGCTGAAATTACACCGCTGGGTGTAGTGTAGTGGGGTTAAAGTTAGGTTTAGGGTTTGGAGTGGGGTGGGGTGCTGTGTAACAGTGTGAAATTGGCTTTATGGGTCTGCAAGGCTCCAGCTGAACCAGACAGTAGCTGCATTAGAGTTCGGTAAATGAGCTGTCTGGGTTCAAAGCTAAACAGATTTATTATACCACGTAATAATAGTAATTAAAAAAAAGTGTGTCAGAATGCAGTGTGTCAGAAAGGCCAGTGTGTCCTACTGCTTCTCTGGCCTTTCTGACCCACGTTGCTCTGTGCCAACTACACAACAGGAGAGCCTAAAGGTAAGCAGGTCATGCTGAAGGCACAATGTTATGTTATGATGAGGTAGTGTCTCCCACTTATACTGTATGTACTGCATTAACAGGATGAACATTGTGAGAACAAGTGCAGTAAGTACTGAAAGAAAAGAATGTTGTTAGACAGACAGACAGACAGACAGACAGACAGACAGACAGACAGACAGACAGAAATAATACCCCGCTCCCCCCTCCAGGGGTGGTTTAATTACATGATGCAGTGACAATGCACAATAACAAAACACTGTCTGAGTCCATGTAGGCCCAATAGATCTTTTTTTTTTGCGCAATTTATTTGCTGCAAGAGATATCATTTTAAGG
>JAVDPK010002102.1:32949-49635 GCA_034780415.1 Cichlasoma orientale
GTAAAACCAGCATTACAGTGAATATATATGCATTAATAACTAATAACTCAAACTAAATTATTTATTTATTGTTCTATTCTAATGGCACACTTGAATTTAATGCATGTTTTGACATTTATTAAACTGTGCTGGCACAATCAAATCACAAAATAAAAAATCTTTTAGTAAACGAATCTTGCATTTACTTGAAAAAATTAATGGTGTGGTGTATTGTGTCAGATTAATTAACAATCAGCAAGCCAAAGAACAACCAAAACTGCGTTAAATCACTCAGGTGTAGAATGCCCTTTTATGCTAACTAAACAGTGTGTCTGCTCCGCAGCTGGTGGAATGATTCTCTGTTGGCAGGATAAATTTGCACCAGTTGTGCAGTTTCTAATAGTGGCCATCTGAAATTAATTTGCGCGTGAACAGTCAATAGTACTCCGTGCAGTACTGTGAAAAACAGCATTACTACTTCCATAGAAATTAAGAGGGTAAGTAGCAAAAAGAAACAGCAAACCTCCCCCAAAAAGCTCTGCAGGTCTCAGTTAGCATGATAAATGTTAAAGTTCATGATAGCATAATTAGAAGAAGACTGAACAAGTATGACTTGTTTGGAAGAGTTGCCAGAAGAAAGCTTCTTCTCTCTAAAATGAGCATGGCAGCACAGCTCAGGTTTGCAAAGTCGCATCCAAACAAACTGCAAGACTTCTGGACTTCTGTCCTTTGGATAGACGAGACCAAAGTGGAGATGTTTCGCCTTGATGCACAGTGCCATGTTTGGCAAAAACCAAACACAGCATATCAGCACAAACACTTCATACCAGCTGTCAGCACGGTGGTGGAGGGGTGATGATTTGGGCTTGTTTTGCAGCCACAGGACCTGGGCACCGTGCCATCATTGAGCCGACCGTGAACTCCTCTGAATGCCAAAGTAGTTTAGAGTCAAATGTGAGGCCATCTGCTAAAGCTTGGCTGGAACTGGTTCAGACAACAGGACATTGATCCCAAGCACAGCAGCAAATTCAAGAGATTCGAGAGTGCTTTATTGTCATGTGCACAGTAAACAGTCAGTTACACTGAACAATGAAATTCTTATTCTGCAGTTCTTCTGCTCCAGCTCAATAAATACGAAAATCTACAACAAAATGAATAAGATGAGAATCAAGGTGTTGCAGTGGCCCAGGCAAAGTCCAGACCTCAACCTGGTTGAACTGCTGTGGTGGGACCAGTGTAAAAGCCAGTCTGCAAACCTCAGTGAACTGAAGCAACCTTTCGAAGAAAAGTGGACACCACAGAGCCCCCTGACAGCTGATGTCACAGCAGTATCTGCTCCACATTAGGTGGAATGATCCCCTGCCAGCAGTATAATTTATTTTGGACCAGTTGGGCAGAATTTCTAATAGACAGTCATTAATTCATGTACTGTATTTTGGTTCTGAGCCCCAGCAGTACTGCTCGAGGACAGGACCAAAAGTCATATGTGTATTTTGGTCCCAGACTAAAATACACATATGACTAAAATAACGTAATACAGTATAAAGGCAGAATTGGTCATGCAGATTTAGCTAACATGCGTTTTCAGCACAAACAGCTTAATACCTTACTAATTTATCATGTTAATGAGTAACACTGTCTTCTGTTCTTTATATTATCAGTTATTACAAAAATCACAAATCATTTTAAGACTTCCAATTCATGAGTTAGAAGAACTTTTGTTTTATTGTAACACACAAACGTGTGCTTATTTATCAACTATAACTCACCCTGTGGGAAACCATACGCAGAGGTCGGCTTATTAATATAAAGCAACTTAAAAGTAATGAAATAATTGCAAATGTTATCTGAAAGTATTTAAAATGTTCTGATCCCTGCTTATAAATATTTTATTGTGTGTGATAGACACACAATAATGAACTCCTCATAAATGTTAAGTTAGATGGCTTTAAGTCATGTGATGGAACAAAATTGATTCAGTGGTTCATTTATGTTTGTCTCAGTGAGCCACCGTTAATATTTCTGTCATTCATTCAGTGGTAAAACCACAACTGTTCCCATACCTCAGGAGTCCTCGCTCTCTCATACAGAGGGTCTACTGAGCATGTGAGAGCCAGTCATCTCCTGTGTCACTGCCTCTCCACCCTAATATGAACACCCCGGTTCTACATTTGGGGGTTTCCATGGCGTTGGGATGACGAGGGAGCACATGCCACCCATCGAAATTCTCACCTTACTGGGTGGCAGACAGAGCCTGAGTCAGACCGGGCGGCGGAGCCTCGAGTGGGTGTGTGGCAATATGTGATTGCTGTACACATGTTAAATCTGTTCCCCTGACACCTCAGGCACTTAGCCTATATATAACCTAACAGAGCAGCTACCCCCTGCTGCAGGCCAACTGCTGGCATGTGAAGACTCCCAGAAACGAATCACAAGACTCTGAACTCCCCCCAACACACCCTCTGTGGCTCTGCCAAGTCCTGGGAGAGAGCTGGCCAGACCTTTCTCACAGTAATGTACAGTATGAGTTAATTTTAATGACCAGATTCAAGAGTTTATGTGCCACTGAACACTTTGAATATCTTGGTCATCACTGGCTCTTTACAACAGAAATTGTCTGTGCAGTGGTTCAAAAGTGCCTGTGTGTCACGAGCTGGAGTCAGGAATTACAGCCCTCATTGTTACTATATACTTCACTTTGCCTTTGATATTGAAATATCAATAAATGTGAAAATGCTCATCTCTATGTCTCCCCTATTTTCTGTATAGACAGTGTTGGTTGAGGCTGACGGTCAAGCCATGCGGGTGACTTATTTAGACTTTTGGTCTGTTGGAGAGGTGGCAGCCGATCAGGTAGAAGCACAAGCATAATTCACGCTGCAGCTTGTTGAAGTTGATGCCAAAAATCAGAAGATTTTGCACCTTTATTTCTGTAGCAGTGTTACGGAATAGGTGACAGAAAGGTTGTGTAATGCTGCTAGGTGAGCTGTCGGGACAACAGAGAAGCATAATTAAGTTTTCAGCTGGCCAACCTACGAGTGCTGAAGGCGCCAGTTTTAGCATGATCTCTTGAGGAAGACAGTTTACGTTGTAGAGGACTCTGAACTCTCAGAGTAGATGCACGCAAGAAGATCATTTCCCGGCTGGAGTTTACAGAAATGTCATGCTGTTAATTTCACCAGCGCCTCGGGGGGGTGGGGGGTGGGGGGGTGGTGCTGTGTCCTGTTAAGTGTTCATCAGTTGAAGCTGCCATTTCTTCTCAGCATATTCAAGGCTGCACCTTAGTCAACGTTTGTTCTTATGAGCAGTAAAAGAAGGTGGGATGTGGGTTTTCTTACTGAGGATTACACTGACATCCAAAACACGCTGATTTATCGGACTTATCTGTTTTCATTCAAGGTCAGCTAGGATGTTAATAAAAATTATAGAGTGTAAATATGAAAAATGTGTGGGACAAATTATTCAGCTCCAGGTACAGAAATGGATGAATAAAAATAAAGGACCTATGAAGGCATATTATAGAAATATACTGGAACACTGTGTTCACGCTGCTCTCAAACCTATAAATGCTCTAAAATTATATTTTTATTTATGCATCTGAAGTTTTGAAATAGCAGGAGGCAGGTCAAATAAATAACCTGAAATATTTCCTTTCCGGTCTTTCAGAGGTGAACAATCACATCTACTGTCGTGGAGCACTAAATCTCATCTGGCTCATAAACAGGCTCATTCAAGAGCAGCCAGTGTAATCAGTCCCACTCATAGACACCAGTGTTCGGGCTGTAAAACATGAGCTTTGTGACTAAAGACGGCTCCTACAGGAACTATGCGGACGTGTGTTTGTTTCATGAGATGCAGCAGGAAGAAAAACAAGAAACATAAAGTGGTTTCAGCGGTTTCTTTGAATTGGGAGACAGCAGTCCTTCCACAGAGTGGGCCTTTTATTTCATTTAAAAATACAACAAGATCAGAGTTTCTGGTGTTTAAGCACTGGGCAGTCCAGAGGTGGCTTATCTTTTTAGAAAAAGAAAAAAGTTACAGAGGACTATACAAAAACGCGGCGCTTCTGCCATTACTTCTTCATATGTTACATGATTATCTATTTACAAATCAGGCTTTGAGCTACAGAACTGATGTTACACTTTCACTCAAATTTCTATTTACAAGTTTATACACAAATCCACTGTGAGACCAGTCCTGCTGTAAAGAGAGAGAAAAGGGAAGTTACTCGCACCGAATCGAATGATTTTTACTGATCTGTAAGTGAAAATATCCAAAAATTTCCCTGTTTTATTTACCTATAAGCTGTTTAGAAGGGAGTTGTTGATGGTTTCATACACTTTGTTGTAGATGTCTTCCTTTGATGTCATCCCATCAACGTACTCTGTACAGAAACCAAAAGAGTATAAGAGCATTTCTGGTCACTGGTTAGGGGGTAAATCTAGGTTTTGTAGATAAGCTGGTGGAGAAATGTGGGCATGCAGAGGATCATTTATATTTCAAGAGGTGAAGCATTGGCTTTACAAACCTATCCTATCGCAGTTGTCCTCCATCTCTTTCCTGTGTTTCAAGTACATGGGCCAGACGTGGCCATCAAACAGGCCGGGCGGGTCAGGGACTGCGTATGTCCTTGTACTGCAGAGAAAACGAGATCTGCATCAGTGTGAACTTTTAGTAATATAAAAGGCTTTACTTTGGTGTTTAACGCTTAAGCTCATTTTAGTAAAGTCACTGCAGGAACTTGTCACCTTCTCCTCCTTTTGCACTCTTCATAAGGAATGGCAATGTAGAAACATTTGTCATAGACATCAATAAGAGGCCTGCAGAGAAAGCAGAGCTCAGATTACTCAAACGCTTTAGAGGTCAGCAGGTGTATAGGTCAGAGTTTAGAGCCTGTGTAAAAAAAAAAAATGAGTAAGATGCTGGGAAGCCCACTTGTAGTTGTAGATGAGGAACCCCTCCACGATGAGAATATGGATCCCCTTCTCCCCAGAGCCGGCTTCCTCAATTTCAGGTGACAGGCTCACGCCGTGTGAGCGGGCAAACTTAACGGGGTTCTCCTGCCAGCCTTTGACAGTGTTGACCATAGCCTCTATGTCCAGAGCGGTGATCACTGATACAGAACAAGTAGAGAAAAGAGAAGAGCACGCTTCACCACACATGAAACCAACACTCCTCACCAATGTGCTTTAACACACATTAGTCACGGTTAGTGAATGTCTGTAGCATTCACAGAATATTTGATTGAATGTCATAAAGTTTAGGATTGATTGGTTACCAAACTAAAGAAATGTGCAGGAAAGAAAGAGTACATTACTGCATGGTTTTCCTACGCGAAATCCATTCTTACCATCCCACTGTCTAAAGCCGTCCTCCCCGACTTCTATTTGATCGGGTTTCTGAAATAACAGTCACCAATAAAACATTGCTGCAACCTAGTAACCAGTCGGAACTGATCGCACCTGGACAGGACAAGTCAAGGACTCGTCTCCACCAAAAGTGAACACACATTGACGGTTTTCGGTGCGGTTGAATTGGTTTCCAAACGTTAGGCTTAGAGAATCCGGCAGCAATACCTTCAGGAAACAACCTGAAACTTTATCACTTCTTACCAGATCTTAAAACTATGCAGCAGGGCAGTAACGCTCGCTGTCGCCTCATCTTGATGATCAAAAATGTTTTGAGATGGAGTGGCTTGGGTCCGCAAATGCTCTTGCAAAATAGAGATTCTGATTTGTCTTCAAAAGGCTTTAAAACATTTAAAGGGTATTATTTTAAAAAACAAAAAACTCCAAAACAAAACAAAACAAAAAAAAAACCCAAATGGTTTTTGATGGTTACCCGAAGTGAGGTTAATACTTTTACAAATTTGAGCAGAAGTCTGACTTTAAGTGGGGACGCTCAGCCCTTTCATTGGCTGTCCAGGAGACAATCAGCCAAATGTATTACTAGGCTACTGCCATGACAGGACAACTGCAGGTCAGACTGACGGTTTATTTCTGAGCACAAAATGTCTTCAAGGGCAATTTTAAAGTAGCAAATGACATAAAAATGCATTGCAATAACTTAACTTTAATGGCATTAAGTTATTACTTTAGCTTTCAAGTTAACATATAGTTATTTAAAAGAAAAAAAAATACTTTAATTCATCTTACCTTGAAAAAGTCATCCTGATGCACCACGCAACAGTTGGGTAATGCCTTTAGTAGTCTATTTGTCAAAGTGGTCTTCCCACCGTTGGTCACTCTGAAATTAGTGCCACTTAGATTTTTTTTTTCCAAAAAAAAAGTTCCATTAATAAACAGCTAGATAAATAGATTAAAGAAGACTTACCCTCCTATGCCAATGATGAACTTCATTTTTTACTTTTGTCCTGTATTGGTCACCTCTGGAATTCAGTAAGTAAAAGCAGGGAACCCAGCCAAAGCAAACAGTCTCTCAAAGGCTTCTGCTGAAAACCTTTCCCTTTTCCTCCTCCACAAATGTTCCCCCCTTTTACTACTTCATTGATAGACAAACTCTTCGCCGTGCATTTAAAGGATTCAGATGCAGCGTCACAGCCTCCCAGCCCAATCGGGCCCCTTTTCCCCTGAGCCAATAAGGTGCCACTTCACAGTCCACGGGACCAGTGATCGAGCAGGACCCATGAGCCTCACAGCTTCATGAAAGCAGAGCCCATAATTTGCACCTGCTGTGAGGAGTCAGTGAACGCCAGCCAATCATGCTGATGAAAAATCCTACACCTAAACACAGCTCTTAGAAGATATAGAAAATAACAAGAGGCTAAGGCATGAGCCACAGTCGTATGTAATGCCTCAGACAGGAAGCTGTTTAATTAGTTCTAAATTTGAAATGCATGTTTGCAAAAAAACTGAAAACCTTCAGGGTTAAAAAGTATGCTGTGCTTTATATGCAGAGGGCATTTATCATAAAGGAATTGAGAATCATAAGAAGAAATCATATAGAGAGGAAGTAGACTGTATAATCATTAAAAATGTAGTATTTTATATTATTTCATTTATTTGTTCTAAGACATCCGTGTCACAGCATAGTGCAGAACCTGTGATTTTAAGGGGGAATTTTCCATGCAGACACAGCTCTGGGTAAGAGAAAACCAGAGCCCTATATTTAGGTGGCTGTGTCTGACTGCTGCGTCACAAATATTTCTGATGCAACCATTGGAGTAAATGGCAGCCAGCCATGTGACCACATGTCTCGAGTCACAGCCATAGGTATGATAAGCCACGTCTATTTCTTTGAAGTTAAGCACCCCACTGCTTATCAACTCCAATTGGCACACACTTCCAGTATAACCTTGTGTTCATTTTGCTTGCGCAGTATTTGAGCAAACTCTTTTACAACTGAGCTTATCTGTGCGAGTGTACGACGCAGGTGAACTTTGAGTCACAGACATCGGAGCACATGGTTTTTTGCCAGGAAAGTCTCGGTGGAAAAGTGATGCCTGCTGACACAAAGTGACTGACAGTACTGATGTTGTGTAGTAGTGTGGCGTTAGTAAACAGAAAAAGTCACATATGGGTAAGAACCTGGAGAGCACCAAACTGTTCCATATAGGGGCTCAAACCATGTGGTCCAGCGTGGAGAAGCATGTGGCGCACATACGTTTTTCATCTTCAGAATCAAAAGACAGACTCACCTTTAGTTGGCTGGGATTTACTCTCAGTCTAAATTTGACTTTTTAAATATAAGTCCATATGCTCATTGGAAAGGAAAAACGAAGAGCCTTGTCTGTATGAAATATAGATCTCTATAGAAATCTTTTGATTTAGCTCAGCATGAACAATGGAAGCAGAAACAAACAGCTAACCTGGCTCTCTCCAGAACTTGTGCTAAAATGTGCTAAATTAGTAAATAACCGCTGGCCGTTTAGTTTCCAGATGTACAAAAAAAGAAGCTATTTTGTGGTTTCAGAGGATGTTGCATAACTCCTTCTAGACAACATTAATCTGGAAAGTCATTGCGTCCAAAAGTCAGTGGTCAAAAATATTTTCCAAGTATAGATATATTTGCATACAGAAGTATTAGTGGGTCAGCTTTAGAGGTAGTGGTGAGCTTTGGGCAGAGGCAGGTTTGCTGTTTCCCGGTGCTTCCAGCATTAATATAAAATCTAAGTGCCTCATGGCTTCAGCTCCCTTTATCAGGCAACATTTCATTCAAATCTTAGACAAAATTGTTTTTTTAAACTATTTTCCAAAAATAGACAAAAACAATTATCTAACGGTGAAATAAAGTTAACAGATATATTCATCAAATATGATTTAACAGAAGCAGTTTTTCTTTCACATCTAAATGGATTTGCATTGTAGAATATAAATTATTTTTTTAATGGGTTATGTATTGTGGCCTGTGATAACATTAACTTAGCTCATAAACATAGAAAAGGGTCACTCCAAGGGCATTAAGTCCACCTGACCTCCGTATAAAGCGGCACAGGAAAGTCAGGTGACACAAAAAACATCCACTGATGATTATCCCCATTAATAACTCAACTGTCAAAAACATTCTGGACCAAAGCTCAAAACACATAGCAGCAATAAAAGGATGAAAATATAAGCTGTAGGGTGCACGGGCGCGTCTGTCCTTGTGAGTTGTCTGTTCTGTTTTAGCAGTCAAGGCTGAATGAATAATCACGACAAAGCTTACTTTAGATCACTCGTTTATTTATTTATTTTTATTTTTTACAAACAATAAATGGCACATTTTCATAAATAACACTAAACAATTTGTTTAACTCTCTCATTAAATAGATTTCTTTTCATTTGTAACAATGTTTCTTCCCTTCTTGCAAAATTACTTTTTTTTAAAACTTGAAAACATGTAGCAAAGACAGGAAGGATATAAACAAGCATGCCACCTGCATATTCAACTCTGGAAAACTTGAAAACTGTAACACACCTTTGCATCAGAAACATCTAAGAGGAGCGATATCATTGCACTTTTTTGCAAATAGCCATGAAACCAAACAATACCCATGCCATCCATGTGCAAACACCTTTTTCTCAAAAATATATTACAAATATGTACAAAATGTTCCCAGGAAGTCTCTTCATCCACATAGGTAAAGTCATGCTGTAGGTAAAGGTCAACTTGACATGCAGGACATTTTTTAATTTAACTAAGTTGTGATGCTTTGGTGTAAATGAACTGTAAGGTGTTAGAAGCAAGCCTGTCACTTGAAAAAAAGAGAAATATTGAGCAATGATTGTCCTCCAGCTAAGAGATCCATTTAGGGGATTTAACCCCAGCTGAGAAGCTTGCAATGCTGGCTCCCATTTAAACGACTCATGGTTCCCCCGTGGGCTCTTCAGTTTAAAGCTCTGCAATGCAAATACAGAAAGTTTAAGTCTCACTTTAATCCTGCCAGTCCAAAATTCTCATGTAATGTAGTTGTTAAATTTGGCAGCGTGTCAGTGGGCGGGCAGTAAATCTAAACTGCTTGACACATAGGGGGTTTGACCATTCAGTTTTTCCTGCTTCCTCTGCTGGCATTTGCTTAGGGGACAGTCCCCGTGGCCATTCCTAGGATGTCAGCCAGTCCACTGGCTGGCAACTCGTTTGATATATGAGGGCCTATAGGAACAGTCAGCAGCCGGGGACAGGTTCTAAAATAATCCGCTTCACCCACCCTGGCCGTGGCGGGCATTTTACCCAGTTTATGACAGGCTCGGTGGGGCAGATCAATTTGCCCATTAAAAATAGAATCGATCGGTTGCGCTCAGGCAGGCCTGAAGAGATGAGCAGCTGTGCTTTACGTAACACCGGGGTGATGTGTGAGGACTGGGTAACATTTCTTGGATCCTCGCACAGTCGGAATTTAAGGAACTGAAACATGACTTGGCGAAGATGAAAACGAGTTGGACTTGAAGAGTGACAGCAATCAGTCAGCACCGTATGCCGTGTTCCTATTCAGCTCTCAGAGAAGCACTGCCAACCCAGGAAGAAACTGATGCACACAGTTGTTTTATAAAAGCTGTTAACATCATTTGCATTTTTAGATAAAAAAAATAAATAAAAATCAACCTCAAAATGTGGATTAAAGTGGATAATTGTTTTGTTTTCCACTGTACAGAGACTGCACTGTCTCAAGAAAACATGTGGGTTAAGAGGTCTGAGCCAGTGTGCAACTATAATTTGGATTCCATTGCCCCTGAACGGAAAGCTGACCCAATGGACCCAAGACGGGCCATCATCCAACATCTGATTTAGTGTGTCATTTCTCTTTAGCGCACGTAAGCAGACATGTGCAGAAAAGAACATTTCCATATACGCCAGAGATTAATTACTTCGGGCTGACATTACAAACCAACCTGGAGAGTTGATATAAGGGCACTTAGATGGATGAGTCCCTTACCTTAATGTCAGATGTCACGGCCAACCTCTGCTATCATTGACTTCGGCCTGGAAATATCAGATTAAAACTGACCATAAGTAAATATAAATATGTTGCTCAGTCATCTAGACCATGTTAGCTTGTGTTGCCAAATCATATCTGTGTGACTGCAGAAGATGTTCACACTCATGTTAAAGAGAAGCAATGCACTGATCAGTTTGCTGTTGAACCTCTTGCATAATATTTTCCTTACGCTAATGGAGGAAGTTGTACTTTTAGCATTTTAACAGATTAAATATAAAATCAGTGAAACAAATGAAGGTGCAGCGTGCTTTCAGGTTTCTTACAGGATTTAAGTGCAACAATATATATGAGGACTTTTCCATATTGTAGTCGCATGCACTGTAGGACTGTATGTACTACAAAATTAGGTCACCTTTCTTTGGGAAGGGTTGAGTTACTCTGCTGCTGGTCTTGCTCAAGTCTGTAAGACAGGCAGATATTAGTAATATGCATGCTTAGAAGAGCATGTGTGGATAAAAGAAACAGGCTTTTTAAACACAAAATCACTTGAAAACATGTGACTGACCTTTCCTTTTGTGCTCTTATCTTTTCATCATCATACCTTTAAAAAAAGGGAATAGAAATTCTGAGTGATGTGGCAACACTAGTGGTAAAGTACAACAAAGCTAGAAGTTCTGTGACTGCAAAACAAACCCGAATCATCACCCCTTCACCCACCGTGCTTGACAGTTGGTATAAGGTGTTTGTGATGCTGTGTTTGGTTTTTGTCAAATGTAGTGCTGTGCGTTGTGGCATCTCCACTTTGGTCTTGTCTGTCCAAAAGACATTGTTCCCCAAGCTACCACTTTCATTTTCTCCTGGCAACCCTTCCAAAAAAGCCATATTTTTCAGTCTTGTAATTGTGCTGCTGTCAAGAACTTTAACATCTGACATGCTAACTGAGGCCTGTAGAGTCTGAGACGTAGCTTTTGGGTGTTTCAATTTCTCTGATCATTGCACAGTCTGACCTTGCGGTGAATTTGCTGGGCCGTCCACCCACAGGTAGATTGTGGCGTTGTGTTAACACACAGCTGAGTGCTCCAGACCAGCAAACTGCCAAAACCTCTGCTTTTATAGAGGTGCTCACACTTGCTGATAATCAGTTAATCAAGTGCATTTGATTAGCATTGCTATACCATTAATGGTGCATTTAGTTAGGACTCCATGCAGTCCTGTGAAAAATCTCTTTTCACATGTCTGTGGAAAAGTTTGATGTTGGCCCAGTTTGATCTGTTTAAGTCTTCACTGCAGTTCTTCCAAAGCCTCAGTCACCTTCTGAATTTGTTTTTAAAATCAGTGTGAATACTGACTGTCTGATGGATGCACCATTATTGGCTGCCATAGTTCAATTTTAAGCATTCTTGGGTTTCAAATGCTCAGCGTTTGCCACAAAAAACAAAAAAAGTGAATGTCATTTTTAATCAGCTGCTGTTTCAACTTCATCTAAGTAAACAGTGAGAACTAGACAAGCAAAAAATTGTACATCAATCTCAATTATCCATAAACACTGGCTCAGTCTGAATTCTTTCAAGATGTCAGTATTTGTAAAATGAGACGTGTTTTGTAATGTTGCCTCTGTACATCACAACTGTGGATTTGAATGATAATGATGTGACTGAAGTGCAGACTTTCAGCTTTAATTCAAGGGATTAAAAAAAGGATAGCATAAACTTTAGGAATTAGAGCCATTTCCATGCAGCCCACATTATCAGAGGGTCAGAAGTAATTGGACAACAGACTGACAAACAGCTTCATGGCCACGTGAGAACACTTACATCATTATTACATAACAAATTAAGCAGATAAAAGATCTGGAATTGATTCCAAGTCTTGCATTCGATAGTAAATACTTAAGGAACTGACTATGTGCTCTAAGCTTGCAATACACAATAATGAGCCATGATAGACACTTGCAGTGTCTCAGCAGTGACCCTTAGCGGCTGAGAGTACTTACTGCAGCACGCATTCAGGAATCTGCACGTGCTCCATGGGGATAATCTGACTGAGTTCCTCCAGGGTGTGAACGTAACGGATCTTATCCATGAACTTCACACTTCAAAAAACATCAACAATATGCAATTATTGTCACATATTATCTCGTCTAAAAACACATTTGCATTCAACCATGTAGGACGGCATACTCTGTGATTATGTAACAGCAACTCTTTTCTCTTTTTAACTGTTTTAAATGTACACTGTGTGACAACTTTAAAATGCTCTGACCTAGTTTTTCTTTTTTTTTTTAAACGATATGTTAAGAGACAAGCTTTCACAGCCAATAAAAAAGCAGATGCGTTATAAATATACCTAATGAAGGGTCTTGAGATGGCCAGGACAGTGCGGATGAACCATGTTGGGTGAGCGATGATGAGACATTTTAGATTCTTCCTCAGTCTACAGGAAACAATCAGAGTTTAAAAACCCCATCATAACTTTTGAGCATCATGAATTCCTATTTGTTTTGATTATCTATCTTATCTTTAGAATTAAGAACATCCTCATTCTTCTAACTTTCCAAGGTATTCTGATAATGTTTGACTTACTTTCTGTCTATCATCTGGTAGCATCTCTTCAGCCAGCTGATGCCAGGCATCTTCCTGCGAGGAGTCGCTCCATTCAGGTAAACAATCATGTAATCCTCTGCCACGAGCAGCTCCAGGCTGCTCACAACATACCTGATGGAAGAATGAATAGGCTTTTTTATGCCTTTTTGCTTCATAGATCAGTATTAAACCGCTAAACAAAAACAAACAAACATAGAAAAAGAAAAAACAGAAGCAGAGGGCCGTTCTCTAGAATCTAGAACTCAGGACTGCCACCTGCTGGCTATTAGAAATAATGCCATGCAGGCACTTTGCTGGGTTCACGTCTTAGACCTCAAACACTGTCTTTTTCTAAAGAAGCTATGGTTCATCTGAAGCAAACAGTCTCAGCTCCCTTTAAGGCCACCCTCTGCTTAAGCCTTTCTGATTGGCTGCCCCTCTCAACAACTTCAGGTTTATAAGCCATTTGATGGTTTGCAACGGGGGAAAAAAGAATGAAGTAGGCTTATTGCAAAGCATGCTACTGTAAAAGAGTCCCTTCAGAAAGCATAAAGGATCTTACAGGAAGAGATTCTCCATGATGTATGTGTAGTCGTCACAGCTGCTGTCAGGAAGGTAGCAGGCCGCAAACACGATGATGGCATTCAAGCCTTCCCCATAATATCCTGAGAGAAGAGAGAGATGCAGTTACTCCAATGGTAGTTGCATATTATCAACTGTATTATTATGATTACATATGAAACACAAAAATAATTGCCTTCAAAATTGATTTCCCCTTCTTGATGCCCTTCTTATTCATTGCTCGTTTATGTTTTCATAGATTTTAAGTTAGAAGAACATAACCATCTTGAGGAATCCATTTGGGGAAATACTCTAACTAACCTCCATGTGTGACCACCCTCAGGTATGGTCTGATGACCTGCATGTCAATCCGTTGCTCCTGGTCGCCAATGATCACCGTTCGCCACAGACGACCAGATGAGTCTCGCTCCTCTTCGCTTTCACCTGGGAGACGCTTAGCAGTGGCCACAGGAGTGTCATCTGAAAACAAGGTTACACCACAAAGCTGCTGCTCAGAACATTTAACCTTCTTCTCACATTTATAAACATCGGGTGAAGCCAGCGCAAGGCAGAGCTGGGTAAGGAAAATTAACCTTTTTAAGCTATAAATCATGATTTATAGTGACAAACAGAAAGACAGAAGTGCAAACATTAAAAAAAAGAAAGTAATAAACATTTTATAATTGAATACCACACAACCAAGCAGTAAGTAATCCTGTAAGGAATTAAAATCCATCCCTTATTTACTGGCTAAGAGTATAAGTATATTGTTAATACAATTATCTTTAAACCATGATCTTGTTTCACTAGATCAGTCGTGTGGAAAAATTCATCTTCTAGTCTAAAAACCGTTTAAATGCCTCAGCTGATTCTCCATCAGCTCAGTTATCAAGTCAAGAAACCAGACATGATCCCAGATCCCTTTGGGTAATTAAAACACAGACCAGTTTTAGTAGTGTTAGCTGACCTCTTACCTGGATATACTGGTGAGCTGCAGCTACAGAAACAATAACTGACTGAAATGTCACTGAACACTGCATGCCTAAAGCACACAATCAAAAATATCTGCTTCCCTTGCATGTGACCTTCTTGCTGAGCTAAACTGAAGTCGACAAGATACTGCTCAACTGGTTAAAAACTCATCACATAAGGATGCATAGACCCAGCAGCTGTTTGCTTTAAACCAGCAGGACCAGTCCAAAGTCTGAAGCATACATTTAGAACAGCAGAATCCAGAGCAAATGTGACTAAAAAAAGATTTGAAGGAGGAGATACAGCAAAGCTTCGCCAGAGCTGAAGGGCTCCCAACCAAGGCGTTTGCAGAGCTAAGAGAAAAGCTAGCACGTTTTAGAAAAAGCTGTAATCGCTGGACCAAAGCTGCCCACTGACTGTCCTTGCATTTATGCAGCTCACTGTGAAATGCTCCCTTACACCCAGGAGCTGAAGGAGCTGGCTTGTAAAACTGGTAGAAATGTAAACTCCAGGTCACCACTCCAGAGTACCTCAGAATTTGGGATTCATAATGTTAAAGCCATCAGATCATACAAAGTGGGGCTCTCACATCCTGCCCATAAGACAAGAGGAAAATTAAAAGACAGGCTGTGCACAGGACACATTTATTCCCTACAGCCTTCTTCCACCTGTTTATACCTGTTTATACTCAACACCTTTTCTTTAATCATTAACACAATTCTTTACACTTAATCTCCTGGACATGACAAGAGACAACATGCCCGCTACATGTTAGGCAGTGTTACCTAACAGACTGGAAACAATCAAAAGCGAGTCTGCACACAACTGAGTTCAATTTCCCAATCAGTTTATTTAACTAAACATGTAGTGGGGGTGAGAAAGTGTCAGCTGTCAGCAGCGGATGGTGTGTATGCATGACGGTAAATGGATGCAGTGTGTTGGGCTTTATACTCTTGGCCACTCCCACCTCTCAGGTGCAGCCGCTTCTCTGATTACCCACCAAGACCGAAAGTAAATGGGGAGAAACAGGAAGAGGATGGTGGGCCGTCACAGTAGTACAAAAGAATGTGCTACTATTTAAATCTTACCTTTTAATTAGTGTTAAGGCTAATTTCAGCTCCTTTCTTTAAATCAATACATAGCACAATGTAATATTATGTTTCATGGTTATGGTTTGTCATTCATGACAATAACCATCATTCTCCTTTTAGTGTGTGTGCGTTGCGGTTTTCAGTGTCTTAGTGTGTTTATTTGTATGGGTCATAGTCATTGCCTGGTTTTTAGATCGTGGTAAGAATTGTGCTTTTATGAGATCAGAGCCTGAACTGCTTATTTGTGCACGTATTATTAAGTAAAGATTCTGTATAATTTGTTCTTATTATGTGTGATAATAATTTTCCTACAGAAGTTACTTGGATAATAAATTCTAACATACATGCATGATCTTAAATATTTTCCTAGCTTAACCAACTGAATGTTTCTAAAATGATGCGTGTCTGACCTTCCCACTCCAGCTCGTTGCCATTGTTGATGAACTCCAGTGAATCGGTCTCATCAGGAGTCTCGATGTCATCAACATTGATGTCCAAGTCGTCGGGCGTTTCCAGGAAGTCATCGGAGAGCACCGACCCCTCGCTCTGGTCCAGAGACAAATTCATGTCGGGGGCAACCAGGGTGCGACGCTTACGTTGGGTCATGGATTCGCCGACATTCAGAGTGGTGGGAGGATCTAAAACAGCACGTTAGGAAAATACAGATATATATATATATACAAACATACACATTCTAATGCTGTATATTTAGGCCACTTACTGGTCCTGTTGTCAGTCAGGCCACATGAATCTCCATCCTCTGGCAGTGGCCTGCAGAGAAAGACATGAATGCAGCATAAATAAACTGTTAAATTTAGGAATTATATCTGGCTTAATTCTTTCCTGCTTTCAAGTAATGATTGTTTTGTTTGTTATATAATTGCAGGTTATAAGCATAACAGCGAAACTAAATAAACTGCGATGATAGAAGCCACTAAAAAGCTATGAAGTTTGAGCGCTCATTCCTGGCATTTAGCTCTTTGCCCTTTTGTTTTTTAGAGAGGCTGCGATGTGATTTAAATACATTGTGCCCTATTTTTTGAGAGAGCAACACCAGTAATTACCAACTTCCTCTGATTTTATTGTACGGCAGCTGAACCCTCATTGCTGGGGGGGGGGGGGGGGG
>JAVDPK010002102.1:55999-76212 GCA_034780415.1 Cichlasoma orientale
ACACACACACACACACACACACACACACACACACACACCTAATGATAAGTAGTAAAAAAAATAAAAATAAAAACAGAATAATATAATGATAATAAAAATAATATTAAAGATAGACAGCTCATATGATAATGGCTTACATTATTTACATAGAGCGTATTGCTATTTCACCATGTCAGTGTTGGTGTTTTATCTAATGAGGAGTATTGATTGTAAATCTGACCGCAGCAGTAAGGAAGGACCTGTGCTGTCTTTCCTTCAGACACTGTGGGTGTCTAGGGAGTCACTGAGGAGTCTCCTGAACAGATACAGCCTGCGCCTTCCTTTCTTATAAAGGGTGCTTGAATAGTTCAGAGCAGGGGTGTCCAAACTTGCGGCCCGCAATGAGTCTTTCACATCGCTGTGGAGGAGTTTTGGCCAACTGTGCAGAATTGTTTTAATTCAGCCACAATGGAGGGCTTTTGAGCATAAACGGCCTGTTTAAGGCCATACCAAAACAGCTCAGATGGATTTAAGTCTGGGCTTTGACTAGGCCACTCCTAAATCTTCATTTTGCTTTTTCTGAGCCATTCAGAGGTGCTGCTAAACTCCAGTGAGCTTGAGCTTCAGGGCACGAATTGATGGCCGGAGAGCAAAAGTCATGGTTCCATCAATTATGGCAAATTGCCCAGTTCCTGAAGCAGCAAAGAAGCCCCAGACCATCACGATACCACCACCATGTTTAACTTTTGGTATGATCTTCTTTTAATAAAATGCCGTGTTAGTTTTACACCAGATGTAACAGCACAGAAATGTTCCTGACAGCACACAGAATATTTTCCCAAAATTCTCGGGGATCATCAAGATGTTTTTTTGGCAAATGTTAAACGAGCCTTTGTGTTCTTTTTAGTCAGCAGTGGTTTTCTCCTTGGAACTCTCCCTTGGATGCCATTTTTGTCCAGTCTATTTCTTACTGTTAGCTGAGGCACTAGCTGAGGCAAGTGAGGTCTGCAGTTCTTTAGATGCTGTTCTGGGTTCTTTTGTGACCTCCTGAATGAGTTGTTGATGCGCTCTTGGAGCAATTTTGGTAGGCCTGCCACTCCTGGGAAAGTTTACAAATTTTCTCCATTTGTGGATAATGGCTCTCACTGTGGTTCACCTACAGCCTTAGAACTGTCGTTGTAAAACTTTCCAGATTGTGGCTTTATGTCTCGCTTTTTTAAAAAACCTTTATTTTACCAGGTAAAATGTTTGAGAATCAGTTCTCATTTACAAACATGACCTGGCCGAGAGGCTCCAACAGAAATAGGTCCACGACACGTACACATAAACATAAACATATAAACATACCAAAAGTGTAGTGTAATATTAGTTTCAAGTTACACATAATAAGACATATTAAAAGTGCTCTTAAGCTTGATCAGACATGTTTGTGGAGGCATAGACTCTATATTTTCCGTATTTGCTCAACCCTGGTCTTACATAATGTTCTTTCTGCTCTGTTAAATCTGTAGTGACTTATGACAAGGTAAAAAGTAGTTATAGATTGTGTTCATAAAACTAATCTGATCATCATTGTACTTCACACCGTGGTCAAATTTCTCTTGAGGCAGAAATCAGGCAAGGTTAACAAAGAATAAAACCTGCACAAGTAGGAAGAGTAGATTACAAAAACAACAAAAGTTAAAGTGGAGGTTGCACCAGCATGTTCTATGTGGTGCCTGCAAAGCACATTAAGTCTTTTATTTGTTTACTCATACTGTCATTCTTCTCCATGCAATATAAAGCTAAATGTTTAATATCATGAAACAGCTGTGTGGCAGGCAGAGGGGAACCCAAACGCAGGACTCAGAGGAGTGGGAATAAACTTAAACTCAAATGGGGAAAAAATACAAAATACAAAAAGGGCTGGGCTGGAGCCAGAAATACACAATCTAGGAAACCTGGAATACACAGCGCACACAGCTCTGCAATAAAGAACAGGGGACGACTCAGACAATATGTACACATGAGTTAATCATGGAGATAAGACACACCAGGGAACACAGCAAACAGAGGCTATAGACACAGGATATAATAAATGACAAAGGAAAATAGCAACCTAACATTACAAAAGAGCCAAGCTAAAATACAAATGATCCTCAAAATCAAAAGGAAGCACAGAGAAACACAAACCCCTGGGTCCAAGACCCAGGGACCGTCACAGTTAATTAAAAAGAATTAAGGTCTGTGTCTGTACAGTAAGTAAACTGTACATTACTTGTTGTGGTGACAGACTGGAGGATGGGATGAAGAAGAGAATCCTATGCGTCACAAGAGGGCACAGTAAAGACACCGTGGATTACCAGGCCAGAAGTTACAGTGAGCAAATACGTGACCACTCCTCTGTCTGTCTGAAGTCCCAAAACAAACATATGTGGTATGAAGCGAGTGAGGTGTAATGGCACGCGCTCACGGTGTAAGCTATGGCATGTCAACAAAGTTTGGCACCATCTCTTTCATACTTTGAACCCACAACCAGTACAGACATGGAGACATAAAAGATGTGTTTGGTCTCGTTCCTGCATTGATAGAGCAGAGACTATTAAACTGGAGGTGGTTGTGACCCTGTCATGTACCAGTGGTGTGGCAGGCAAGGCGGACCCATATGCAGAACTCCAAAGCAAACTGAACTTAAATGGTGGCTTTATTGATGATACCAGAAAAATGGCACTGCAACAAAACTAAAACAGACAGAAACCAGGAACTTAACCACAACTCCATGAGGGAGGACGCAACAGAGAACAGAGGAACAAGAAGACAATACATACACAGGGAATGATGAGGGAAAACAGGAAACAGCCGGGGAGAACAGGTGGACAAAATCATACTAATGAAAACACAGAAAGCACAACACACAGGGAACACAGGACTGTCAAAGTAAAACAGCAAACAGACACAGGACAGAGACGCAGGGGAGACAGGAACAAAAGGAACTAAACCAAAACTATAACAAACTGAGGACCTATACAAAAGAAAACTAATAAACATAATCAGAGATATAACTTAAGCAGACCCAAAAGAACAAAAAACACTGGGCCACCGGCCCAGGACCATGACAGACCCTCTATTGTTCATGTACATAATCACATGCGCCAAGGTGTGAAAGGAGGTATGGGTCATTATAATCAGTTTTGGTTTGGTTTTGGGTGAAATGTCTCCCCTTCCCTCATTACCAGAATTTTTATGTTATGAAAGTGTGACATTGACAACATCCCTAAAATACTCCTTGGATCCAAGGAGGACTATATAGGATATATACGACAGCGTAGCAGACAGGAAAGCTGCTCAGAATGCCTTTAAGTATCTTACACCTCTGCGAGTCCTATCTGAACATGCCGGTAATGCACATGTGAACTGTACTCGATGGGGGACAGGAGAAATAGAAACTGATACAGACATTATCTGCCCATATGATAACACAGTAAAATAAATCAATTAATTAAAAAAACAACAGGGATGCTTTGGGATAGATTTAACAAAGCAACAAAGTCTACAGAATACCGGGTGCTGTATGTCAACGCCGTAAACCAGCAGGAAAAGAATAATAACATTAAGTGTTATAGTTCATGCTGGGCCCAGTCATTCTAAAATAATCAACAAAATAACAATTATAAAAAAAAAACAGGTGTGCAAATGTGTTTGCAAAGCGTGCTAACCTCAAACATGAATAATTGCAGTATCATTAATGAGTAGTTGTGTCTATTGCAGCACCACTGACTGCAAAATCTACTTGGGTAACCACTGTTTATATAAAATGTATTCTGTGTGCTGTACCTGCATTTATGTTTTATCAGTGCCGGTTTGGCAGGTAGATAACAGCGAACTACACCTAGAGAGTCTGCTCCATCTTGTTGACAAGATAAACACTCTCCATTATCTACAGGCTGTCAATTATGAGGTAAGCTCTTTAGCGGTTTTACTCCAGCTACAAGTTATTGATACAGTCTAATCATCTTGACACACATCTAGGGAAGTTTGTATACAGCTCTTGTAAACAGTATCTTGATTTGAAAATTTTACCATTACCCTTCTTCACTCCACTAGCCCTCAGCTTTCCCTTTTTCCCCTGCAGGGTCGAAAAAGATTGCAACTGAAGCATGGCATTCCTCATGAATCAAATGTTGGGCGATAAGTTGAAGAGTTTTACTGGAGGAGGTGGTGAATCTAGCGGTAAAGTGGGAGCAGATGGAAAGGAAACGCCAGAGTCCAAAGGCATGTCCAGGGAGGAGTTTGAGGAGTACCAGAGGCAGATGGTGGAAGAAAAGTGAGTAAATCTTGACAGCATAGGACGACAACAGTGACATAAAATAACGCTAAAGGCAACTAAATTGGATATGATGCTTAAAATTGTTCCACGATATGTGGTTTGTGCTGAGGACACATACTGGTGATTAACACATTTAAATGGTATTCTAAATTTGATATAAGTGAGGATGTGTAAGCGTGAGTAGCTGTTACTGTGTGTTTCTCAACCGCTTCTCAGCTAATGTCAGCTGGGATTAATATTTACGTAAACGTGCTTTCACTTCGTGTTTATTTCAGGGCTGCAGAAAGAAGAAGCATACAGTACTGATTAAAAGCCCCCTTTTTACTCTTAAAACTGAATTGCTGTTGCAATGTGGGCCATGGTGGTGACATGTAGAAAGAAGGAGGTTGGTTTGCAGTTCAATAAAAATACAAAAAAAATTAAGTTCATTCTTCTGGTTTTGTGTGATAGTCTATATACTCCAGTTATTTCAGCTTCTCTTCCACCTGGTAATGATCATTGGATTTCAGTAGGGATGCATCTATAGATTGTGATAAGATTTCTTTTAGCCATATCTGACAATTTTAGCAGGTTTTTTTTAGTCAGATAAGACGCACACATATACTGGGTCACTTCACGCCATATTTTCCCTTGTGTGAATCTGAAGAATAATTTTATTCAGAGTCAAAAAAAAGATTTCCCAGTATATCATATTCACCAACGTCTGCAAAGCATGTGACTTTTTGGTGACTTCTTTCCCTGATGGGCACAGCATTAGAGAGGGTAACCGCCACTCTAATATAATAAAAGATTTCCCTGCTTTCTTCACATGCATTAGGTAAAAGGCAGACTTTAGAAAAGTGCACATCCTGGAGAACAAGTCAAAATGTGGGACATTGTCTCTATATGTGGGGCAGGGGGTTAAAAATGCTTTGCAGTCCCATATAAAGGGGGACATACAGCATGACATACGCCTCCCCATGCATACATAGTGAACATACCATAGCTGAAACTGCATTGTTTTTTTTGCAGTGTGTGGGTGTGTATTATACAGTCTTACTTGTGTGACTACATATATGACATCAGCGGATGTGAGACAGGCTTATAGTTTAGCTTTAGGTAAGGGTTTATTCCCTTGGGGCTCAAATTAGCCAGTGAAGCAGATTACGCTCTGTGTGCGGTTTCAGGAGGCCACCATTAAACATGTCTCCTAGCCAGTGCATTTTAAAACAATAATTATTTAATCATCTTACAATCTCAAGTAATGCTGAAGCGTAAGCTGCCATCAACTAAGTGAAAAAGACGCTTGTAATGATGTTAAAGTCTTAGTGTGAGAAATGGGGCAGATTGCAGTTATTTGTTTATTTCTTTGTTTTTTTCAAGTGGCAAAGGGTATTCAAAAGGCAGTTTAGTGTTAATGCAATTAAGGTAAGTATACCAATAAAAATTGGGTTCTTTTGTTTTGTTTTCAATTTTTTAAACTTAAGTGGCAACATAACAAGCCCTCTTAGGATTTTGTTTTAGAACTAGCAAACAAAACTGGCTGTTAAAACAACAGATTATCTGAATTATTAGGTAAGGTATTAGGTATTAAGTCCTTATTTTGAATTATTTACACAGGAGACTGAACAGGTTGCAATTTTAGTAAATCTGTACGTTCCAGAAAGTGACAGAACTGCTTATACAGAAGATAAAACACTGCAGTGAGTTTATTTTTTTCAAGTTACTGTGATTCTATTTGAGGATAAATCCAAGTATCTGAGTACTTAAATGCTGATATCGCCTTTGTGTATTAATGGCACAGTAATGGGAGTGAATGAGGTGAAGGAGTGCAGCCCTGGCCAAAAAATCCCTGTAACCCTGGATTTGTGCCAAGCTGTAGCTCTCGGTGCAGCTAATCTTATTAAGCAGGGTCAGGTCTGACATTACTGCAGCTACAGTTATAGAAGTGGGCTAATAACAGAAATTGTGGCATTCAGTGTTTTCAGGGTGGTTAATCTGAAATCAGGAGGTAAATAAGTAAAAGTTTCTTCTTTTTTTCCCTCCAAAACGAAACCTTGCAGTTCAGTAATGTGCATCACCAAAGTGTTTTTACATTGTTCGCAGCCTTATTGTCATTTTTATTAAAAATAAATGTTTTTTGAAACAAATGCGTTTCATACCTGGTTTAGTGTAAATGGAATTTGCACTGAAAGCATTCTACTAATGCAACCAATAATTGAATACAGTGATTAAGAGGTTGACCCAAAACCTTTGCCTAAATACTGTACATTTTGACAAAAAAGAAGAAAAATTTGTTTTTTTTAAATGTGTATTATAAATATAATGGTGCGCATCATCTGGAATTTTGTGTACGTCAGTTCCCCATAATTTAATTTCTTGTAACAAATAAGAAAGCTCACTGTTTAAGACATTTCTAAGCCTGTGCTGAGCAGTTAAGAAATTTTAAAAGGGGCAGTGGTGCTGAAAATGCCATATTAAGTAAACAAACCCTTCACTAAAAAACAAAAACAAAAACAGGGGTGGCAGATCTTGTAAATAGACAGAAGTAAATAAATATGGGAGTGAATGCATAAGCAGTCCCCCCATTTTTTTTTGTTTTGTTTTGTTTTGTTTTGCTTTTGTTTTCTGTGTATAAGATGCCACTGTCATGGAAGAAAAATGTCATGAAATAAAAATGATACATAGCTTTTATAAAGTGACATAGGTGCATACATACTAAATATGGGTCATTTTAGCCTGTTGGTAAGTGGTAGCTAGGTAACATGATATCATAATATGTGATGAAGATAAGAACCTTGAGGGGCCTAAGATGTACCCGTGTGCCAACTTTATTTGTTCAACACTATGTCGGAGAAGTTTGTGGACCAACAGTCAGACAGCAACTTCCCCTCACAGACCCACACAAGGTCAAACACAATACAGTAGATGGGGGCAGGATAACCGGTGCAGTGCAATGAGACCTGCTGATCAGCTTAACAAGATAATGTTTCATATGACAGTCTAACTGACCCAGCTGGGATTCCTGGTGTGTCTTCTTTTTGAGGTTATGAGATTCTTGGGGACAAATGGGTCACATCCAAATTTGTAAAGAAATTTAAAAAAAAAATTACACATTAAATGGACCGTAAAAATAAACACAATTACATTCCAGTGGTGTATTTACTGTATCTTTTTTCTTTTTAGCTCACACTGTACTGCATGGTTGGCGCTGCAGTTTTTACATTTACTGTCTCATTTAATGTGTACGTGTTTTACAGGATTGAGCGTGACAAGGACTTTGCCAACCGCAAGGCTGAGAGGGCAAATCTGAGAGTGGCACTAAGAGATAAATATCGACTTCCAGATGTAAGGAACTCCTTAGTTACTGTGTATTCAACTAATATTGCATGATTTCTTGCACATTTTTGAAGCACTGTTGAAGCACTGCTCAGCCTACATTTTTTTTTGCATTATCATTCAATCTCATAAACAGCTCTTTAAAGTCTACTGTGCATTTCTGAGGTAACATTAAAGGATCATCAGGTTTTACCACCGTTCTGAACTTATTACTATTTTATGACTTCTGTAACAGAGCGCTCAAGACACTGCGTTAGTTGAGATGGCTGGGGATGACATTGATGTACCAGAGGAGCTCGCAAAAATGGTGGATGAAGATGAGGAGGAAGAGGAGGCCAATGACTCTTTCCTCAATAAACTTCAAAACTTGGATGTGGACACGCTGAAAACCAAGGCCCAGACCACAATGACGGAGATAAAGCAGACTGCAGAGGAGAAATGTACCCTCATGTGACCACTGCTCCATAATAAAATATACAGTGCTTACACCACACCCAGGCCTTCACGCATTATCTTTCACATGAACTGCAGCAGTTAAACATTCAAAATTAAATGGCTATTTAGCAGCTAATGACTTTTATTTTAGCAGTCCTCTTTCTCAGATACTCAGATTACAGCGGTGAAGTGTGTTGTTGTGGAGCGCTTCTCCATCTACAGCTGCTTCGCTAAATGAGCCGGCCATCTTCATGTCAGACCTATTTTGCTGCATACGCAGTACGATGCTCAGTGTGGTCATTTGTATGACATTTAATTGGTCTATTTCTTCATCTGTCTCTGTTAAAAACATCAATAAAAGTAATAAGACTTGTTTTGTTTTGTTTTATTTTATTTGTGCCATTCATTCAAAAACTTGTGTGTTTTAAAGAGGCTAAATTCGACTTTGGGTGAGAAAAGCATTAACCATGGGAAGTTCCTAATCTGGATGAGCAGAGGGAAAGAAACTCTCTGGCTATTATGACAAACTAAAAGATTAAAAGATAAACTACCTGAATGCCCCAAAGATTTTTCTTTCTTTCTCCTAATGTCTGCATCAGTACGGTGCAGCTCGGATGTGATTCGCTGTACACTCGCACCTTTATTTGTCAGGAATTTGGATTTTCTTTGATCTACAGAACACATTTTAGGACACAGAGTATAATCTAGGATTATGGATCCTATCATTAACCTAGGACCCATAAACCCATAATCTTCTCCACTGATTGACAATCACATATTTTTTTCTGTTACTGAATGCAAAAAAAAAGTGCTTTTAAAAACTTTTGTACACATCTGACGTATCCTCAACTGATTTTTTTAAACTTCTAAGCAAAAGAAACTTTCAATTACGAGCATGAAGTCCACATCTGCACCTGATCAACATGCGACAGATCAGCTTTTTCTTCACATGTCAACTTGAGCTGATCATATCTCCCAGCATTTAACCCTCCCTTTCCATCATGTCTCTGTCCTCCCCCTGCTGTTCACCATCCCCCTTTCCCCCTGTAAGCTGACACAGCGCCTTTAAACATTAGCTGCTTTCTTCCTAATAGGATCTCAGGGACTTAAACTGTCATCTGATAAAACTAAGGCGCTTGATAGCTGCGTTGCGCCCTCTTAACCAATTTGTACTCAATTAGGATAATGGGGAAACAAGCAAAGAGGGACAGCTTTAATATAGTAATGTGATAAAATGATTATCAGTTTCCCTTGCCTTTGACCTGGCTTAGGAGCAGGTGTCATATAAATATTATCCATTATTAAAGTATTCCAAACATTAAAGGGCTTTAGAAATGGTTTATAACTAGATCTGAGAATGAATTCAACTATCTGACAAAAAGAGAGTGACTTATCAAATGAAACAGTTTGTTATGGACTAAAATCAATGTGTGTATTATTTTAAGTTACATACATGCTTTGTATATTACACTGCACTAAAATATTTACAGTAAACTGAGCTATAATTAATAACATCAACAAATACAGTACCAGTCAAAAGTTTGGACACACTCACCAATTCATGGGTGAGCGTGTCCAAACTTTTCACTGGTACTGTATGGTACTGTATGGTACTGTATGGTACTGGTACTGTATGCCTTCACAGCTATCACAAGTCAACACGATGACCTACTGTAATGGGGATTAACTGCAGTGATGGTGTTTCTGCTGGTTTATTAGTCCAGAGCGAGCTTTTTCAAAAAGGACCTTTTATTTGGGCTCAGCTCAATAAAACTTCCTTTTAGAGCAACGCCAACAACAGTTATCAGATAATAATAAGATAATAAATATTAATTCACCCCAAATTTGGGATTCTTTAAATGCTAATTATTGTTTGCAGAGGCATTTATTTTCAACATGCAAGTATGTCAAATTCTGTGAAATAACTGTCTGTCAGAGTCACTCACAATTCATCTTTTTTGGGGAGAAAATTTTGAAAACAATGAATTATGAAAATTTTTTGCTTTTTTAAAAAACTTGCTATTCCACTTTTTTTCTCCTTCATGTATTGAAAGTTGGAGAAAGGTGCTGCTGCACAACACCTTGCAGGCTTGGCTCCCTTTATAGTCACCATATGGCAGCAGCCTACTTACTGGCAAATCTCTGCCAGGGGGGCATCTTTAACTTCTTTATTCATTCACAGGCAAAAGTAATAGGCTTTTCAGTCTCTCCTTTATTGGAAACCAACTTTGACAACCCAGAAAAGGTGGTCAGCCAAAGCACTTAACCTATAGCCATTCTGCTAATAGGTCGCACTGACAATGTTGCTCGCCGGTTTAGTGATGCCAGATGGCTTTAAACTTGTTTAGCTTTAGTTTTCCACGGATCCCTAACCTTCTCACAGACTCCTAGAAGATGGTATATACCCTGCTGTTTCTTTATTGTGTGCCAAAGAGCCTGTAAAACAAAACAAATGTCTTTTAAGACAATTTGGATTTTTCGCATGTTAAATATAAATAACTTACAAGCGGAAAAATGCACTTTCTGCACCCCTTAAAGACCTCCTAAATATATCTTAAGGTAGGTGGAGTGAGGTCAGAGGAAATCTCCAGTGAAGTCTTTAGGCTAATTAAGGATGGGATTGATCTCTGCAACACCTACTATAGCTGCTTCAGCTTTGGTTGTGCCAGCTGGCAGAGGAGAGTCTTGCAGGCTGCAGAATGGAAAACCCCACTGCCACCACTATGAATCCACTGTGTACTATCAGACGCATATCGGCCAGATTATGTGCCTGTCATGTGTTGATTTGAGAAATGCAAACATGGTTTCGAGGAAAACCTTTTAGCTAAAACATTTTAAAGGTGTGGCAATGGATCACATTGAAAAACTTGCTATCTGCTTTGTATGGATTACTTGGGTAAAGTGGGGTGCTATCATTTACTTTGGTTTGCTAGATCTTTTCTTTTTCATTAAATGTAGTATCATTAAATGAACAGTTATTGTGATTATAGTTATTGTTATTCTTAGATTGTACTATTTATAGTAACTGTATAATTGCATGAATCTTGGCTATGAAACAATCCCATTAGATTAAAATTTTTTTTAATGTGATTAAATTCACTTTAACACTGTAACACAAGTTTATTTTATTAAAATCTGCAAAATTTGTGGTGCAAGGATTAAATGAAGTCACTTGTACTTGAATGAAACTTTATTTTATGTCTTTACAGTGTGTAGTCATTTAAGTTAAGCCCATCTCTGTGTTTTTCCTGCCTTGCATTGTCTATAATGAAGGGATTAACGGGGGGGAAAAACTCAGTACCAGCCATTATCTTTCAGACAATAGATTTTTTGAAAGAAAGTTTTGTTGAGCCTTCATTAGCAATGGCCTCCCTCTGTGGTCTGAATGCAGGACATATTTGGAGCAATTACTTGACCAGAAAACAACTGCCAGTCATTCTTAAAGGGGACGGATTCCAATTAATAAACCTCTTAAACCCTTTGATTTTACTACCATTCACCCTCCGGCTTTGGTGTCTTGTGTGGTTAAGGAGGGGTTTTGTCAGGAGAGACATGTTCCATATTCTTTCTGCACAGAACTTCAGCAGTAGGTCATTTGCTCAGTTGTTTGCAGGGGATTTCAAGGACTTAACAGGGAGTAACAAATGCCTGCAGTAGATACTCTTAGACTCAGTTGTCTACTTACGTACTACAGAGACGTCATGTGCGCAGCGTAGCCGGTGGAAGGAAAACGAAGGAAGGTAAGATTACTTTATGTACTTTCTCACTGTACCTTCTGTCAAATATGACATCTGTTGATGAATACTTTCTATAAAGTGTACTTGTATTTCGGTATGGGATGAAAATACTGTCCAAGTCAAATTTGTGTTTTTGGTGCCCCTTAAAATAATCTCAAAATGTAAATCTGTACATTTTTTTAACTACACTGGCTGCTTTCAAATTAAAAAAAGAAAATAATTGCACACATTTGGAAAATGGAACCAGTGTACACACAGAATCAGTTCATACTGGCAAGATACTGTAAAATTTAAAGCGTTGAATCCAAATAGTTTCATTGTGTAAAACTGTTGTTCAGATTCTCTTCATAATTTTTTTCCCTTTAGGGACTGATGCTCACATTTTAAACGATTAGCAAACTATGGAACCTATAAAGTCTGTCAAGACTAATAACAAAGCATTAAATTGCCTAAAGTGAATGTCTTTACATTTCTGTCTTTTCTTTCCTCTCATTCCTTTGCAGATGAATATGTGAGCGTGTTCTGCTCTTATGGAACGGCCCTCACACTTCACATAATTCTGCACCGTTGCGTGTGAAGCAGAACTGCAGCTGCTCTGCCTTGTCTCACTTGGTAGCCTTTTGCTTTTCTCTGGCAAGGAAAAAGAGACAGTGTCTCCAAAGGTTCGAATGCATTTGTCAATGGATACCCTGGGAATAGTGGATGATAGTTGCCTAGACAACTATGACATGGCAAAAGGTGCTGGATCCAGTGCCGGAGGCAGGGTTCACAGTATCGATGTCATTCTGGGATTCACTAAAGACCAGGATCCTTTACTCCATTCAGCAGAAGGCGATGACAGCCAAAAAGCAAATGGAGCAAACCCTCAGAACCCTGGAAAGACCGTCCCATCGGACCCCTATGCTCACCTACCAGACTTATGTGACAGCTCCCAAAATTCCTCCTACCACGGTGAGTCTTTTTCATAAAAGACACGAAAACTGATAAATTTTCTTTCTCAGTTTAAATCGTTGAGGGGATTTTCTTGTTAACTCGGTGAAGAGTGGAATTAAACCTGTACTAAGGTTGTTAAGGTCTTGTAGGTCCAGTTTAAAACATAATACTCACACACTTGTATCTGTATCAGTGTTACGTGAGCTGTTTTACAACTTGTTTAAATACAATCATTTAGCACCTTGTGGCTAAATTGTTGTTGATAGTGGTAAAGCGAATGAGAAAATGACTGTATTTAAGCATGCGCACATGCTAAGGACAAAACATAAACATTGCTTTAACGTTTACAGTCCATGAAATGCAAATGTTAGCCAAAGAAGCAAATGAAATGTAAAATGTTCCTGGATACTGTTTGATGAACTTTTCTGAGTGTCCAAACTAAACTGCTCAGTAGTGATTTTCATCAGCGATACCTCAATGTTACTTTAAATAACAAAAAAAACTTTAAAACAGAATGTGTGGGTTCATTTAATCTACAGTTTTCAACTATGCAGTGCCCCTTTATATCGGCTGAATAATTCATCCATCCATGAATAAATGGAGCGTCTTTACACGTTACTTTCACTTTACACTTTCATGTAACAAGGCTGTCTTATTTTCTTCAGACCTGTCAGACACAGGTGATAATCTTACTTATATAAAAACACACCATTCAGTTTTAGTGTCTGGCTCTGGGTGTTTTGCTTGCAAGCTAACGGGCACGCCTGCATGGAAGAGAGATGGGATGAACATAAACAATTACACGTTAAGGTCCATCCAGCTTCTCGTATTTCTTCCTTTACCTTCTGAGGGTGAGAGCAGGGACTGTCAGCACAGTTTGCTTTTGCAATCAACAAAATCTGAGTGTAATAAGTATTAAAAAATAAGAATAAAGTTTGGTTGTCCGGCACATATCATAATCTGAATTGCACAGTTATTTAGAGCAACTAGATAGTAAAAACAATTAAATACACAGTCTATGTGTATGAATAGACAACCAGGCTTAAGAAAAATGACTAAAAGAACAGACAGATAAAAAAAATTAAATAATAAGTATGGAGATAGTTGTGAGGTGGAAATAGTAAAATATCCTTGCCTGGGGGTCTCAGGCTGCACAGTGGTTGGTATAGACCATTATATTGACCCAATTATGAAGAAATATAAGCATGAATGGTAGTTTGAATGCTATTAAAATGAAACAAGTACTGATGGCATCCTAAGAATATTTCTCAGGTAGTAGAAACGTGACTGTGTGACCTTGTTTTATTTGATCAAAGGTGAGATTACTGTTATAGAGCACATCTTGGTTCCTGAAATTTCATTTTTGCATATATTTTTTTTTAGACCAAAGAGAACTGGATGTGATGTATCAGGACCAAAGATGATGGTTTTACCTGATAGTGATTTTTTTTAAGACTCAAGAGGATTTGTGTCTCCCTGGTCCTTCCTGGGAGATAGAGCTCTTTATTATACGTGCATAGTAGTGACCCGAATGATAATAAAAGATAAATTTTATAGAATAGTTCTCCTAGCTTTTTTCAGCTTTGCTTTATAACTACTTGTTTCAAATATTAAAATCACTTCTTTGCGGACCTTAAAGAGTTGTGTATAATTATAGACACTCCCAAAGCCATGTGGCTGTTTTAATATACATTTAGTGGACACCAAATAAATACTGATTTTTAAAAGATGACACACACACACACTCTGTGTAGCTACAAACTATGTGAACAGACAAATGTCAGTGGTTGAGCTACTACATAGTTGGTTGGACAAGACTTTGTGAAAGGTTTCAAATATTCAGATCAATCTCAACAATTCCAGTGGACCACAGTCTATCCTCAGATTTACCGCCACAGCAAAACAGTTTCATAAACCCACATATGACTTTATCAGTTACTGAGCATTTCTATGGTGATTCTTAATAGCTGTAAGTTAGGAATATAATTATCTTCCAAAGCCAAACAGTGACTCTCAAGCCTAACAGTAGCTCCTGACCAAGCTTGATGCTTGAACTTTCAAACTGTTGTCACAAGTGTTTTATGTTTAATGTAGGGTTTGCAAAAGTTTGCATTCAACATAAAACACTTGAAACAATTGTTTTAAAGTTTGAGCATCAAGAGGGACAGCTCAGGTTGTGCTGATTAGAGGCAAAGTTAGAGACAAGGCTGAGATGTCTTGGACATGTGCAGAGGAGGGATGGTGGCTGTATTGGACAAAAGATGCTGAATATGGAGCTGGGGGGCAGGAGGAAAAGAGGAAGACCACAGAGAAGATTCATGGATGTAGTGAAGGAGGACATGCAGAGGGTTGGTGTGACAGAGGAGGATGCCAGGGAAAGGGTGAGATGGAGGCAGATGATTTGCTGCCCTAAAATAAGGATCCAAAAGAAGAAGGAAAATAAGTAGGGCTTGTTAAATTAAACTTAAACTAACAAAGCAACCTCAATGAGATGGTGCTGATGTATAAGATCATTTGTTGTTTTTTGATGTCTATAAAAAGCAATCACTCTCTCCTCGTGGCGTACCTTTAGAACAAAGATGTTTTGCTCCAAGGGCTCATTAGTCAAAGCCAATGATCTGATGACCATATTCTGTGAAAAGATTTGGTATGACTAATGAGCTTTGGTCACACCACTCACATGACTCACTTGCTCTACATCCATTTCTTAGAAAGCACCGTCGGCACTACGACTGTTTACCTGGCTCGTGCAGAAGCCAGTTGTCAGGGACTTGCAGGTTTAACTGGTAGCATCTGTCACTATGGGATTACCGCAGGGAGGAATTCCATGAAAGATATGATGTCACTTAGACCCGCCCCCACCCAAAAGTTCACATGCTGTCAAAGGGCTTTGAAAGGGGGTTTCCAATCATTTAGCTGTTTTAACATAAAAAAAAATTCACTTTCTGAGTTGTTGGTAGGATAATGCGTAAAACATGTTTCCCCAAAATGATTAACTTCTTAGTTGAAAAATCTTACACATATATAATGATCTTGGTTTCTGATTACTGAAAAAGGAAACACAACCAGACCAAAAATCATTACCATAAAATGAAAAAAATGAGCAGATGTTTGCAGCTTAAGTAGCGCACAATTTAAGGAGTAACATCTAAACCCTTTAAAAAAAAATAAGTTCATTGTCTGATTTTCCCCTCTCCTTTTAGAATCTGACATTTTCTCTGGAGACAAATGTGAGGAAGAAATGATGAATCTGCAAAAGGAAACAGATGATGCTGAGGGATCTCCAGAGACTGCTAAGGATGAAGAGCATGCTAAAAAGAAACACAGAAGAAACCGGACCACTTTCACCACCTATCAGCTTCATGAGCTGGAGCGAGCCTTCGAGAAATCCCACTATCCAGATGTCTACAGCCGTGAAGAGCTGGCAATGAAAGTCAACTTGCCTGAGGTTCGAGTTCAGGTAAAATCGATTTTGACAAGCAAACATTTGAAGATCTTTAAAAGGGAATGTATTTAAACAATATTACAGGTAATTTTCAAACAAGAAGTCGCACTCTTAAGGTCATCAGCAAGTGTGACCAACTCTACAACAGTTTGCAGGTCTGGAGCATTCAGGTGTGTGACACAATTTTCCCAGGAGTGGACATCACAGAAAATTTAGACTCTACAGGCCTCAGACAGCATGTTCAGTGTTAAATGTTTGGGAGGGCTGTGAGGAGAAAGCCTCCTCTCTCTAAAAAGAACATGACGACACAGCTTAGATTTGTAAAGTTGCATCTAAACAAACCGCAAGATTTCTGGAAATATTCTAGAGTCAAAGGTGAGGCCTTCTGTCCAACAGCTAAAGCTAGGCTCACACTGTGTCATGCAACAGGAGAATG
Organism: Cichlasoma orientale; assembly: GCA_034780415.1. Taxonomy (NCBI): domain Eukaryota; kingdom Metazoa; phylum Chordata; class Actinopteri; order Cichliformes; family Cichlidae; genus Cichlasoma; species Cichlasoma orientale. The sequence goes on from JAVDPK010002102.1 coordinate 72,589, forward strand.
ATCCCAAGCACAACAGCTCATCTACAAAAGAATGGCTGAAAAAGAAAAGAAGGTGTTGCAATGACCCAGTCAGACCTCAACCTGACTGAAATGCTGTAGCAGGACCTCATGAGAGCTGTGCATAAAGGAATGCCTGCAACACTGTAAAGAAGAGTGGGCCAAAATTCCTCCATAACTATATGAGAGACCAATAAAGTCATGCAGAAAATGATTACATAACAGGTTCTACCTTCCACGCAGGTCAAATGTGTGCTTTTATGTTTAATGTAGGGTTTGGAAAAATGAAACTTAATAACAGGGTCCTTAAAGGGGATGGCGCTGATGTAGAAGATCATTTGTTATTTTCTGACGTCTATAAAAGGCAATCACTTTCTCCTTGTGGTGTACCTTTAGGACAAAGATGCTGTTTCTCCAAGGATTCATTATTCAAAGCCAATGATCTGATGACCATATTGCGCGAAACTCTTTGGCATGATTAATGAGCTTTGGTGCACCACTCACATGGCTCCATTTCTTGGAAAGCATGATCAGCACTACAACTGTTTACCTGGCTCGTGCAGAAGTCAGTTAAAGTCTCTTGCTAGATTATAGAAGGCAGGGATTTACAGATTTAACTGGTAGCATCTGTTACTATGGGATTACTGCAGAATTCAGTGAAAGACATGATGCCATTTGCAAAAGGTGTAACTGTAGGTGTTTGTGGGTTCTTTTATTTGAGAATTCTTTTTGCATCAGATAAGTCTAACGTTGGCCTGAATGTTTTTCTAGTAAATGCAAGGGTGTACTTATGCCTTTACTGAGTGTCACCTTTATTACACATTGGGTGTCACGGTTCCCCGCTGCGCAGGCAGGCAAAGAGGACCCCACAGGTAGGACACCAAACACGGACGTGGATGCAGGACTGAGATTTATTCACCATGAAACACACGACATAAAGCAGGCCGGGAGCTACACAGCAGTAGGGAACAAACACTGATGACACGACAACAGACAGGGGAAAACACGGGACTTAAATACATGAGGGCTGATGAGGTAACAGGACACAGCAGGGAAACACAGGTGCACATCATAACACAAATGGCACAGGACAAGAACACAGGTCAAAACTAAACATAACTCAAAACGCTGGGTCCAGGGACCCAGGACCATGACATTGGGAATGTCCAATGGACCACATTAAACTGTTAGTTAATGGCCTTTATGGTCACCTAGCCTTAGAAACAAACATCCACTTTTAGGACATATTTTTAACCTTGTCTACAACACCAAAAAACAAATGTTGCACCACCTTGTGTTATTATTAGAAAATGTATTTACAGTCAACATAGTCTGTAAGATATTTTTGGAATCTCGTAGTTCTTGCTAATGCACTGCTTCCTTGGCACTGCACTTCTCGTCTTGTTTGGTCCAGGTATGGTTCCAGAATCGAAGGGCAAAGTGGAGACGTCAAGAAAAAATGGACACCAACACCATGAAGCTCCATGATTCCCCCATGCTATCCTTCAACCGCCCACCGATGACTCCAAACGTGGGGCCAGTAGCCAATCCAATGCCACTAGATCCCTGGCTGACCTCGCCTATTTCCAGTGCCACACCCATGCACACCATTCCAGGTTTCATGGGTTCGTCTCAGAGCCTGCAGCCTACCTATCCAAGTCACAGTTTTCTTAACACTCCGCCTGGCATGGTCCAAGGTATGCAGTCACATATGGGGCCACCTCCTTATCAGTGTCCTCCCAGCTTCAGTGACAAATACCCAGCAGAGGATGACAGGAGCTCAAGCATCGCAGCACTCAGGATGAAGGCCAAAGAGCACATTCAATCAATGGATAAAACCTGGCAGCACATGTGAGTTGAAGTGGACAGATTTGTTTTAGCCGGTCCTGTTAATGTTTACAAACTCCCTTTATCGTCTTTGATTCATGTACCAATGAAGAGGATACAAACCAAAGAAAAATTCATTTTTATCAATTTCATCTCCAGCAAAAAACTTCTAGTCATTTTAAAAATTCACTTTACAATGTATTTAACTTTCAGCAAACCTTGCTTTAGACGCACAAAATACAATTAAATCCCTGCCAGGTTCTTTATTATGGGTTAGCTGGAAATATTTGGACACTCCTGTTTGACTTTTGCAATCATTCATTTTGTAAACCTTTTGTAAAACCCATACTACATTACTGACAAACTAAATAACCCCATAGAGATGTTACATAGAGGCTTGTTGTCAGAAGTAGCAATGTTTTTGTATTATAACTTGATGAAAAATTTATACTGGAGATTTTATAATTGAGTGACTTTGTGACTCTTGTTGTTGTGGTAAGTTTATATATATATATATATATATATATATATTTATGTATATAAAACTCTGCCATTAATTATGTATGCATTATGTATATGTATTAATTAATTATGTATGTAATTTTGGTATAAGATTTCCCAGCTCCTATGAAGTGACTATGACCAATTAGCTGCCCGTTGAAGGGCTCCAGACCTCCTCTGTTTTAGTACAAATTTTGTTAGTTTGATGTTTTTCTTTCAGTCGCTACAAAGAGAGTGAGAGAGAGTGTATTCAAAACCACTTTTCCACTGATATCAATTTTGATGAGTCTTTAAATGGAATATGGGTGTTAATGGGCTTTTGAAGAACACGGAGTTCAGATGGGGGTGGGGGGTGGGGGTGGGGGGTTATCGTAAGTCACGGAGCATAATCTGGCTTGAAGGCTAATTTAAACAGACAAGTATACCTCTTAACACCTAATTACTGCTTTTAAAGCGATTAACCCTGGATTCCCAGCCATAGACGAAGTGCCCTCAATTGGCCCCGAAAACCCCTTTTCAAGCCTTGATTTAAATTGCCCCTCCTCTAGAAAATGGACAATTATAATATTAATTAATTGATACAGAATAATTTATTTGTTTGTTTTTGAAGACCGCATCTTCATCTTTTACTGGTAAAGGACGCTCTTCACTGCATTGTTAACAAAATGTTCCATTAGGTCAGGTGGATTTGGAGGGAAAAGGTTAATGGGTTATCTCTTGAAATTAGCAGAGTTTAATGTTACTTTTGGACTACAAATAGATGATGATGTTTTACTGACTTTGCCCAGAGGCGTATTTGCATTAAATAAATGCTAAAAGGTACTGGACTCTCACGGAGTAAAAACTTTTCTGCCTCATTTTCCCCCTACTTCTTTCCTAGCTCCAGTTACATCGTATGTCATGGAAAGTGCAAAGAATCTTAACCATGCTTCCCTCTATATGTCAAAATACTGTGTTATCAATACATATCTAAGGGTAATGCTATTACTCCAGCAAGGCTTTGAGGGAAATGTATTTGCAAATATTATCTGCATGAAGATCTCCTGGAGAAATGGCAGCATCAGCAGTCAGTTTCATAGGTTTTCATAGGTTTGCTGCTTTTAGTGTTCACTCTTGTTGACTACGTGGACTATGTGGGGCTAAAAAACCAAAGATAAAAAGGATTTTTATTTTAATATTTTTAATAGAAGAGACAAATGTTTGAAGATGATTATTTTTCCCCTGTCTGTTTTCAGTATACTCTAATTTCTAACCCTTTTATGTTTTTAGGAATGTGACTTTTCCATATGCAAGACCCAG
>JAVDPK010002102.1:76312-99875 GCA_034780415.1 Cichlasoma orientale
AAGTTATATTTCTTTTAAAATTCAGCTGGTGCGGCTTATATTCAGGTGCGCTCAATAGTCCGGAATTTACGGTACATAGCCTACCACTTTGTGTCTGAGTTGCTGTTGTTCCCAAATGCTTCCGCTTTGTTATAATACCACTAACAGGTGATTGTGGATTATTTAGTTGGAAGGAAATTTGTTAAATTTCACGAGCAACCCATTCTTGCACTTAAGTGTTTGAGTTTAGATACCTGTGGCCCTGGAAGTGATTGGAACACCTGAATTCAGTGATTTGGATGGGTTAGTGAATACACTTGGCAATGAAGTATATGTACAGCCTAGTGCAAGGCACTTGTTTTGGGTGCTGTAATTCGGACATTTATTTTAATAAACTTCAGTTTGAACCTTCATTTAAAAAAAATTTTTTCTATTCATTTTCCATTTTTTTTTTTCCATTTTCCAATGATAAAATGTGGTGAGTCTGGCAGAAACAGCAGAGCTTTCAAGAAGTTTCAGAACCACTGCCCTAGCATAACAGCCTATCCAGTCTTTAAGTCCGACGTCATTTCCGGGTCCAGATGCCCTTAAATGGACAGCAATGGCAGCCCAGTGACTGTTCACTATTACATTCGGATCGGTCAAAACAATGAGGGACACAGCATTGCTGCATATTGAACACGGGAGAATTTGGACCCGGAAATGGAATTCTACGTCACCACTTAAAGAGGAAAAGGATATAGAATGGTTGAAATGTGGGTACTCTTAAGTACCTGGTCAGAATATTCTCCTAGATGAAGCTATATAGCACCATCTTGTGGACAGTTAAAATTGTTTCGCTCTAGAAAAGTGGAGCAAAAACGAATCAGAAGCCTTTATTGTCATCAAACACAAGTGTTGATGAAATTGTGAAAAAAAAGTGAGCTTTAAAAATTATTTAGAGATGGTCTACTAAAAATAGGGCAATTGCAATGGTAACTACTCAAGGGAAATATTTGTAAACGTTGCTGGTATCATTTCTCAGAAGTGTCTCCTTCTCTCTGTAGGGGACTTGCTGATACAAAACAGACAGGCAAGCTGACCCGGGAGCAGTTTGCACTAGCCATGCATTTGATCCAACAAAAGGTCAATAAAGACATTGACCCTCCCTCCGCTCTCACTCCAGACATGATTCCTCCATCAGAACGGACGGCATCATCAGCTATGGGCTTTGTGAGTTCTGACTATACCATACTGCAACCACTGGGTCATCTGTTGATTCATCTCTTTATTAAAATTTCTTTCTTTCTAAAGTTTTTTTTTTCTGTTTTATTTGCATCTGTATCACAAAAATCAGTTTCCCCATATAACTTATGCTATTTAAATGCTGGGTGCTGACTTCTTGCTTTCTAGTCCTCAAATGCAATACAGTTTATTGTGCAATTTTTATGCTTTTGTCTTTTTGGATTCTTCTCTATTCTGTCTACCAGAACTATGCGGGGCTGTGAGACCAGAACTTCCTTTTCTAAAGTGCAGGTTTTTGTCACAAGGTGGCGCTTGTGTTCTATCATAGTCTCAGTTTAAAGCAGAACGTGTATAGTAATATGGGAAGGTTTTAAGGGCAAGTGCTGCCCTCTGCTGTATTTTCATCATCACTGGCTTGTCAGTAACAATTATTATTATTTTTTTGTTTCTTTTTTCAAGAAAACATAACATTTAACATGTAATATTACTTATTATCATTATTACTGTAATGTCATCATTACAGTCAATTTTGTTAAGAGACATTATTCACTAGGGATGCACTGAAATTCTGGGCCAATACCAACTTTGAAAATAAGAATTGGACCAATAGCTGACGCCCTTACCAATAATTTTTCTCTTGCATTTCTGTATTTGATTCACCTGTTGTGCCTGGAAGAGCAATGAGATCCTTATAAAAACTATTCAAGTCTTTCTGGTGTTCAGCACTCAGTCTTTGAACATTTAGTCAGGGCAAAACTGATGCAACTCAATAGAAAAACTTCAGCAACTGACATCAGTAAACCTAGTCTTATTCACAGATGTGCCAGTATCAGTAAACAAAGCTGATATCTGCTAACACTGATATTGGAGTATTTGGAGAATGCAGTACATATGCATCCTCTTTGGTAAATTCTACACTTGTATAGCTCTAATAGATAGTTCCCTTTTTCAGGTTAAACACAAAGCTTAAAGAAAATTTTATTTTGTGTTGTATTTGTCTCCTTGGAGCTTCCACAATTTTGTGAGTGGCCCAATGCCACATTCGGGCTTCTTGATATGTCATAGGCCTGTTTAACAATGAACTGTAATCCAGAAAATACTCTAGTGTTTGAATTGTCTTGTGTGCATTTCTTGTCATTCCTGTATTGTCTGGCTTGCTTGCTTTCTCCCTAACTGTGCGAGCGCTTTGTATTTCCTTCCTGTGGCTTTTGTTTCTCTAGACACAACAGCAGGGAGCTCCTCTCTCCCATTGCATGTCACTCACGTCCCCTCTGATCTCTTTCTCCCTGCTTTTTGTCCTCCTTTGCCTATTAGAACAGGTTCTTCATCATTTGCTTATCCATTTCCCAGTCCTAACCAGCTGTTGACACTTTTTTTTTCTTTTTCTTCACCTAGCTCTACTTTTCTCTCCCCTGTCTAACTCATCTGTCTCAATATCTCTCGCCTCAGGACAGTACCATCTCCACAGGGTCAACAGAGCTGACAGGCATCAAAGAGCTGGATGACCTCAGTAAGGAAATAGCGCATCTGCAGAGGTGAGCCCCTGCACCCTGACTAACAGGAGGGATAGCTTTGTTTCAGTTCCTGTGAGGAAAAATAGACAAGCTTTCAGTGAAGTGATGTTCTGGATCAAAGCTCTTTTAAACTATTGTACTACTATATAGCATACAGTATAACATGCATTCTGCTCAACAGCTGTCAACATACTTCTTGCTGTGTACCTCTGTACACATTGGTGATAAATGTGAAAATGACACTGTTTTGGAGTAAATGGATACATTAAACTGTACCTTTGTCCAATTTTTGGCTATAAAATATATTCAAGTGGCCTTTTTTAACAGAGGAACTGATAACTCAATAACAATGACACAGTTGTAATGAATGTTCTGCAGAAGCTGCGCACAAGGGCTATGAAACAAGTGCGGCATTAGCCAGTTTTTCTTTGCCTTAGTTGGCTCGACAAAACCTAAAGTCAGAGATAACAGGTAACACATCACATTAGCAATTACCAGCTTTCTCTGCTAACCCAGGTTTTTTGCTTCAGGCTCTGTACACACTCATAAAATGGGACAGTTGATGCATCACTGAAGGTCTATACAGGTTAAAAATAAAATAACAGTAAAATGTTAAACTGTAGCTGCAAATAAGAGATGAGAGTACTCGTGAATTTTCATTACAAGCACACAGGGATCAAATAAATATATTAATTCACATCTATTTATTTTAGTGCTCGGTGCTGATGCATATTAGAGCTCTGAAACTTTAAACTTTATATACTTAAACATTAAAGGTTACACAGTGTGTTTAGTTCTGTCGCTGCTCCATAGCCTTATAAAAAAGGGCTGGAAATCACTGTTGCCAGATCAAAGTGAAATTAATTTTGCTTGAATATTTTTGATTTTGATAGATTTGCAGCCAAAATAACAGATTAGAAAATCAGTCAGTGTAAGACAGACTTGGCAGCAGATTAGGACCAAGCATGAAACCATTTATAAATTTTCTTCATTGCTAACCGAATTCATGTGAATTCCAATGCGATGCACAGTTTTCAGGGTTGTAATTTTACAGCTGGGGTTCCCTTGGTGGTGTTGGTGAGGTGCGGCGTGACAAGTTGAAGCAGATGATCTGTATCGCACTTAAAGCAGACTGGAATCAGTAAAAATGTGACACTTCCAGCTGATTTTAAACCTGTGAACGTAACCTGCTCCAGACCAGGTTGTGCATTCAGCAGAATTTACCATAGTGATCTACCCAGATAAAGAGAGCTGCCTTGACACTGCAACCTTTGGCTTGAAGCTTCACATAGCTCACTAACCCACTAATCACATCATACACCCCTCTGGGTATCAGAGGAGAAAGAGAGGCAGCTGCTGTATCTAAAGGGGGACACAGGTGTACTCCACTACATTTATTTTTACTAATTATTATGCAGATTTTGGTTATTAATAAACGAATAATCCAAGCTATATTACTAGAGGTTACGCTACCCAGCAGAATATAAAGTAATTCAAATGAGTGCTAGTAAAACACTGGACATGGTTTTCTTTTGAAGTTTTGTATTTTTGCCTTTGTTTCATTTGTTGGTGAGTAATATTCATTTATAACCTCTCTGTTCTTGTTTTTCTCATCTGTAGAGACAAATTCATCCTGGAACATGAGATCAGGGAAAAGGAAGAGGCCATCAGACAAAACAACAGTAATGTCCAGGTAAGCTGAGCCAAAATCATTTAGTATGCCTGTTTTAAAGTTTAGTCAGTGTAATGTTTATTTATGAGTGAATTCAAGTCCATTTTACTAGCTTTTCAACAAAAAAAAGTTGTCAGCAATATTCAGAAATACTTCAAATCTAGCACAAATGACAGTTTCAAGTGGAAGGCTTATTAGCTCAGAAAAGATCATGCCTAATAGCTGCATTTTCTGCAAAACACATGTGCCTCTGTGTGGGTTTGCTTGACCCTCAGGACATGCAGAATGATTTAGACAGGGAGAGCGGCAGCCTGCAGGACCTGGAGTCCCAGAAGCAGGATACCAAGGAGCGCCTGGAGGAAATGGACCAGCAGCGCTACAAGCTTGAGGGAATGCTCAACGACGTCAAGCAGAAGTGCCAGGAGGAAACCCAGAAGGTTAGAGACATGACATATTAAAGTGACAGGCATGTATTCAATTGAGAAGTGTTCCTGCATTTTGTTTTGCTTCTGATGACACAGTACACATGCAGTTGTGGTCGTACTGTGGTGTAATCTTTTTGGTCTAGGCTGATAACGCGTCTTTGTGAGTGCGATCTCTGATATCAGGCCAGGTGTCAAAACAGCGGTCAAGTTTGTTTACAGAAAAGTGCTCTGAGTATAGTATTTTTAAACACATTCACCACGTGTACAATTAGGTCTTTGTTTAGAAAGTCAGTGTAACTGCTTTAGAGGCAGCTGTGCATATTTGTTTTTTACTTTGTAGATGTAAGAAGTGAAGCACTAATTGCAAATTTATTTGAAATGTATTATAGTCTCTTAAAAAATATATAATTTAAATCTATAATTTCTAAATGAACAGCAATTAGGGCATTGATCCTATACATTAAACTCATCACTCTTTTTGTTTTGCTAGATTTCATCCCTGCAGAGCCAGATCCGCTCACAGGAGACTGACCTCCGTAGCCAGGAAGACGAACTGGGCCGCACCAAAGTGGACCTGAGCCGACTCCAAGACGAGGAGGCCCAGCTGGAGCAGAGATTGCTGTCCGGTCGGACCCAGCTGGACAGCATCATTAAGTCACTCAAAACCACCCAGGATGAGATCAGCCAGGTCAGTTTAAGGGGAGCTGCAAGGGGTTACATTAGGATGTTGTGCCACTTCGGACCACCGAGCTCAGCAATAAAGTCAGCAGCGTCTGAAATATAGATCAGGTTGAAAAGTCAGATTTCAGAATCAAATTAAGGGTTGGATATTCAGTAGTATTAATAATAGTACTCCTACAGCGGTAGAGATAATTTTATATTTATGTACTTGTAATTGTATTTAACTTTAACTTGTGTTTTTATAAAACTGCAATTGTTGATAAAGTAGCAGTTTTAGTTCTGACAGTCATATTTATGATGCTTTGAGGTACAAAACATTGAAATGAAGCTGTTCTAGTGGTCAGAGATTCTTTTATTTTCACCAACTTAACCACTTACCACTAACTGTTTAGTGACTTTAATCTCTGATTCATTCCCCAGTTTTGAGCACCCTGTTTGTTTCTGTTGGCTGTGTTAAACTCAGATTGTCATTTGCCCAGTTGAATCAAATCGGTAGTATTACCATTGTGCTCCATTCAAGTAACGGAAGTAGTTGTATTTATTTATTTATTTTGTTTCTTTGCAATTTTTTCAGTTAGTTTTCAGAGACTGTTTTCTTATTGCTGTTTAGTTTTTATTATTTAACAAAAAGTTTTATTTTAGTTTTTATTTCATTAGTTTCTATTTCAGTTTTGGCTTTTTTTTCTCCTTTGTCATAATATGAGGGATATTTGTCAAGGGAAGATTAGTATTGTCATAATACAAATAGTTGAGTCACAATCATGGGTCAGCTGTGACTCAGGAGGCAGAGCTGGTCATGCACCTATCAGAAGGTTGGTGGGTCAAAGTACCTTAGGTAAGATACTGAACCCCGAGTTGCCCCTGATGCATCCACTGAGCGTGAGTGTGTCTGCAAATGTTAGACAAGGTGCTTAGGCATAGAAACAAAAAGTATTCATATACGTGTACTCATATCTCTGTGTGTGTGTGTGTGTGTGTGTGTGTGTGTGTGTGTGTGTGTGTGTGTGTGTGTGTGATTAGGTGAATGAGGCTTGTGGTAAAAAGTGCTTTGAGTTCAATTAGAGTAGAAAAGCACTGTATGTGTACCAGTGCGTTTACCATAGCCCTGCGGGCAATAATAAAACATCAAGCCTCAGCAGACTTGTTGGGCTGGCAAATTTGAGAAACTTGACAAAGAATAAAACCAAATAATCATAATTTTTTAAGTGCACTTTTGTTTATATATTTTTATTGAAGTTAACTCAAATGTTTTTTTCAAACGTGGTTTTAAGGTTTAGTTAACAGTGCTATGCACACTGTAGAACATTAAGTGAAATTAAAGGAGCAAAATAAGTATGCAGACTGTATATGCCAGTTTAAGAGCGCAGACTCACTGAACTTCGTAGACATAGAACTGAATGATTATTGGACAGAAGTGGATGGATATCAGCCTGGCTTTGTAGTAGCATGTAGATATACTGTAGATTAACATTCTTTGTGTTTTTAGGCTCGTGGTAAGCTGTCACTGATTCAGGAGAGCCAGATGGAGTTAACAAAGACCATTGAGCAGTACAACAGCGCTTTGAAAGAAATCAACGCAGGAAACTTAAGCAACCTGCCGGACTTAAGCGAAGGGTTTGCTGAAAAGGAGAATGGAGGTTTCAGAAGTACGGTGAGGAGATCACGAGTATCTATCTAGGATGAAACAATAACTTCTTTAACAATCCAAATTTAGTCTCAATTCCATAAACTATATTTCCTCTTCTGCTAAAGATCCTGGTTCAGATTTACTTTCCTACCCCTTAAAAAGAAAAAAATTAACAAAGAAGATGTCTCAGTCTCAACATTTTTCTAATTTTCTTTTTGTGGCTCTGGAGATGGTAGAGAAGTGCAAAAGTACCCAGACTTGCAGTCTCAAAGTTAATTTCTGGATATTTCCTGGATACAATGGTAGGGAGTTTTATTGATAAGATTGTCCCTTTTGTTGCTCACTGATCATTTTGTTGTTTTCTTGGTGCTTAATCAGGATGGCTCTTTAAAGTCAAGGATAGCCATGTTCAACAACAGCAGTGGTGCTAAGGAACCTTCACCAGACCCCTTCCAAATGGAGGATCCCTTCAAGTCTGATCCCTTCAAAGGTCTGAATACCTTCTCTACTTACTTACTCCTCTGTCTCTGTAAGGACTTATTTCTGTTCTCCGCTCTGTCAGCCATTGCCTGCATCCCTGTAAATGAGCATTTCTTATCAAAAGATGTAAATGATGGCGTTGTCCTTTTTTCTAGATCCATTTGGAAGAGATCCTTTCAAAGAAAGAGATCCCTTCAAAGGCACCTCATCTGAAGACTTTTTTAAGACGACTGACAAGCCAGACTTGTTTGGATCTGGAGACCCCTTTAGCAGAAAACCTGTACCACCAGTCAAGGTATTGGCAGTACCCCCCTCCCCCCTCCAAAGGGATTCTACCTTGGAGTGCTAATGTGGCTGTTTTACATGCAGAGTATTGGTTCAAAAAGATTTTTTTTTTCTTCCTTTGCTAAACAACTTGTTGTAGTTGTCAGCATGCTGGTGCACTTCTTCTATTGCAGATAAATGGAAAAGCAAACCAGAACGCGAAAGTGTGTACATTTTAGACGTGTTTGTATTTATTTATTTTTTATTTTTTTGAATGAATTCAATCTCATTGTGTTCGTTTTCCTCCTTTTTTTTTCTTAGCCAAGTGCCTTCGGCAGTAGTGACCCCTTCAGCTCGAACAGCCCAAAACCGAAGGATTCAGGTACAGAAGCACCGTGAGAAGGCAGAGCACACAGAGACTTTGCTCTTTAATAATCTGAGATATTTTTTGTTCCTCAGTGTAGCTTTATTTCATTTCAGTTTTATTAATCAGTTCACAACAGCAGTCATCTCAAGAACTGTAACAAGCTAATGATCCCTTATGAGCAAGTACTGAAAAGGACAAAAGAACATCTTTTTTAAAACAGGAAGACGCCTCCAGCAGCTATATTGCAGTACATACGTTGCACAGATTATATTAAAACATGTTTGCATATCCTTATCCAGCTGTGTTTACCCGTATTTAACATGTGATCATACTTTACTAACATCTTACTGCGTGAATCCATACATAGTCATTCCTGTACTAATAAGAGCAGATTTTCCAAGCCTTTTTCTGAGAAAATGACTCTATTAACAGGCATCTAAACATGAGAGTACTCTCTAGTTGTGAAACCCATCTTAAAGAGTCATTTTTGCCCGCTGTGGGTGATGTGTTAGATTTAGATTTTATTTTTTTGGGGCGGGGGGGGGCACAAGGGGCAAGCAATTTTTACTCACTGCGGCTTCAATTTTTCCTGTGGTTCAGCGCTATTTTTAGTCGAGTACCTACACTTTTAACTACTGGCCAACTAAAAATACTCCCCCCTACCCTGGAAAAACAGGAGGCTTACAGGAGCCAAGCATAACAAACTCTGTGACTGCTGTCCTTCTCTACGAGAATACACTGCCACTCCTTTAACCAGTTCACTCCTGCCTCTGTCCTGTCTTTATACCTGCTGCTATTGAACTGCTGTACCTCTTTTGGTGCGGAAGTTGTTTTAAGTTGGTGACTGCTGCTGCTTGATGCTCTGCTGTGTTACACATGCTTAAGAAGAACACAGAGTCAACTGTAGACCTGAGCTGAGTTAGTGTGCGCAAAAGAAAACACTGCGTCCTGCACATGAACGGGGTCTTTTGTGGTTGAACACTCACAACAAACATATTCTATTACAATGTTTTGTTTTTTCACGGTAACCGACTGCAGTTTGCTGTTTTTTTTTCATTAAGCGGCATACCACTGAGCTTCAAAACAACCCAGGCACAGTTATGGTTAACAGTATGCCAACTGACGCCTTTAATTAGCTGATCAGATGCATACGTCAAGTTAAACAAAACCTCTGCTTTACAGGTTTTTTGCGAAATGTCATGGAAAATTAAACGGTCACGCCACATTCCCTCTTCCGAAAATAGAAAACAGGCCCTTTCAGAATAAGCAAGATGCAGAGAGGATTTTGAATGTGTGGTTTGGGGCTGAACTTCATTATAGTTTCTGGCTCTTTCCATAAATGTATTCAAATGTTCCAAATGCATTTCAATGTACTCTTGTCACAGATTTGTTTGGGAAAGCGGACCCCTTTGGAAGCAACTCTTTTGGAAGCAAGGGGGGTGGATTTGCTGACTTTAGTCAGATGTCAAAGGTAAGCTCTGGAGACTTGAAGTTATGAATCAGTTGCACCATAAAGCATAGTTTTCCACCAAAGCAGTAAAAAGCTGCGCTGTTAATTTTACTTTCATCGTGAGTGATGTCTTATTTTTTTCCTTCCAATTTATCACATTTATGGAAAAAGTCTACCTTGTATAAGTCCAGAGGCTTTACATCTTAGCTGACATTTCTGTAGGGGTCATCGTTTTGTATGACAGCTGAGGGTTTTTTTTCTTTTCCCTTGTGTATGAGAAGAAGTCGGACAAACCTGCACTCCCAATCCCAAAGAAAAATGTGCCTAAACGGCCTGCACCTCCCTATGGTAAGCCCTGACTTTATTCATATATTTGTGTGTGTGTGTGTGTGTGTGTGTGCACGCGATTGTGCATGTACGTTGCAGTAAATTGTTCAGTGATGTTCATATTTGGGAAATAAAAGTGGTTTGAATCTGCTGAACTCAATAGTGATGTCAGTACATTATTTTCTCATAAGTGATCTGCAGCTTGTGGTAGAACTATAACTTCTTTGGATTTTCATTGTGAGTAACTATCTTGTGAAATAGGGATTTGATACCTTAATGGTGTTTTAAAAAGAAGAAAAAGAAAACAAACTTCCCTATTGAGGCACTACGGTGCTGAGAAAGTAATTTCTTCTTTTGATGTTGTAAACAGGAAAGCTGCTGGCAGCGATATGATGATACTATCAGTTCTTTGAGTGATGTTGTTGTTAAGACGTTCGTTTAGATTACTCTCCGGCAGTGGTGGGTTACGATATTCTTGTGAACAGAGAGATGAGACTGAGAACAACTTTCTCAGCCTTTTTTTTAAACTGTGTTCATCTTGTTTTTTTGTGTGCATGTGAATTCACACGTTACCTAGAGGCCATGCCCAGCACATGCCCTTCCGGTGTGACCTTGCACTTATTCTTTTAGCAGAAGCCACAGCCTGGGAAAGTTGATGTTCCCCTTTGTGTTACCACACAGAAAAGGGTAGAGATGAGTGGCCACGGTTAGCTTGTTCTAGAGACGTGCTTCACGTGTAATGGGGAAGTGAGAAGCCCACTCTCTGAAGTCGTGGGCACCGTTGACTTTCTGTATTACATGAAAAATTGCTCAACAAATCTTGGTCCCTTTAGAACTTGTAATAGCTTCATTTTTTTTTTCTTGCAGGTGTGTTGCAGCAACATTTGCAAACAACTTTACTAATAATTAATTTTTATTTTATTTTTAAATTTGTATTTATTAACTATTTTAAATTTGACAAATAAAAGAGTTTTTGTGGAACCCTTCAATTTGCAGCAGCAGCCTGTGCTACAGTGGTGCACAAACCTTGTGAGATAAAAACAACATTCTGACTTATTAATAGTACCATGGTTATAAGAAGTGTGCTCAAAGTTTACTGTAGATAAGGGTGTGTCCATCTTTTACAATTGCAAGTTCCAAAAAAGCAACCCTGTGCATGTTTAAGCTTCACTGCATCAGTGAGCTGTACTCAAAAAATGTGGTTAACACCTTTTTTGAATCAATGTGGCTTTCCCCTGGGTGACTACTCTGCTTGCATGAAGCTGTTGGCTTCCTGTGAATATTTAGTGGCAAAATATTACACGTGTGAGCTCAATTTCCCAAGGGGCTATCAGTGATAAGTATTTCTAATGAAGACGCTAACAGCATCTTTTTCTTTCATTTTTGCATTATCTTTTTTAAACATCTTCCTTCTCTGATAGGTATGCTCAGTTTGAGCCCATCAGAGCTGCTCCAGAGCGTTGTCTCCACAGCAGACAGTAAAGACTCTTTCTTTACGCCACACTCAAGTAAAACCTCCAAAGACTGTCCTGTGGGTTTTGCAGATTTTGCATCTGTAAGTGTAGTTTACTTGCTGCAGTGTGTCTTTGTCTGCTCGAGCTGCTGACCTCATCTCGATCTTCAGACTGCTGCGCTGAAGCCTCAGAGGTGTCAGCTCTGTGTCACTGTGCCCTATTCTGTCAACACCCCACAAACGGTGACTTTAGCAAACCACTCACAGGACTGTTTTATTTCTGGCTGCTAACTAACAACTGACAGAACATCTGAGAGCTTTTCAGCAGCTTGGATTAGAAGGAAATTAAATGATTGCTTGACTGACTTGGACAGTCCCTCTGCTAGTGTCTTTTGAGTTCTAGATTGGCTCCGTCCACCTGCTAAAGGGGCTTGCATGCGTGCTGTCATCTCTGACTTTACCTTTTGAGAGGAAGTGAGGATTTCTAAACTCACAGTTGGTGAACTTGCCTGGTCAGGTATCACTTGAGGAGCATTTTTCAAGTCTCGAAGTGCAAGCTAAAGGCTTATTCGCTGTCAAAGCATGATATGCCTCGAAGCAGAGTACAACGGAGTAAATTTTCCTCTGTGTCCCACCTTCCGCTTACTTGCCATCTTGTATAGCCTAGCGGCTGATTGTGCTCTCATGTGGAGAGATGATGCATGGCAGCTTTTTGTGTCTGGTTTGTATCACTTGACATGACATGAATTTATTTTATCCCTCACGCCAGCATGGCTGTTGTGAAAGGGATTTGTGGTTTTTATATCGAGCTCTGTGTTGTAATTTTTGTTTTTCTGCCAGGATCTGAACATGTCAAGGTAAGACAGTATAAGGGTGTGGTTTTCAGTTTCTTTGCATGTGAAAAACTGTCAGCAAAGCACAATCTAATAAACTGATTCTCAAGCACAATTATTTTCTAAAAATATCCTCCATTGGATTAATCAAACCGCAGAATGTGGGAAACGTGTCCATTGCTTTATAGCACTAGTGTAGCACTTTCTTTGCTTTCTTTTGTGATGCCAAAATCCAATCTTATTGTCTTTAATTTGCATTACATTTTTTTTATCAATATTCTGCTATGTAGAAGATCATTTTGCTATTTTTTGCAGTTTTTGAGCATCTGCCTAATTGGAAAAGCTTGATTTTTACATCATATTTCCTCCCCTGTTTAGCCTGGTTTGTCTTGTACAGCTTCATTCCTGCTTTTTATTGTGCGTATCTAATGTTTGTCTCTCCGCTCTAGTTTGGAAATGAGAGCGAGCAGCTGGAGTGGGCCAAGCGTGAGAGCGAGCGTGAGGAACAGGAGAGGTTGAGGAGGCTGCAGCTTCAGGAGCAAGAGGACCTGGAGCTGGCCATCGCTCTCAGCAAGGCCATCACGCCAAACACCTGAGCAGGCGTGCTCCAGCACAACTTTTTCTCCCCTTCACCCTTCCTTACAGCCCTTCGTCTGCAGGCGCGTGACAACAGCACCATCATTGGCCCGACATGACCAGCACCCCCTGTTACCAATTTGTGCAAGAGCCCAGTGTTTTTTCAGCTATGACTGTACTCATGTCAAATGACTCCACATTTAGCAACCAGTTAAGGTTCATTTCTCCCAAACTGCACGGAAACTATAATCAGGGACGATATGGAGCCACTTGATTTAAGCCTTGCTTCACCCTCCAAGAACACGGTGATTTAACTCAAGCCAAACCAGCAGGGTACTCAACTACTACAACCTAGCTCCATATCTTGTGATGGCTAATCAGCCTTGCCTTATCCAAAATTCTTTGTTTGAAGGTAAAATGCCATTTTAAGAATATTTTTGTTTTATTTATAAACAAAATCTGTGAATTTGTCATGTATGAAGTAAAATATACCCTAAAATTGTCTTTATTTCACTCAGAAAAATCACATTCAAAGTCAAACCATTCGCTCTGATGTTTGAGTTTGTTCAGTTTTGTTTTTTATTTTATTTTAAGTAAGCTCTTCTTTTAGTTTAAATATCGTTAGATGGTTTCATTACAAGCTTTAGGTCAGCTGAGTTCAACCAAATAAAAGGGAAAAAATAAACTTCATTCCTGTCTTAAAGGACTAGAGGTTAGGGATGAGATCATCAGTAGCATGATTTTAGATTATTTCAAATGTTACTAGTGTTTCTGGGTATTTATGCTTTCATATCTAGTATTTATATCGTTTAAAGTGCATAGAATGAAGAAATATTGGAATATATTCAATACCTAAAGATGCTAGTGATAATCATTAAGGTCGTCCCTTCCTGTGAACCCAGTACTGTCCACTTGGAGCGCTGTTTTCTGTTCCTGTGATGTAAGGAGCTTGTTTTTGTCAGATGGTTCATCAGTGGTTGCTTTGTTGTAACACCCAAAAAAATTGCACTCCCCCTACAACTAATGCCTCTGTGAAATGGAAAAAGTGTAAACCGATGATGTTTATACTGATGCTGTTACTCTTAGAGCTGTCCTTTCTGCTACTTCTGCTATTTGCAACACTTTCAGTGATGCCTTTCTCTAAGCAGCTAAATCAACCGTTGAATATTTATTTATTTTTTTCATATGGATTTGTTTTCTTTCTGTTCACTGTCTTAATCTAGTGGGAAGACTTTTCTTCAAATGCCTCGAATCTTTGCGTTCTTGTAATCATACAAAACACTAATTGGGTTTATTTGGCACATAATGTACCCACTGTTATGTTCTAGAACTTACTGGACATTTACAGAGTGACAGCGCCGCCTTTATCAACCTATTAACACTGTAATCTGTAATTATTGCACAGTATATATGTAATTATGAAGTAAAAATCATGTTTTGAGTTGCTCAAAACTGTAAGGACTCTTAATTGAATAAAAGTGATTTTTAACATTTGTGAACCTGCTGTAAATGTTTTCACAACAACCATGGAAGGTGAGTCAGGAGGTTTAATTGCAAAATTAATGTTTCAGTGATTAAACAGAATGAATATGCAGCAAGTGGCCTTGAGAAAGAGCAGCTGAGTGCTGCATAGACGTGTTATGAAGGGAGGATTTTGGTTAAACGTTCTTGAAATGCTTCTTTCTAAAGCTAGTTCTTGCAATAAAAACTAAAGTGAATCGAACATCGGTTGTTTTTATATCTTAGAAGTCTGGTTTGATATTGGAACAAAAAAAGTGAAATGAGAGTGATACATTTGCATCTGCTGGGTAGATATTTTTGGCCCCATGTGTACTTCCTCTTTTTCCCTTTTTTTTTTTTTTTTTTAAAATATAAATTTTAGTGCCCTGATAAATCCATTTAAAGAAATTTGCATTTACGTTTTGTCGCAGGTTGATTTTCTATGCAAGATAAAGTGATAAAGTGACACTGGTTCAATTAAAACTGTTATTAAATTTTAGGACTCTCATCTTTTCAGAAAATGCCATCTGGCTTTTATATGTGCACTCAATGCGCTCTTTGATGCGGGAGAAACGACTGCACACTGACACTACGCAGCCATAATGTGCACGGACTTGGATACTTTGAAACTGTAGTGCAGAGTGACTGTGTGTAATTGTAGTATTAAGGCTCTTTGATGTCCTACTATAATTTCTACCCATCAGAAAGGGAGTCTAAGGGCTCCCTGATGAGGGTTTTCTGTGCCCCTCTGTCCAGACGGCTCCTGGCTCACTCTGTAATTATGGAAATGGAGTGTTTGTATTTATAGGCTAAGCCCACAAGCGGCTGCCCTTCTCTGTCTTGCAGCTGCAAAACATCACAGTGGAAATCAAGTGCTCATGTTTTAAAATATAAGTATTCAATTCCACAGTGTACAATTTCGGAGAACTGGTGTGATAGTTTGCAAGTCCGTTTCACCTTTCTTCAAGCAGTTATGAAACCTTTGTTGAGTGGATGGATGTAGTCAATAAAAACTAAATGTGTGAACATGTTGTATAAGGAATGACTAAGCATGCAAGAAAAGCCCAACATTTAATTCCATTCTTTTTAATATTTACAATAAATACACAATTTACAGTATAAAATCCAGGTACTTTTTTTTAATATAAATTTAAGTAAAAAATAATGCACAGGACATCAAGCCCTGATAGTGTACAGAGGGGCTGGATCCAAGAGTTTCACACTGAGATGAGAAAAAAAAAAGTATAGGCCATTTAGGCAGTTTAAATAAAACATTGTCTTTGCACATGTTAGGCAACTGTATGTGCATTGCACTCCTGTCAGCAAGAACATGTACTGTTTTTTTGGCCATGTCTTCTTTCATAAAGAGTTTTTACAGTAGCACAACACAGAAAGGCACTTTTGTGTCAAACACAGCATTCCAGTTCTGTCAAAGGAGAGTAGTATATACAGGGCCAGCCCCTTCTTGGTCTGCCTGCGCTAAAGCAAACAAAGCTTTTCTAAAGCCTTAAAGAACCGAAGTAGTACCAGCTACGTTATTAAAAAATAATAACACTAAACCTTTTCGAGTTCAATATATAAAACGACTTTGGTCATGTGAGGAACGTTTTAAATAAAAAATACAGTTGAAATCTTAATAAAAAATAACACAACACCCCCAATCAACCCCAAGTCCTTATGTGGGCTACTTCACATGTGTCTCTTCATATGAAGGGCCAGATGGTCAGACCTTGAAAAGGCGCGCTCACACAGGTGGCACTGGAAGGGTCTGTGTCCGGTGTGTTTGCGGAAATGACGGGTAAGCTCATCAGAACGGGCGAATTTCCATCCACAGCCTTCCCAGCTGCAGTGATACGGCTTCTCACCTGCGTGGACAAAAAAAGAAAGAAAGTTTATTAGCCTGTGCTGAAACAGAAAATGCGATTTGGAACACTGTGCTGCTCTGTGCGTAACTGGGCACAAATGTTTTTTATGATAATAGATATGAACTCAAACTTACCAGTGTGAGTGCGGAGATGTGCCTTCAGGTGCGAGCTCTTTGTGTAGGTTTTCCCGCAGCCTGCAAAGGTGCAGGTGTGCGTGGCTGTGCGCTTCCGTGGCCACGTGCGCCGACCTCTTTTGGGTTTGGACTCCAGCAGCTCGAGGGGAGATGAGGGCGGTGTAAGCATCACCCTCTGCGCGCCCGGCTGCAGGTTGAGACCTTCATCGTACAGGCCAAAGCCAGTATGCGGAGCGTGGTAAGGTATCTGCATCTGTGGCGCCTGAGGGTGGTGCTGGAAAGCCACGGCTGTGTGATATTTCTGCTGAAAGTTCATGGGCTGGCATAACTGTGCCTGGCAGTCCGAAACTCCCTGGTCGTCGGGACTTAGCGGGGGGGTCATGCTGCTGGCTGCCCGGGGAGAGATGGCCACCCTTGGCTGCTCAAAGGACATCATGCACGAAACGCTGCCTTCTTGCTTGATTTTGCTGCAGCTCTGGGGAACCATGCCCATTACGGGACCGTAACTGTCCATTGGTGGCTCCACTTTGATGTTCTCCGGGCGGGGAAAATGTGCCGTGTTGACATAAAATCTTCCCTGAATGCTGGGGTTGCGCGTAATGCCATAGTTGTCTGATCCTTCGGAGCGGAGCTGCTCTGTCATGAGGCTGGCGCCGTACGGGGGCGGCGGGGAGCGATGGTCGTCTGCTGGGAATGTTGGCATAGAGTTTCCAACCGTGTACATGTTGGGGTCAGTGGTGCCCAGATAGTCCATTGCGCTGTCTGAGCCAGTTGTATTGGCGAGAATAAAATCCAGATCCAAATAGTTACTCAGATCCTCGTCGTCCTTTTTGCCTTGATTTTCCATGTTTTGTACCATTTCAAGCATGGAGCAGCTCGAAGAGACGAGTTTGTCCATCTCTCCTTTCCATCTCTGCAGGAATAAAGCGAAATTGAGACACCGTGAATAAAAAGCAGCTGAGAAATAAGTGACTGCAGATGTTTTCTTGAAACTAAGATTTTTTTTCCCGAAGTAGACAAATATTTTTACATTAAATTTGTATATACTAAGCCCACTCCAACTCACAGATACACATATGTAAAAGCTATTAGATAAGCTTATTTCAAACTTACATTCTCCCAGGTTTTTTCTCTTTGGTTTGAGAATGTCGAAAATGATGGTAGCATCACTCCGGATAAGGCCATCGTTTGGTAAAATAATATAACTATCTCTTGTCAAAGTCGTGTTGTGTTGAGCGGCAGCCGCGCAGGGGTCTGTGCGCCTATTTCACTGTCGCTTCTCCACAGTTGCGCATCAAATACATGAACAAGTTTAAAAATGGTAGGAGGTCCTCCGAATCTTATAACTCTAACCCGAGTGCGCCTGGCCAATTGTGAGAGCTCAGGAAACAACGTAAAGTTTGGTAAATTTAGCCCTTTATAAAGCTGCTCACTGCGGACCTCTGCTCACTTCTCTGTATGACAGGCACGGCAGCGCGAAGAGCCTATTAAAGGGCGGGCCCTCCCAAGCCCCTCCCACAATTTGACGCAAAACTCAAATCCAGCCCACCGAGGAGGTAGTATTGGAAAAAGTTGGAAATTATAAACACAAGCTGTATAGCAACCATAGATACTTACGTAATAATCTCAAAAGAACAAGTCTAATGACAGAAACTGCTGGAGGCCAAGCCGCACCAGCAACTTAAAATAAAGGCTGTCAGTACTTGAGTTAATCACCACGACACAAAGGAGATATGGCAGTAATAAAAATATAATTAGATTCGGATTAGTGGGTTCAATTCTGGAAAGACAGACACTGGAATAAGAAGATCTGTTTGCATTTGCCACAAAACGATAAATAAAATATTAAATTAAATGGTGAATGTGGCATGCATGATTTTTTTTTTGCCAACTCCTATGTGTGACTGCATCATTTTGAATTTTTTTTCTGATTTTTCCCCCCTGATCCTAATGACTCTCATATTATTTTACTTCCTTACGTACCTTGTGCACGACCCTCTCTCGCTATCTCTCTTTATATATATGTATATATACACACACACTCAATAAAAATGCGTGCAGTGTAGGTCTCTCTGCCGAGTATCGCTCCCGGCTCATTATCATTAATGGAGATGCGTTTGTTCTCTCACAAAGGGCTTGTCTAAACAGGCGCCAGGGTCGTCTGAAACGCTCTAACCGATTCTGATATAACCCTCATTTAAGGTAACGTCCCGTTCAGATGTAAATGGTATAACTGGGGCTGCTGGTATCGACTGGGCTCACATTTGCATCACAAATTAACACAAGTGTTTGTTGCTGCTCCGGGAGAGAGATTTGGGGTTTCTTAGCTTGAGGAAGGGGATTGTTTTCTGAAGGAATCTGAGGAAATCGTCTGGCTCCAGAAGCCATCAAGGCAGCTTAATGCGGGGGTACGAATCGGCACTTTGTGTCACTTTATCCTGAAGTGTTATGAAATTCGAAATATATAAAAACACAAACATAAACTTTATTGTGATCCCACTTGCATCCAGTATAACTTAAAAGAATAAAAGAAGACATTATTTTAAGAAACAAAAACAAATCAGATAGGCAAGTTCCACAAATATTTGATCAAATATCACACTGAAGCACAGTTAGTGGAAGTATTTAAGCATGAATGATGACTTAGATCACCTGAAAGCAGCCATTCATTTGCATGTGGAGTTGAGTATAAATTGTTTTATTTATTTTTATTGTAAGTTTAATGTAGACTTGATAGATTTAATATATTAGTCTGCCAAATTCCAAATATCACTAAAAATTCCAGTGCTTCCCTCTGAAATGCAGTGCAGAAGAAGTCAAAAGAAGCATATGTGTCTTAGACAAACTCAAGTAAAGTAGCCTGAAGTGCAGGCTATATTTTAGGTACTCTCCAGTTGGACCTCATATATGATTTAATCTGAAACCCCAAGAGAGATACACACCTCATCCTCAACCTCAACAGGTTAAAAAAGTGCATAAGTACTCAGTGTGCTGATGACCTGATCCAACTCAGTTTCTAATGACAGATACACCACCTGTCATCAAGCTGTCATGTCCACCACCATCACCAGTAAGCTTTCAGCTGTGAGGTTTCCACATCCTGAGCCCTGTCAGCTCTGTGTGTTCAGTGGAAAGTGCGTCACACAGAAGGAGTCCAGTAAAGGCCAGAGAGGAAATGTGTTTTTAGTGGCAGCGCAGCAGCCGGCCTGATGTCTGAACCCGTGACCGCTGTTGTTGACCCTTGCTCTGCGCTGCGAGCCTTCCCTGCTTTGCTACTAGTGAGAGTGAGAGCAATCTCACTTCCTCTCTTACTCAGCTACCTTTACTGCCCTGTAATACTTCATAGTTTACATTTAAGCTGTTACAAAAGAACTCCTAGTTGTTAAAAGTCATTGCTTAAAATCTACTTGCACCATTATATTTAAATTCAGAAATCTTATGCAAGATTTTTCATTCTGTGGAAGAACGTGTAAAAAGCCAGGCTGCCTCAGCAGCACATCACACTGGTTTCATTTGAGCTTTAACTTTTCCTGACCTCACTCATACAAGATTGATTTTGAACTCTCGTCCTTAGCGTTTTACTACATGCTTTTACCTCGCTTAAAGGGACAGCTATTAATATTTGCCTTCTTCCTAAGATTGCATCTCACTTGTTTAACTTGTAAAAGTAAAGAGAGCAAATATTTGTGTTTTTATGGCATTTTGCGGCTCATTATTTACAGGCCTGTTGAAGTGACTACAAAATACTTTATATATTTCTCATAAATGTCAACAGAACATGAGGAGTCTGGGATGAAACATCAACTTTTTCTACCCACTGAGTCACAGCTGCTGATTTTATGTTTGTACAACCCCTTGTTCAAGGTTTGTATTTAAAAAAAAAAAAAACTGAAAAAGACAAGAATGTTAACTTGGTTCTTCTAATTATTTGAAAATAGCCAGAATCTTTTACTTTGTGCATTAAATAACCCCTACCAGTCTAACAGACTGATTTTCACAGTGCAGATTTTAAATATTGTGCTCCATCTGGCACTGGTTAATAGGACAATTTTTGACAGACTTTACTCGACAACGCTGCACCTGGTGAATTCAAATCCCAGCCAAACATGACCGAAGCATTTCTACCTGAGCGACCCGGCATCAAGTTAAACTTCACACAGCGTGCACTGGTCTGTGAAGCAAAGCAAAGGGATGCAAAAGGCACCAAAAGTAGTTGGCAGGTCTTATGGGAGTACTTTGTACAATATTCAAGAGACGGTTTTGTATTTCATTCTGAGCTGTCACTTCCTGTGGAGAAGTGTGCGTATCCGAGGGGAGAATTTCACTTGAGCACGTTGGGTGAATGTTCATGCTGGACATATGATGGGCGGGACACTCTTATGACTACAGCAGCCCACGTAAAAACATTTCTCAGGTTGCACTCAGAGATTTGTAATAAGTTCATAATGAAGTGGTACTCAGTTGATCCCTGCGGGGAAAATTGGCCCCGTGCTTTCCACTCTACAGAGGTCAGAGGTAAAAAAAAAACAAAAAAAAAACCCAACAACCTTGGATTCAGTGCACTCATCAGTTAAAGCACTGTCTCTCTTGGAGTCCTAAGAAAGACAGTGCACTTTCAACTCTTACTGCTGAAGAGGAACCACTAAATTCATCATATGGCAGAATTAAGTGTAGACTCGCAACATTTCCAGAGAAACATCTTTCCCTGAACTGAACTTTACACAATAGTTTTACAATTGGGCAACAATGTCATTTCACAATTATTCAGACTATTATTGAAGTCGCCTTATCTGTGAAGTGAAGCGATCAAGTTATCAACAAGTTGTCGTGTTGTTCATGAATAATGAAGCTGTTGACGTGCCGTTGCAGTGACAGTGAGATTCTGTAAAATATTCTTTTGTCTAACAATAACTTTTCCCATGGACGTCTTTGAGAGCGCAGTTGAGAGTTTTAAGCATCCTCTTTTGTTTTGATAAAGTTGTTTTTTTTTTAGGACTTAGTGTAAAATAAAGAAGAGCTATTTCAAAAGAGAACTTCCCATTCTAGAGCACCCAAAAATGGAGAGCACAAACAAACCTACAAAGTTTCATAGAAAGCACAAAAGAAGAATGAGACAATACAGTTCTGCGAGAACATACACTAAAGAATAATACTGTACACATCCTGTCCGGGTCCAGTGTTTCCCTGAGTGCGGAAAGGCAGATAACTTTACGGGTCTGCCAAAATGCCAAGTTTTTGACAGAAAACAAATGGTGACGTAAAAAAACACTAAGTATGAAGTTTATTAGCTCATCGCGCTGATGTATGTCTAATATTCTCCATGATGAAACTTCATGTTGTCACTTCTGAAATGTTTTTTGGGCTGTTTAACTTCGTGACATGAGTACATTCATGCATCATGTCTGCAAGTGCTTCATCACCGCGCTGAGGATTTGCCTCATGCGCTACGCTGCGTTAAATTTCATGGAAAAACAGTGTGTAAGTGTGAGCGAGGACTTGGCGGGCCTGCTCTGACATCCCGACTGGGCGAGAGGCAGCGAGAGTTTGAGAGTGAGTTGGATCCTGCTCTGTGCTTATATAGCCCAGTTATTTTTAACCACCCACCCCCTTGCTTATTACAGCGTTTCCCCCCTCTGAACACTCAGGAAGCACGTTTGGCTCCTTTTCCTGCTCACATGCGGCCAGATTCAAACAGAATCAAAGAATGATAGCATTGAGGCTCGCCATTCCCCCTGCTGGAAAAAAAAGTAGGGGGATGTGGATAGGCTGGGGGGTGGGGGGGGGGGGAATGTTAAGCAGAAAAGGTTGGCACACGCCAGTGGCATGACATTTGCAGAACTGGCTGCAGTCCTACTCTAATTTCAGGCACTCTCAAACATTTGTTAGAAAAAGGCAGCCCAGAGACGGTCCTGGACACATTCTGTAGCTGCTGAGGGCCTTCAACAAGGTTGTTTTGTTGAATTAGCTTAACTAAAGGAGAGCTGAATTTCACAACTACACTTAACTGTCTCTATTTAGAGCTGTCAGTAACTTCGTAGACAATTTGCATTTCTTCCTTTTAACAAAGTTTTGCACGTCATTGCCTAAGTGTTATATTATTAAATAACTGAGATGACGCGGAAGATCGCTGACCAGTTGAACTCCTGACCTTTGCCGCGCGCTCTGGTTCAGCAACGAAGACATTTATCACAAAAAAAACCCATCATGAATATTAATCACATTCTGTTATATACTTAGAATTGATTGAGGGTTCTTGGGAGATACTGAGAGATAGCTCAAACATCTCTCTAAAGCAGTTTCAGCCGAAGCTGAACCAAACAGGTTCAGCGACTGTAGGATCTAGCGCAGGATTAGTTGTATTTGACTGAATTAGCGTGATGTTGGTTCATTTTTAATAAACTGCCGTGCCGGTCGCATTGTTGAAAACATGTCGACAAAAGGTGCAACAAGCTCCCCTTTTTGTTCGCCACTCGATCTGGCTAATAAACCTGTTTATCGTCTCTGCGCGCAGAGGTAATACTTTCGGAAACAAAGACCACATACTGGCCCCCGCTGCGTTCCACAGCACCTCTGCGTTAAAACAGCCAGCGTCTGGCTTCCACAGAGCCCGAGCATGTGTCCCAACAACCAGTGCAGCTTTCAGCAAGTGTTATGGAAACCCACCTTTTAAAAATATGCAGCACACTCAGGCTAACATGGCAGGAATAATGGCTACATGTGGATATAATTGAGCCAGTAGAGCACAGAGGGGATGGGCCCCAATTTATTAGCTGTTAACACCAGGAATCATACTGGTCCAACTCGTCACACCACACACACACATGGCTTCACAGGCAGTGAAAATCTTGGGTTTTTTTTTTCTCTCTCCAAAGTGCAAAGAAAGGTGCTTTTTATTTGATAAATGAGAATAGGGAAGCTCTCTTGGGCTTGAAGTGGGCCACTCTAAAGGCACGGAAACACCTTCAGATGCCCTGAGCACACCTAACAATTCAAAGTGTTGCTTATTGTATTACACAAGCATTGGAAGCTGATTCACCCTTGAAAAAATACATTTAGAGCTAGATGACTTTCATACCATGCTCACCAAAAATTGGTGGTTTTACAAGCAGTCATGTGCTGAACCTTTTTTCTGTGTAGCTGCAGATACTTTGTGATGGCTAAGATTCCAGATCCAGGCCCAGTGTTGGGGGGG
>JAVDPK010002102.1:99885-110232 GCA_034780415.1 Cichlasoma orientale
CCCCCCCCCCCACACACACACACACACACAGTTTCTCAAACGGCCAACTGAAGTTAGCTCCAAAAGTGAGTTAATAGAACAGGGGTCGGCAATTCATTTTCCCAAAGGGCCACTTGAAAGTGAGAGTGTTGTGTACCTCTGCTTAATATTAATTGAATCTCCCTATAACCTGCTACTGGTAAGAGTAAATGTCACAATTAGGCCCTAACTGTGACCCCTTGGGAAAATGAATGGCCCGCTGCTGCCACAGAACCTTCTTTACAGCAGAAATAAACACGTTTGTATCTCGGTACAAAAAGCTGTTTTGGTCTTTGGAGCTGATTTCTCTGTTTGTGGTCACTGTAAGGATTGTGAAACGTACATAAGTCACATATTAAATTGTACTGAAGGTTAAAGTTATGAATGATTAGGACTGAGGCTACTTTAAGTGACAGGCAGCTGTAGAGGCTAGCTGTCTGCTAAGTCTAGTCATTCATCTGAACTAGCTCTTCACTCTGCTTGTGTGCCAAAGCCACATGTATTTTTACAGTATTTTTACAGTATTTTTACTGTGTTTATTAGACGAATTCTGGTTTGATTTTTGTTTTACTGCGCTGCAGTTTAATCTTACATGTTAGCATTAATTCACTCAGTTCATTCAATAAGGTCACTCAGGGCTTCGAAACAAAAGGATAAGTCAAACATGGGAGTGGGATCCAGTTTCAAAGTTTTCACTCCGCAAAAAAGCAAATAAACATAATTCCTGAAGGGTCAGCCATCTCTTTTACAGTCATGTTGAATAATGTGCAAAGGGTATTCATTAATAATCCACTGTGCCAGTTCAAAATGTAATGCAGCGTGCTTTTTCTCTTCTGTTTGCACTCGTTTGTAACCCATCTAGTGTCAGCAGGTTAACTCAACTGCTCGATCAGGCCTTTGGTTATGATGACACTGCAAGTAAAGTCCTGCTGAAAACTGGGGTAGGCCTGTGCTTTTCCCCCAGTATACTTCGACAGCCGCAGACCTGTGCACATTTGAACACGCCGCACTAAACCGTGCCAGCTGTTCAAATAACACATCCACGGCCTCGACACAGGTTCCCCATTGAAGCCACGCTCTGCTTGATTGAGCGATCCGGCCTGCAGCGCGCTTTATAGTGTGCACACCTCGAAATGGCGACATTTGTAAAAAGGCTAATAAAAACATTCCTGCAGTAAGGAATGCCCCAGGTATTTCCTCTCCTACACCTTACCATTCCTTAAGTGCACTGGTCTGTTTTCACAGAACCACACTGCTTTAGTGAGTGGACACCGATCCTGTACTTGTGAATGGAGTTGTGTTTTACTAAATGGATGACCCTAAAAATGCGAGTCCCTTTAAAAAGCAAAAACTTTGCGCTCTTTGAGTCAGAGTCTCAGGAGCTAATTGCTGAATCATTTGGGAAATGAGTATGAGTAGCAATGTGGTTGTAAAATGAGTGGAATGCTGTGAATGGACGTCATAATGTATAAAGTCTAGAATCACAGAAGCATATTACCTATCATCAGCACAAATGTCACGGAAAATGGTGACGAGCCTTCACGTTGGAGTCGTTAAAAAGGTCAGGCTGGGTGTCTGGATTACATCAGGAATATGTGACTAAATGTACTGTATGTGAAAGTTTCTCAATCTTGGGATAACATTTCAGGGTTATGAGCCGATTCAAGAGACTTCCCACCTTACTCATCATTTACTATTTAGTGTATAAAATCAGCTGTCCGTTTGTAGGCTCATCACTATAAGCAGCCTCTTTTTTTATGTACATATATGGGGCCAATGTAAGTGCAAGTAATCCTTTAAACAGCTCTAACTGCTCAGATTTTTTTTCTACTTAATCTTGCTTTCAGTTTTAAGCCCTACCCACCCGCTGTTCGAGCTTTCTGTTTGTGAGGGGCAGCCAAAGAGGCAGGATCTAAAGAAGCTTGTTTCAGACAGTGACTGAACAAAGGGTCTGCTCCAAGGCTAAGTGTAACAGAAATAAGCATCATTTTGAACTCTGAATAATGCAAGGCTACTCCAGAAAGGTGAAAGAACAAAAAACATGGAGGTGACAGCAGTTCCCTTTCAACATTTGCACATTTTTTTCAGATTGTACATCAATTATATACTTTAACTCTTCAATGCCACATAAATACAGTAGGGAAAGCAGAAAATTCAGGTTAAAAAAAGAGCAGCTAGTTGAAGCCATTGCCACACTGTTCAGCAGCGCAGAGAGGAGAGGAGATGTCGGTTAAATCCTAGTCACCTTTACAGGCACTGTGATTAAAATGTGATTAATGTGACACACTCAACTGTGGGAGACCACAGAGAGTGCAACTCCTCTACTGCAGCCTCCTCTGATGACATTAAGCAATATACCATCGATCTCGAGACCTTTTGTTACAGCCTACATGCATGTAGCGATAACTGTAGCAAAAAGTCACACTTACTGACCTAAATGAACAAACTAGACAAGCGTGGTGCATGATGAGAATGTGCGATTTTTGGAGCTTGACTAAATATCAGGATATCCACGGGGAAGTTTAAAGCCCATGCATAGAAAGTTATTTACAGTACAGTCACCTATTTTCCCAAATTTGAAATTTTTTATATATTTTTTGCAAGTATCTACTGTGGCAACTGATTCGGAGAAGGTTATTAGAAAAATTCAGATCAACCCAGGTGAAGTCTGATCTCCTCTATCCCTCAAATTCAAGCAGCATCATGTTTTCCTGCAAGCTGTTCAGCAGTCAGTCAGTAACTCATCAATAACAGCGTGGCACTGGTGGGGGTCCTCTGCACACTGCCGATGTTATCTCAAAGAAACACCATTAGCCCCCCAGTCAAACTGCCATAAAACACCCTTGGTTTTGGAGTGGGTGGTGGGTAAGAAAGATGCTGATATATGGCATTTAGTGTATACTTAGTATCACTTCTCCTTTTCCTTCACAGAATAATTTGGAAACTGTCTTAATGCTTGATTGAAAGATCACTTCACATAATTGCTGCAGTATTGGGGATCAAAATAACAGATGATTGAGTCAAATCTGAGTGGAAAAAACAGTTAAATCAGCCTCTTCTCTACTTTTTACAGTTAAAAGCAGTTAGAGGGAGTGTTCAGGTGTTGAGGGTGGATCTACAACTGAGTAATTTAGATTTTTGGGTTTGGCTGCAAAAAGGCAGAGAAGATAACAACCTGTGGTTGTCAAACAAACGAGATCCGGTGTGTACCGACATTTTGGCACGCGCTGAATTCATATTTTGATGTGTCCTTCTTTCAGTCTTAGCCTGTTGACAGGAACTGGTATTTGTAGTGTGGTTTTTTGAGCTAACCAGGTGGGTCCAAGATGCACTGAGTGAATCCACACCAATGCAAAATATTCACTTCATGATGTGTGAAGTGTGCTACCTCAACGGAGAGAGTGGTTTGCTGAGCCACATGTCGGTTTCCTCTCAACTTTCAGCAGTTTCTTTTGTGGCTATGTGCGATCCACTGATGGAACCTGATTTAAAATCTGTTCGAAGCCGTTTACAGTTGGAGAATTTTCATTTGTTTTAAATACAGTAGAGTTTTACTACTGTAGCAGAAGTGAAAATACCCACACAGTTACCAACACAAAGTCAAAGACAGCTTTGAAAACTCGCCAAAGGAGTGAAGTGAGTCAAATGACTCTTGACACTGCATAGCTAATTGATTTATTTACTACACCTGGCTTCAATAAATGGCCCCAAAGTGCAGGTTACTCGTATATTTAATGCTGCAACTAAGGTATAATTATACTGTAATAACTCAGGGGCCACGCTGGACTGGTTAACTTCAAACCCCTTCTCTTCCTTGCAGCTCTTAAATAACTTATATCTCTTGTATGATCTGTACCTCTTCACACACTTCCTGAATGAGGCCCACTATTGATCAGGCTGAAATTTATTTGCTTTTTATCGGGGGAATACTGACGGGGTTTGGTTCTTATCGTAGCTGAGGAATGATGATTAACTAAAGTCTAATTCTGGGACTGGAATAATGGTGACTGCAGAAATATATAATTAACGTGAAGTCAGTATCAGGTGTCAGAGCATTTTTTTATAATAAGTCAGAGCAGGGTCAGGTCTGTAGTGAATGACAGAGGTTATTACTACAGGAAAGGACTGCTGACATAACTTCTCCGTTGTGTTTTATGACTGGGTCTCTTATTCATCAACCACCTGTGCCCAAAAATATGTGATCATTTTGTCCTGTCACAGTGAATAGTGACTGTAACACTATGTGCGCACACACACACACATACACACACAAACACAAACACGTGTGCAGCGCTTAGCAACGGCATGTGTTATGACAGTAAATGAGAGAGGCTTTCACTCCTCAACATCTGAGCCTGTCACCACTTCTCAGAGGCTTCTTTTAGGGTCGCAGGTCAAAGCTGGCTGTGTTACCCTCAGGTATCCTTGAGTCCATGACCTCTGAAGAGCCCTCTCGACCTTGACTGACCACTTAAAACTCCCCTGAGCTCTGCCTTAAGCACTTATCAGGCCCATCTTGTTTGCAGTTTGGTTGAACTGTCAGAACCTGTTCTTGCACCAGCTCATCACGAGACCTGTCCTTTGACTAAGCGCATAGATAATAACTCTTGGCTCAATTAATTCCCTTCTTGTTTTTGTTCCCATCTAAGCGCTTACGATTGTCAGCATGCCTGAGCACTTCTCTCCAGCAGGACAGGTCACGCACTTCAACCTGTGGCAGGCTGAGGGGATAAACACACTTGATCCATAAATGCATCTGCACTCATGGAGGGAGAGCCCTGCAGCTCTGGGTGACATTCTCAAATGCAGCTGCTGTGTTTAACCTGAGGCTCAGACACAGTGCAGGAGAAAAGCCTTTGCTAAGCTACCTGCCTGGCATGATTTGCAATGCAGACATTCTTATGTTAAAGGCACAGAGAGGTTTTCTTTCTTTTTCTTTTTTTTTTTTTGACAAAGCATGCATGTGAAAGTACATCTCTCTTTTGCTATGGGTGTATGGGTGTGGCTTTTTTCCCCCCTTTGTTGAAGAATGTCACCCCTGCATAGTAAGAAAACCTGGGTCATGCACTTGTTTATACATACATCTTTCCATTATGCAAATGAAGCAAATATAAATTTATTTTAAGGAGGTGGTGGAACATCGGTCTCAGTTCTGCTTTAGAGTTTTTAAGTAGTCATATATTGGCGGTTGTTGGTGTATTTTGAGTTGTATTACCGAGGTGTACTCTGGTTTAATGCAGCTGGTAACCACTTCCTGTTTTTCGAACAGTGAATCTTCTCACAGTTTGGCCATAATTTCCTGAAGTGTGTGTTTCGTGTGTGTAAGCGCAAGCATTTGTGTGTTGTGGGTTAACGCAAGCTGAGGTGGCTTGCATGTTTGCAGTGAACAATCACAGTTCCTCTCTAGTCAAGGTGGTGCACCTTTTTGAGCTGCAAACGCTGGTAAATGTTTTGCGAAAATGTGCCACTTACATTAGCGGTTGTGCGTGCGTTTTTGTGTGCATGTGCAGCTATGCAAATGCTTCTGAGCGTAGCTTCTTAAGTGTACGCGATGGCAAGTGTGTAATGGAATAAAAATGGAGCTGAAGACTTGCTGTTTATTAATGCAATCAGGAATCACCATTCTGGCATCATGCTGTAACATTCCCGCTCGGCTTAAATGTTAACATGTGAGATTTGTGTTAACATTGTGTCCTGATCTGTGCATCTCTCTGCAGAGCTTTGCCTGTGATCAGCTCAACAGTCTGGACCTCACACAGCCTCATGACAGAGATACCACATTCCTGTCTGTGCAGAGGCCAATGTCTCATGTTGTCTTTCAAATCAGAGATTAACAGGAACACATGTACGCCAGTTGTGCATATATGTGTGTTTCTGAGTGAGCCAAGGATACTTATAAGTGGGCCCTAATTTGTTTTTGCAGACTCTAAGGTCAGCAGTGCCAAGATTTATACTCAACTGGCTCTGATCCCCTCACCCCATTGAATTGCAAAATCCTGACAGATATACTGTTGGCTTTAAAATACAGACAAAGGCTCATAGCTTGTCATGTTTTCTGTATCAGATGCATTGATGATTTCTAGTTTTTAGTCATGTGGAAATGCTTATGAGTTACCAGTACTTTCTATCATGGTTGCATATCTCAATTTAGCTTGCTATCAACAAGTTACTATTCATGAATTTTTAAGTTCCTGACTTCCTTCGGAAAGCTTTGCAGTGACAAAGAGAAAACAGATAATCTAGCAGCTGCATCGCATAGGTAGCCACACATACCACAAGTTGAAGAAGTGGGCCTGACTTGTGGGGGAAGAGGCTCCCCGCTGGTTTTACACGCAGAGATAAACAGCACATTTGGCTGAAAATAGATCCCCTTCATCTCTCTTCGACCTAGAATTTGTGCACCCACATTGAGGGCTCGCCGCTCAAACCAGTTGTTACCTGTCCCTGAACAACTGAGGAGAAATATCTAACATTTAGCAGCTCGTATGTGAAGTCCTCAGCCCAAAGTAGCCCCCAAAGAGTGGAGGGTCCTTCACCAAAAACCTAGCTTAACTATCATCCTTCTTCCTGAAATATCCTCATCAGAGGACAAAACGGGGTTATAATAGAAATGTATTGCAGGGTGTGTCATGTTATGAAAATGCCACAAATTATGGGCTGGTGGGGAATTGTTCTAATCCAGCAAACCAGTCCTGCGGAAACAAAGCTGCCATTTTGGAGAAAGGGAAAGAGCCAGTTATTTCCTGAGTCCAGGCTGAGATCTAATGGATCATGATGAAGCTGTGTGGGTCTGATGGAGGGTTTTTTTTGGGGTGGTGAGGGTGGGTGAGGGGACCCCACAGTTTGGAGGGCTTGGGGGTTTTGCATCTGTGGGTGTATGAAAACATCTTTCAGAGAGACTGTAAGGCAGATTTTTATAATTAGGGTCGGTTCTAATCTAAATAGGATTCAGTTTCATGTCTTTTTTTTTTTTTCCATCTCTCAGCAGGAATATGTGAGGAACAGATAGCGCAGATAGCGCCTCATGTATCCGCATGAGTAATTTAAGCTATTTTTCTTTGTCCTTTGAGTCATTCTTTACTAATAATTCACCACACTTGCTCAAACTAAAGCTTTCATCAGATGTTCAGATGCAGCAATGTCCTGGATCATGTTGTGTTTCTGTGGCTCGCTGCTTTTCTTGGAATGTGCACCGGCTCTTTGATTGTTCTGTTTCCTGTGATTTCAGAGGCCTTTGTCTCGGCATGGTAACTCACTAATCAGGGAACTCCGTCATAGCTCCCCGTCGCTAGGCCGCGCTCCCCTGATGTCACCCTCTGTGTAATGATATTTTTGGCCCTGCTCTCATGTCTCTTGCAGTCCACTGAAGCAGAAAAAAAAAAAGAAAAGTTAAATTTGAGAAGAACAATCACCTTTAGGAATGTGCAGAGTGAAAAAGAAACTGTGGCATAAGTGGCAGTCAAAAGGGGGTGACTGCTCTGTCACGAGGCACAGCTCCAAAAGTGAATACCCATGAAAAAGAGAAATTATTTGGAAATCTTTTTTTAGCTGAAATTCTTCTCATGATTCTTTATGATTTATGGTTTGATATACTTCAGGCTACTGAAAACATCCATCATTTTTCTCTATTCATAAACTGTGTGAAAATAATCGCTTTTGCCAGAGCGAGAGAATTAAAATGAGGTCAGTTTTTTTTTTCATTCTGGGTTTCCCCCATCTTTTTTTGCTTAGACTGTGGTTTAGTGATGTGTTATGGGATCCATGAAACAACAACGAAACCAGATGTGCTTAGTAATGTGTCTATGTACAGTCTTAACACATTTGCAGAAGTTGAACTGAGAGAACACCGTGCAGTCCGTGTTAAAACTTTGTGCCGTCTAAGCTTTCTGGAAAGGGTTCTGTTCTTATATACTGACGCTCAAAATAACCCCCCTCCCATTGGCTGAGCGTGGTTGGGTCAGTGAATCACATCAGGCCAATTAGAGAGTAACACTTCCTTTACTGCGAAAGATGTTTCCTGTTGATAGTAAATGTATGGCCTGCTGAGGAGCAGAGAAGGGAGGGTGGGCTGACATGCTGCCAGTGTTTCCCTGACCTTTGTGGCCTTCATGGAGGAAAAACTGATGGTGTTGTTGGAGTGAAGTGTGTGTTTTGACTGTGTGTATGTGTCTGTGTAGTGAACAGCAGTGATGGAAATTAACTAGGTACAGTTACTCAGGCTCTGTTTGGAGATTCTGTCACAGAATATTTTAACTTTATGCTGCTTTATAATTCTTTCCTATCACAGTTTCTCTCTTGATTATATATTATCTGAGAGCTACACTTAATAGTTTAGGTTTTGCTTATATGCCAATCCCCCAACCTTACTTTTTTCTGAAAAATTCTTGAAAGAGGAGATGTAAAAGAGCTAACTGATCAGCTGCAGAGGAACGGTTTATTTGAAGAGTTTCAGTCAGGTTTCAGAATTCATCACAGTACAGAAACAGCTTTAGTGAAGGTTATAAATGATCTTTTTATGGTCCCTGACGGTGAACTCATCCCTGCACTTGTCTTGCTAGACCTCAGTGCAGTGTTTGATACTCTTGACCATAATATTTTATTACAGAGGTAATACAAAGGTATTAAATAGTTACAGAGAAAACCCAACAGTCAAAACGACCCCATATGAGCAAGCACTTGGCGACAGTGGGAAGGAAAAACTCCTAAACTCCCTTAACAGGAAGAAACTTCCGGCAGAACCAGGCTCAGGGAGGGGCAGTCATCTGCCAAGACCAGCTGGGGCTGAGGGGAGAGACAGGACCAAAGACACAGAGGATAACTTTTTTTTTTTCTCTTCGCTGCTGCCAGACCTCAAAATGAGCCCAGTGGTCCCTTCTGTCTCCATTTAGTATCATCTTTTTCATTAAAGACGCAGAATTAGGCCCAAGAGCAGGCTGTACCTGTATGGTCACTTCAGGTCAAAAGAGGAAAAAAAAAAAAGGAAAAAAAGACCCCTCTTCTTTGGAACCAGCTCCCAGTTTGGATTCAGGAGAGAAACACCCTCTCTATTTTTGAGATTAGGCTTAAAACTTTCCCTTTTGATCAAGCTTATAGTTAGGGCTGGATCAGGTGACCCTGAACCCTCCCTTAGTTGTGCTGCAACAGGCCTAGGCTGCTGGGGGGTCCCATGATGCACTAAGCATTTATTTTTCACACCTTTTTTCACTTTGTTTATACAACACTCTGCATTTAATCATTAGTTATTAATTCATGGCTCCCTTCCTCATCATATCTTTTGTCCTGTCTCTCTTCCCTCACCCCCAACTGGGCACAGCAGATGACTACCCCTCCCTGAGCCTGGTTCTGCCGGAGGTTTCTTCCTGTTAAAAGGAAATTTTTCCTCCCCACTGTTGCCAAGTGCTTGTTCATTGGGGGTTGTTTTGATTATTGGGTTTTGTCTTTATTTTAAAACATAAAGTGCCTTGAGGCAAATGTTTGTTGTAGTTTGGTGCTATATAAATAAAACTGAGTGGAATTGAATTATTTCTTTTCCCATTTCTCATCACAAAGATTTATTTGGCAACCCTCTGAAAGGGCCTCTATCCTGTATATATCTACACTGATCAGCCACATTGAAACTGCTGGCAAGTGAAGTGTATAGCATTGATTGCTTTGATATTTGTGTGAATGTTTCCTGAAGACCAAGCACCCCAAACAATCTCATCACCACACAATTTTAATGGTACTCCTCAATGGCTTAGGCCTCCCTCACCAGGAGATTGCCCCCTTCCACACCACAAAAACTGCTCAAGAGTGGCCCAAGGAGCACCACAAAGAGGCCATGGTGTTGCAAACCCTCCAGATCCCAGTCTGATTAAGCATCTGCGGGATGTGTCTGAATGAATCTGATCCTTGGAGACCATGATCTGGAGCCCCAAAGGACATAAGGGATCCTCCTCCAATGTGTCAGTGCCAGACACCTGAAGGATGACCAGCAGAGGTCACATGCCCAGTCAGGACAGAGCTGCTTTGGTGGGACAAGGTGCACCTACACAATATGAGGCAGCTTGTTTCAATGTTGTGCCTATTTGGTGTGTAAAGCACTTAGTAAACGCTTAAACATTGACCTGTGAACTAGGTCTATTTTTCTATTAAACATTTGCACTTAATCGTCTTCATTTTATTAATAAAACTACTGTGTTTTCCTTCAGTTTATATTTGAGTTATTGAATTCAGGATTTATTTTATTTTATTAGACAGACAGACAGGCAGACAGGCAGATAGATAGATAGATAGATAGATAGATAGATAGATAGATAGATAGATAGATAGATAGATAGATAGATAGAT
>JAVDPK010002103.1:18282-29381 GCA_034780415.1 Cichlasoma orientale
TATCCACACAGTACCAGGCTACGGCTATATGCTATCAAGATCTCAACTCACTTGACAACGGGTTAACTATAAAATTTGATCTCAACAGGTAAGAGATGCTGGCCTATCAGAACTAGACAAAAACGGATGTGAGCTAAAAAAAAAATGTGGCTAGCACCTCTAAGTGATTGATGTGCAGTTCACGCTACACTGTAGTCCAGACTCATCTCAGCAATGCTCCATCGCATCCCACCCCCTTAGGGAGGCATTTGTGGACACCACCTTGTGGCCACTCTGTGCTCCAACAAACGTGCATAGCCAGAAAGCTAGCATATTTCCAGCCTGAGGAAAGAGATCTGCTGACATGGGGTCAGCCTTTTTTTGAAAATTCTCCAAAAAACCCAGAACCACTGCCTCAATACATTTTTTGATTTTGCACGGAGCAAGAGACAGCCTGAATGGCAGCACCCAGTATTCATAGGCTACACCCTCAAATTCAAACCTCAGAAACTGCCTGTGGTCTGGGGGTACAACCACATGAAAGTAAGCTTCTGTAAGATTGTTGTAAACCAATCCCCTGGGCCAACTGCTTTCAAAAGCTGTCTGAGTGTTAGCATCTTGAACTTGTATGTTTGCAGGCATTTGTTCAAGACTCACAGGTCAAGAATGGGACCCTGCAACACCGTCAGAAAACGTTCCCTCTAAAGCAGAAGGGAAACAAAAGGAACACAAGCATGTAAAGAAAGTCCGTAAAACATGTGGTTATCCCAACTGAGCTTTCATCTAATCAGCCAACATGCACAGGAAAGAAGGTCAAAGACAAACCATTAAGAATAAGAATGACAAGCAAAACAACATTGTCATCTTTTATGTGGCAGGCTTGTCAGAGAAACTTAGAAGAATTTTTTCCAAGCATGACATCCCAGTATACTTCAAACTTAGTCACACCCGGTCCATCCCAAGGACAAAACTCCCAAACACAAGATAAGCAACATGGTGTGTGCTGTGTGTGCTGATTTATACTTCATGAAAGGGAAGATTATTGGTATGCCCTTTGACTTCCTTTCTATAATTCTACCATTTCTTCTCTGTGTCTCATTAATAAAAGTCACAGATGTTTCAGAAATAAAATATGGATATTAACATAAATATAATGCTGTCTGTCTTTGACCTTTGATCACTGTGTGCAGTTGAATAAGAAGCAGCCAGTGACGGTCCATGATGTCCTTCAGATCCTGCGGCCTCATGTCTCAGTACCACAGTGTGATGTTTTTGGCTACCTAAGCATTGACCACCTACTGGTTGTCCTCATCGCCCCAGTGGACCAGGAGCCAACACCTCTACAGGTAACAACACACTCTTGCACGCACACAAAATGATGGGCTAAGTGTTATATCTGTTTTTCTGCACATCCTTGTGTGTTGCTGTTCCCTGCAATGTGTTAAACATCCCTTGTTATTTTGTTGAGAATGCGTGAACATCATGTTCCAAATCCTTTGCAGTGACAAGCCATATTTGAGTCTATATTTGAGGGGTTTTTTTCTTAAACAACTTAACACAGTGACCTTTCACTGAAAGATTTAGTAGCATTTATTTATTTAATTGTGTGTGTTGGGAGGGTATCACATGATTTAAAGCAAACTTAACTCATGTGATTGGTGGAAGACTCTGGTCATTTCAATAGTAACTTAATAAAAGTAAATTGCATAAAAATTAAAAGGAAAAGTGTCTATGAGATTTTTGATTATGAAACAGCAGTCTGTCATTTACTATATAAAAGCTATAGTGAGGTTAAGTGTATCAGTTTTATGTTTTGATGTTGTCCTTCCCTGCTGGGCTGGGCATATTTTTTATTTTTGACTGACCCACATGAACTATGACCCACATAAAGGAAT
The DNA here is from genome assembly GCA_034780415.1 of Cichlasoma orientale. NCBI lineage: Eukaryota > Metazoa > Chordata > Actinopteri > Cichliformes > Cichlidae > Cichlasoma > Cichlasoma orientale. Next base: position 20,157 of record JAVDPK010002103.1, read on the forward strand.
CATTGTGATTCCTTTATTTCATAGTGGCTCCATGGATGGTTGGTCCTATGTTGTACAGTGAAAGAAAATTTTAACCATGACTAAAGATATCTTGGCACAAAATTCTGACAACACTATATTATTGGGAAGACCATGTGACTCTTACAATGCACTCTGCTACCCAAACTAAAAATGCAGCATGAAATGACATGTTGATCCACGAAAGGTTGCTGGTTTGATCCCGGGGTGCTCCAGTTTGTATGCCAGAGTATTTTTGGGCAAGATATTGAACCCCGAGTTATTAATGAAATCTTGTTCTTCAAGTAATGATGTATTAAATCTCCAGTTCCTTATTGGTGGTGTCACTCTTCTGTGTCAGAGCGTGATCACTGATAGTGATAGAGTGAATCTGAGTGTCTGTGATATCCATCATCATGGAGCTGCTAACTAAAAAGTAGTCTAAGCAAGAGTGAGAGTGATGTACTGGTGAAAAAAGCGTAATCTCTCAGAGTGGGCTGATGTCAATACGGAAGCCGAGAGCGGCCATGGTACGTATAAACTTTTTTCTGATGGTTTTCTCGTGATAACGAGTTATTTATCTCGTTAATGATGCAGGAGAGCTGCCGTGCAGCAGGGCTGAGCTGCAGTCGAGCCAGCCATCTCCTTAAATGACGAAGGCTGATATGAAAGTTATTTATCTCGTTATCTCAAGAAAACGGTAATCGTTATTTTGTGATAAGAGATAAATAACTCGTTTTCTCGAGAAAACCATCAGAAAAAAGTTTATAGATACCACGTCGGCTCTCGGCTTTCGTAATGTGAATGCCAAGCATCGCAAAGACCAAAATCCTGCATATATTGTTTAAGAGTGTCTGCAGACTGCCAGTTCCTTTGACTCAGTGCTGTACTGAGCCTGTCAGTATCTGCATTAAACACCAGGTTGAAGTCTCCTCCTATGATAAGTGTGGTGTCAGAGTGATCAGAAAGTGAGGTGAAGAAGGTATGAAAAAAGGAGGGGTCATCAACATATGTATGCTAGCAATACGTAAGTCTATATTCTGAATAGATATATTAAGTATTATAAATCTACCTTCTGGATCTGTTGTGGTGTTGCTAATGTTAAAGTTTATCTTCCTGTTAATCAATATTCGCTTGCCTCTTTGTTTGGAGTTGTAGCAGGCTGAGAAATTGTGAGGGAACTGTGGAGAGGAGAGAGTGTGTGCAGATGTTTTGGATACATGTGTCTCCTGTAGAAAAACAACATCTGCCTTTAAGTCTTTTAACCGATTAAAAATATTTAGCCTTGGGGCGCCCAGGTGGCTTAGTGGTGACCACATGCATATGCTGCGTTGCGGCACGGGCGGTGCGAGTTCAAGTCCCGGCCTGTCACCAATTTGACTGTGTCTTCCCTCGTATCTTTCCCCAATTTCCTGTCTTTCTTTACTGCTAATAAAGCCGCTGTGGCCAAAAAATAATCATTTTTAGCCCCATGTACATTCCATGAGACAAACCTCAGTGTAGTCATGTATAAACAAACTGGTGGAGTGTTGTGTGCTCACTAAAGGTCTGTGTACGCTGTATGTTGGTGTGTGTGTGTGTGTGTGTGTGTGTGTGTGTGTTTGTGTATGCGCTGTATGTTGGTCTGTGTGTGTGTGTGTATGCGCTGTATGTTGGTCTGTGTGCGTCTGCGCTGCACGTTAGCATTGTAAACTGCAGCATTGAAAGTGAAATAAATATATTGCTGAGTGCGGAATGAGAAAAGATGTGAAAACGATAAAACGGTGCAAACACCAAAACAACATTTTTGGTCTAAACTAATTTGGATAAAAAATGATTTGTTGAACTGAAAGCATGTAATCTGAACTTGATAAACTGAGTTCAGATAACATGCTTTCAGTTCAACTAACTAATTATTTTTAATCCAAATTGGTTTATACAAAAAGTTAAGTCAACAAACTGCATGTTGGATCAACTAATTTAAGTGTAGTTCACTTGAAGCTTTACACAATCAAAACTTAATTCAGTCAAAGCAACAAGTTTACTTGACAAAGTCAAGTTGAGTCAACAATTTTTTTTTTACAGTGATATAAGCTTTTCCAAAACAATGAGAAAACTAATACCTACAAAACTACTATAATTCGACAATGAACAAATCCATCTTAAACATATTCATAATGCACACAAAAATACCTCAAGATGTATTTCAGTCAAGAATTTTATAGCATTAATGTCAACAAGTGACTTGTTTAAAGTTCATAAAATCAAGTGTCTCAAAGACAGTTACTCCAGAGCGCATACATAATATAAAATAAACTACAATATGTAGTAGCAATAGATTTATAAAGCTCTTCAGTTGGAAACCAAGGGCAAAGCCATGATTACGGTCCCTTTAGGACAAGTGCAGAAACATCTACCAAGGCCATCCCTGAGCAATTTATTCTTCAGAGAGTGGACTCTGGCACTACATGAGCCAAAACTAACTCCCATAAACAGGTGCTGAATTACCTCAAAAGTGTACTTCGAGTCTTTTGAATATTCAAGGTTCAGAATGTACAGCAGTCCCATCAGGTTCACAAAAGGATTGGGGACATCACGCAGGTGACGTATGACGAGCTTTTCATGGATTACAATGCCGACATCATTGTAGGAAGCTGGAAGAGGTTCCCGCTCATCTTCAACCAATAAAATATTCCAATGATCATTCCCTAGATGTCCTCTTCAGGATCTGTAGCCTTCACGAAAAACAAAACAAAGGCGTCGATGCTTATGTAATCCTTTGCCATATCATTCAGGATTCAGGGGGCACAAGTGTAACCCTGCTCAGTGTGAACTAGTTTTGTTTTTTGTCCGTTTTTGAATGATAAAACTCTTACCTTACACATCTTCAGGAATGCAGGATTCTTCCTCACGTACCATGGTAGACCCTGCAATGCTGCTGCCCGGCTGTCTTTGATTCGATGCCTGCCAACAGAGAATACAGCTGCCATCAGCATTATAGTAGCCCATCAGTCGACAAATGATTTCAAGTACATATTTTGGTTCCACACTGATGTTTGAATTTTACAAGACAATATTTATTTAATAAAAAATATATTTTTATATACAAACTAATAAAAAATGTAAAAGAAAAAATAAAACAAGGAAGCATTACATGATTAAGACGAGTAGAATGAAGAAAGGACTTAGCAACATTATATCCACCTTTTTAGTATTTAGGTTCACCCTCTCTCTTAATTTCCATCCCCTTCACTTCTTTCATTTCCCCCTTTTCTCCTCCTCTCTTTCATCCTTCTGCCTTATCCCTATTGGTAATACATTCTTCTTCTTTCAGCTGCTTCATTTAGGGGTCACCACAGTGGATAATCTGCCTCATCCCACCCTATCCCTGGCATCCTCCTCTGCCATGCCAACCCTCTGCATGTCCTCCTTCCATGAATCTTTTGAGGTCTTCTCTTTTCCTCCCGCCTTGCAGCTCCATCAGCTTCTTTTGTCCATTATATCCACTATCCCTTCTCTGCATATGTCCAAACCACCTCAGCCTTGCCTCTCTACTCTTGTCTCCAAGCTGCTCAGTTTAAGCATTTTGCAGACTAAGCTGTTTCCCTCTGATGTAATTATTTCTAATCCTGTACATCCTGGTCACTTGCAATGAAGAGCTGAACATTTTCAACTCTGCCACCTCCAGCTCTGCCTCCTGTCTTTTTGTCAGAGCCACCGTTTCCAAACCATACAACATAGCAGGTCTCACTACCATCTTGCAAACCTTCCCTACAGTCTTCTACTGGCTTTCCACTGTCATGCTCATTTTTTGCATGAAACCATACTGCTGCTCACTGACGTCACCTCTCTTCAACAACTCTTTCCCATAACTTCATGGTAAGGCTCATCAGCTTTATCTGTAGCTGCTACAGCTCTGCATAAGACAACCCCAGCTGATGCTGTATAGAATTCTTATTCTTGTTGATCTGCATGTTTGATTTGGCAAAGATTTTACACCGGATATTCTTCCTGATACATTTATCTGGGCTTGTGACAAGCACTGAGTATACTGGCTTGTCTCTAGTCTCAAGTCTCTACTGCCTGAAACAATTTCAAAGTAAAGAAATGTACTCACATCCTTGTTAAGATTTTCCAGTATGGATGTAATTTCTATAACCCCCTCATTTGACCTGAACAACTGAATAGACGGCTGTCTAGATGCTCAGAGAATGAACTGAGGCCCAACCATGTCCATCAGCCTTGAGAATTACTTGAGGACCTATATGAAAAGGTGACATTGCATAATTTTAGTGCCCTGATATTTTCATTTTAGTTAGGCCTGTTCTAAAAGACATGCAGCAACCTTTACAGCATGCACACTAATATAACTTTAACATCACATTACAGAAACTCAGACGGTCACCAGTACAGACAGGCGTGTGCATGTGCGCACGTTCTCATCAAATCACCAACAGCCGTTTTTGTTTGTTCAGTGCAGCTGCTCTCCATCCACACTCTGTCGAAACATATTAACCTGAGAAAATTAATTAGTTGGCAAGCAAGCACCAACCACATACATTTACAACAATTTTTGGACTGATGGTTGCTGGTTCAAAATGCAAAAACCCTTTCTGCAGAGCGAGGTGGAGCAGCAGTTTGTGCATTCATCCAATATTTGGTCTGACAGAGACAGCTAAATATCAAGAATGGAAACATTTATAATAAAGACTATATCCACTCACTCACTCATCCATCATGTGCAATAACTGATGCTGCAGTTGTACATTTGTATATAGGATGTCTTATAGTTATTTAACCTATGTTTATGCCCATTTAAATTGTTTATTTCTTTTTAATTACGTTAATGTATGCTTTTCTTTAATTGCGCCAAGAGGGGGAAGCTGTAACCCAGTTTTGTTGTGCAATTGTACAAGTACAATGTGCAGTGACAATAAAGGTTATTTCATTTCAAAACCAACCGCCGATTTAATGAAATTTGCATCGATGTTAAGTCAACAGGTTTTGCAAGCTAGCTAACCAGTGCGCAAACTTGTACTGCCAATAGCCACAACGAACTAAATATAAAATATGTATTAAAAGTTGTAGTGACTGACTGAGACAGAGAACAGATGTTTAATGCTTCGGAATAAAAAGCTAGTAATACTTACTTTATAATAACATACAGTCTGTCTTCTTAACCAACATGGCTGCCAGGTTCTTTGCTAACTTTTTTTTTTTATAAACTTACGACAGTTATAACAGTAGTCTTGAAAAAAATTGCGTACAGTGATGAACATAGGACATAATATGTAAGAAAAAATAATGACCATTCTTTGCTAACTGACCTCTTTCAGATGTGACCCGTGACTGCGAGTGTCATGTGACTATGACGTCAAATTAAGGGCGCATGCGTATTACATAAAATACGAATCCTAATGCGCTTTCTGCAGTTAACTGAATGGATTATTTTGAGGGGGTTTTTTGTTTTGTTTTGTTTTTTTGTTTTTTGAAGTTGCTGTAACTCATATTAGTTAGTTGTAATGGGCAATGAGTTCACTCAGTATAATTACATGTCCATCTGACTAAAACTCCATATGCCTTTTTACAGTGTAGAAAAGTGCTATGTAAATTAATACATACACAGCAATTCACATTAAACACCGCACAACTGATTTTTCTAAGTCACTAAGAATTTGCTGTCCTGTTTTTACTCTAGTATGAGCAATTAGGTTCTTCTAATTGGGAGAGGTTAACTGTGTTTCATCTAGTAAATGGTGTCACAAGCCAGCTCGAGGGAAGGACAAAACTGGAGGAGGCCACACCTGATAGTAACATAAATGTTTATTTAACTTAAAAGACCTAACATAACCAAAAATATGTCAATCAGTAGTGTGTGCAATGTCTGGATGTGTGATGCAAAATAATCAAAAGAACCAAAACCCCGAGAAGAGCCCCTCAAGACTGATGCTGGCAGTTTAAGTACCAGAGGCCAATCAGCCAGCACAGCTGCAACCCGTTCCCTTCATGACCTCTCTAATGAAGAAGCAGCCCAGAACTGACAGGGGCTCACACACCCCTCCATAAGACCAAGGTTCCCCACAAGAATTACCATTACAGTATTTCCCACCTGATGCTTCCAAGACTCAGCAACCTTTGTACCTTCAGAAGTAATTTAAGGAGTAGTGGAACCCAGGAAAGAAAACTTCAAAAAGAAAAAAAAAAACTAAGGTAGAGGTGCACGAGATAGAGCATCTGCTACTACATTCTCACTGCCCTTAAGTATGTCCAGTTTACAAGGCTGTAGGAACAATGTCCATCTCATCAACCGTTGGTTAGGATTCTGAAGAGAATGCAAGAAAGTCAGTGGGTTGTGATCTGTATACACAAGAGGAGCACCTGACCCAAAATAAACATCAAAATACTGGAGAGCCCAAATTAGTTAAGTCTTCAGTTTCTATGCCATATGTCAGAACAAGATCTAGAGCAGGGATGTCAAACTCATCTTACATCGTGGGCCACATACAGCCCATTTTGATCTTAAGGGGGCCGCACCAGTGAAATTCCCCTTTCTGTCAGTGTAAAGAAGTTTAACTACACATTTTATCCATGTGATAACATTGTTAGTTCACAGAAAATTTACTTTTTCTACTGTAGACCCACTGTAAAAAAAAACTCTTTCTCTCATGTAATTGTTTCTCTCTTACTTCATTTGGTGTAGTATGACTGGCCAAGAGGAAGGTCTTTATCAGTAGGAAACGCTGTAAAACAGATGAAGTCCAAAATTTATGCCTTTCTTCACTTTTTCCAAAGCTGTCCATTGGGCCGGATTGGAGTCTTTGCTGGGCCGAGTCTGGCCCCCGGGCCTTATGTTTGACACCCCTGATCTAGAGTGTGGTTAAAGTGGTGGGTGGGCTCATTTACATTTTGGGAGAAGCCAACTGAATCTAATAATAGATTAAATGCAGTGTTGAGGTTGTCATTTTCAGCATCTACATGGATGTTAAAATCATCCAGTAGATGCACTGCAAATCACCAAAACTATTCTCAGCAAACATTTCTTTGTTCATCCATTTCTATTTAATATAATAAATATATATGATTTAAAAGAACATGAAATAAAGAAAAACAGGTGTGCTCCAGCTATCGGGGGATCACACTCCTCAGCCTCCCTGGTAAGGTCTATGCCAGGGTGCTGGAAAGGAGGGTCCATCCCTTAGTCAAACCTTGGATTCAAGAGGAGGAATACAGTTTTCGTACTGGTTGTGGAACGCTAGACCAGCTCTTTATCCTCTCGAGGATGTTCGAGTGTGTTTTGGAGTTTGCCTATCCAGTCTACATGTATTTTGTGGACTTGTAGAAGGCATTTGACCGTGTCCCTCGGGGTATCCTGTGGGGGAGGTTGCTGTGGGTGTATGGGGTGTCTGGCCCGTTGTTGCGGGCCATTCAGTCCTTGTACAACTGCAGCGAGAGCTTGGTCCGTATTGCCAGCAATAAGTCGGACTAGTTTCCTGTGGGTGTTAGACCTCGCCAGGGCTGCCCTTTGTCACCAATCTGTTCATTATTCTTATGGACAGAATTTCTAGGCATAGCCATGTGACGGAAGGCTTCCACCTTGGTGGCCTCAGAATCTCGTCTCTGCTCTTTGCGGATGATGCGGTCCTGTTTGCTTCATCAGGTGGTGTCCTCCAGCTCGCAGTGGAACGTTTCGCAGCTGAGTGTGAAGCGGCTGGCATGAGAATCAGCACCTCTAAATCTGAGGCCATGGTCCTCAGCTGGAAAAGGGTCAATTGCCCACTCCGGTTCAGGGACAAGTTGCTGCCCCAGGTGGAGGAGTTCAAGTATCTCAGGGTCTTATTCACAAGTGACGAGAGAAGGGAAGGGGAGATTGACAGAGGGATTGGGGCTGTGTCTGCAGTGATGCGGATGCTGCACAGGTCTGTTGTGGTGAAGAGGGAGCTGAGGGTAAAAGCAAAGCTGTCGATTTACCGGTTGATCTACATCCCTACCTTCACTAATGGGCTAATCGGGCATCTGACTAGGATGCCTCCTGGGCACCTCTTGGGTGAAGTTTTCGGGGCATGTCCTACCGGGAGGAGGCCCCGGGGCAGACCCAGGACGCGCTGGAGAGATTATATCTCGGCTGGCCTGGGAACGCTTTGAGGTCCCTCCGGATGAGCTGGTAGAGGTGGCTGGGGAGAGGGAGGTCTGGGCTTCTCTGCTTAGGCTGCTGCCCCCGCGACCTTGCCCCGGATAAGTGGAAGACGATGGATGGATGGATGGATGGATGGATGGATGGATGGATGGATGGATGGATGGATGGGCTGATCAGGTGGCTGATGAAGGACTTCCAGCTGTTTCCCAGTAAAGGTTTTGTTTGTTTGTTTTTTTAAATTGGGGCTGCATGAGCTTAATGTTGTAATGCTTTGTATTCACACACGCCCTCCTAAATACAGTGGTACCTTGACTTGTGTGTGTCCCAACTAACAAGTTTTTTGAGATAAGATTGGTCGCTTGGTCAAATTTTTGCTTTATGTTGCAAGCAAATATGTGAGTTATGAGTGAGCAAAAATACACATTCCACCACTAGGAGGAACCGTTTCCGCATTCAGTTCCTTTTTTTTTTTCTTGCCGTGCACTAATTTTTACAGAAGGTTGTTGTGTGTTTGATTATTTTCTGCATTTCCTTTTTTTACTATGGGTCCAAAGAAATCGAATGCCAAGATTGGTGCTGAAAAGAAGAAAAGGATGATAACCATGGATATAAAGCATGAAATCATCGAAAAACATGAGTGAGGTGTGCATGTTGCTGTCTTGGCGAGGGAGTACAAGCATTGTACTTCTACAATCTGTACTATCTTGAAGCAGAAGGAGTCCATAAAGGCTATAACACCAGCCAAGGGTGTTACAATCATGTCAAAGCTCTGAACATCTGCCCATGAAGAGATGGAGAACTTGTTGTTGTTGTTGTTGTTGTTGTTGTTGTGTTTGAGGGAGAAGCAGCTTGCAGGAGTTAGCGTGACTGAGAGCATCATCTGTGAGAAGGCACGAATCATTTACGGGGAATTGGTGACACAGATGGCAGGAACATCAGTTAAATTGAATTCAACTTTATTTGTATAGTGCCAATTCGCAACAAACAGTCACCTCAAGGCGCTTTGTATTGTAAGGTAAAGACCCTACAATACTGCAGGTCAAAACGACCCCCTATGAGCAAGCACTTGGCGATGGTGGGAAGGAAAAACTCCCTTTTAACAGGAAGAAACCTCC
>JAVDPK010002103.1:50405-61350 GCA_034780415.1 Cichlasoma orientale
ATATAAAAGAGACGGAGAGAATTAGAAGGAGGGAGAGAACTGCTATGATAGTGAAGTAAGTGTGTGTGTGTGTGTGTGTGTGTGTGTGTGTGTGTGTGTATAAAACAATGTTTTTTCCATTCACTGCTGTTACTAATATGTTCTTGCAGTCAGAGCCATGGTGGCATGTTTGTTCTGTCTGACAAAATCACGAGTGTATCTTCTTCTTTGTCTCAGGCTACAAAAGAGTTTGTGGAAGATTCTATCCAAACCTAGTGTGCATCTAAAATTCCCACATGTCCCATAGATTAGATTAGCAGTTTTCTTTCTAATATGATTGATTAAAAATATACACAATATATAACACAATATTGAGTAATAGTAAAGTAATATGAATGTAACATAATTATAAAATTGTGGTGTCTGTATGTGGGCACAATAAAATGCTGGTGGTGGGTACTTGGGTGGATGCTGTCTTATGGTCTTGGGGTGTTAGACGAGGGAGCAGCAGTTTCCCACATGAGGCCAGCTGGTCCTGGACTCAGGAAAGTTTGTGGTTTTTGTGTATGTCGTTGACTGGATGGTTGACTGGTGAAGAGGCACAGCAAGCAGATGGGCCCAAGCTTGGGGGCCTGTCTGCAGGCCTTGTGGGGCAGTTGTGTCACACAGTGGTGAGTGGGTGGAACTGCTGTGGTGGCCCCACTCGTCTCTCGTTGCTGCCTGCGCCTCAATTTTATTTACACCTTAGACATTGACAGCCTTGGGAACGGTGTGGATAACGCTGTTGATCAGTGCTCATGTGACATCTGTCCCTCCAATTTTAATAGCACAGTAGATTTCACACAGTTATACACATTCTTTCCACTACATACACTCACATACAGCCAACATATCACTGCAAACACTTCAAGTGGGAGAAGGGAGTGGGCAGGTCTTCCCACACCCATGTTTCCTGCACCCTGCCTGGGGTGTGGGCTGGCTAGTGGTTCAGGGCTGGGTTGGCTGCTTCCTTGGGTTGCCGCTGGCTCTGTGCTGGTACCTGTTTGTCCACACTTCATGGGGGGTTGATGAGGAAGGGCGTGTCTATGTATGATCTGTGTGTACTTGAGTGCATGACTGGCCTATATGTGTGTTTTTGTGTATGAGTATGTGGTCTGTGTGTATTGGCATGTGTGTATGTGTACAGCTAGGCCTGGGTCTGTGGCATCCTGAGCCTTGGCCCCTGTGGGACATGGTTGTGGACGGTGGGAGTTACCTCTCCCTACTGATCGTTGCTAACCTCCCTGGGATGTGGGTGCCTGTTGGTCGTGGGGTGCGTGGCTGGATGTCTTGGTGTGGCTGTTGGCCCACACCCTTAGGGGTTGTGGCCTGGAGGTGGCTCAGGCCTCTTCGGGGGGGGGGGGGGGGGGGGTATTTTATCAAATAATTATTTCATTCAATAAAAAGCAAATTGATTTAATAAATCATACAATGTGCTTTTCTGGATTTTTTTTTAGATTCTGTCTCTCACTGTCTCTCACACTTGAAGTGTACCTACGACAAAAAATTACAGACTTCTCCATTCTTTGTAGGTGGGAAAACTTGCAAAATCAGCAGTGTATCAAATACTTATTTTCCTCACTGTATGTATGTATATAATGTGTGTATATGTATATATGTATGTATGTGTGTGCCTGTGCTCTGTCCGCTTATTTCTTCTGTTTTCTACATTCTACTTTTTTCTCTTCTTACTCTTTTCTTCCTGCCTGTCAGACCTGGCAGTCATATTGTTTGGACCAGTGACGTGCGGTGAGGTTTGTGACGGGTGAGGCACTGACTCGTCTGGAGTCGGATGTTCACATATATGAACCCAAAATAGAAGCTTATATTTCAATTTTAATTATGCTAATGATTAATTATGCTTTAATTAACTCCATACTGTTCAACAATGATGGCAAGAAAAACAAAATATTTAATGTAAGGTCAAACTATTTTTTTGGGGGGGTCTCTCTTTTTTAAATAAATTTTAAAAAACATGTATTATCTTACCTTTATTTAAAGATGAAATCCATGCGCCTATCCTTCTCAGCACTGCTGCTGGGACAGCACTGTTGCAGCACTGCCCCTATCGGTGCAGCACGGTACTTTGTGCCTCACTCTGTGTATATTTACCATGCATTTATGACCGATCACAAAGAATAAACATATCATACACATTCATTCAATATATTAGACAGACTGTGGAACATCAGCGTGTGTAGCACATGTGTAATCAAACGTCAACCGCCTGCTTCATTTATTGTATGTGACACAGCGCCACCAGAGGTGGGCCACAGCACTGCACTGGCTTTCCCCGCATTTCTTCCATGTGTTTGAACAGGCAATGCGTAAATTCCGCGATTTTTACCATTAAAGTGTTGAAATAATTCAGAAAACAGTTTTATAAAACAGTTTTATAGAACAGTCATGCGGTCAAATATATTTTCTCTTATCATTGTTAGTATTTTACTTGGCATGATGACAGGGGAGGCACTGCCTCACCTGCCTCCCCTGACTGCACGTCACTGGTGTGGACAGTAATAGAAAAGAATGAATACATAAAATAAAAAGACATTAACAGGAGGAGACTATAGAGAATTTATAGAACTCTTGTAAAAGCCAATATGTTTGGCACAACAGTGCATTCAGATCATGATTCTGATTGCGAAAACTGCCAGACATGACAGGCTTAAAAAGAAAAAAAAAAAAGAAAACATAAAATTCTTTGTCAGTGTAGTGAACAGCACGAATTTGTTTACAGGAGCGATAGACTTGCTCTATAGAGGCGGGACGTGGAACGTCTATCCGCCTATCAGCATCAATCTTTGCCCGAGCAGGTTCTGGTTAGGCGGGACTCGTTGCTCTGTCAGCCAATCAATGCCTATCTTACTCTGAGCAGGGTGAAGTTAGCAGTCGAGTGCCAGTCTGGTCCGCAGCCACGATGGATGCAATATTGGGTTTTGTGATCGTCCTTCTGCTTGGGACAAGGATAGAAGAAAATACTGGTGAGTGCCCTTGAATCAACACGACGGAGGTGTGTTTTTGAGATTCCTTACATATTTCGCGAAACGTATATCTCGCGTCGGCTGAGTTCCCTTAGAAAAGGTCTGTTCAAGAACCCCTAAGAAGCTGAGTGTGTCTAAAATGGCGTAGGGTCTGCGGCCAGCCTGCTGCTGCCTGTCTGAGGAATGTTTATTGTCTGGGGGGGAAAGAAAGGAGAGAAGGCAGTTAAAAGTCACGTTGCGCTTCAAAGGCCTCAGAGTGGGGCCCTCGGTGTTTGTCTTTCTTCTGCCAGGTTTTTAGTCACAGCTTTTAGATTTTGCTTTGTCAACAAAGAAGCACCAGAAACCGTCTGAAGGAATAGTCCATGCTTCGGCAATTACAAAGGTTGGCAGCATCATAGAGTGGATGGTTGCTTTTTTGTCAAACATTAATTTAACTTTCGAAGAGAGCATTTTAACCTCGCGGGGTTTATGTACCATCGAGGTCGTGAATACCTGTGTTTCCTATTTCTTATCTCAGACGCACTATCAGTATTTTGGTCAGAGAACTCGTTTCTAGCATTGAAGTAGAGAGTGGAATTATCGTTCATCTAATATTAGTCTGATAAAAAGAATTCGATTATTCTACGTTAATTAAAAAATGTTTAAAGAGTTGTCTAACAGTTAACTTTATTAATTTCCTGACTGACAAACGCCCAAAACTGAGACAGGCTAGTAGCCTTTATCCGTTCGCGACAGTTGTCGGTTTTAGTTGAGTTGTACTATAACGAGATAATACAATTTCTTTCAGGAAGTTTTGATCCTGGTTTCCTTGGTTCGGACATGTAACACGTTGTACAAAAAATATATATACTTTTTAAGTACTGCGCTTAGGTGGTTTATCAGTAGCATACGATAGGCTCTTATGTTCACCAGATTGCATTCAAAATAAACAATTTAAATCTGCGCTGCTTTGCTGAATTCCTTAACGCGCATGGTAAAGTCCTGCACATTCGGTTTGCAAATTACTGAAAGGCACGTTATTTCATTCTTTGGAAATTGCTTAGCAGCGCTGGTGTAGTTAACTAAAGTGGAAGCAGACGGGTTGAAGTGTTTAAGGAAACGTGGCGTCTTTAATTTACGTCTGATAGACGGGAGTCTTCTGAAGGCGCTCGGAGTAGCATGACTCATGTGCAATCAACTGTTAGTGGTTACAGATGAACAGGATTGATTTAATCCTCATGATTTAGTGAATGGGATTCGGCATTTATAGCTGCTCATTAGAGCATGGTACCTATACTGCTGCTGCTATTTACTCATGCGTGCTAGCATTGTGCTGACATTTTTATTTTCTTTTTGCAACTAAACTGTGATTGCTATGTTTTCAAAAGCCAGTGTTATATTGAGAAGGGTTTTCTTATAAGTGCAAATAGCCAACAGTGGCGTTTTTTGTATTGATTTGCAGACTCACACGGTTCTTTGTGTGGCATTCCTTTGTGTGTGTATATATATATATATATATATATATATATATATATATATAGATAGAGAGAGAGAGAGAGAGAGAGAGGCTCATGATGAGTGGAGGAGCACGATTTTCAAAGGGCATGTATAAAGAGCTTATTAAAGGCTATCCATTCCAAAAGCTCATATACCCCATTGCTGCTTCAGATGCAGGCTGGATATTAAATTGATATGTTGACTCAGGGACACACACAAAGGGGAGGTAATTCCACTCTCTTTGTTCAGCAATAGGATTGTCATGGCGTGGGTCCATGTTTGGAGCAACATCATTTCAGACAGGAAGCTAATGTTTTAGATGCAGATAATGTCATCCTCGCATTGAAAAAGTATTTGAATTGTATTGTGAGTGGCTATGTATTCAATTTTACACTACACCAGAGCACCTTCACTGCTACCTCTCTATGCCACGTTGCTGTTCAGCACCACACCCATGCAGCTCCCACACTTGCTTTAGCAGCATCCAGCTGAGCACTGGCAGCAAGCTAAATTAGGTGGTGTCACTAGTACTCATCCTCCAGCCTAACGGGTTCAGTTCTCATGCTCTCACTCATAAAACCTTTTTCCCCGCCCATCTTCCATTTTCATGTTCTTCTTATTCTTGTGCTTCTCTATCTGCCCCCCCCCCCCTTTTTTTTTTTAGCATAGTAATTTGACAGTCCCTGACAGCAGAAGATATGAGGATCAGTTTAGAATCTTCTCTCCTCTGGCTCCAGAATTGCTACTGATAATAAAAATCCTTAAGTATTTTGAGACTGACAGATATCCTACAGTGTGTCCCACTTACACTCTACTACATACATAATCAGGGTTCTATTCAGGAAAAATTTTCAGCCCGGCGCATTTAGCGGTGAGGGGGTGGGGTGGCGGCATTAGCAAGCTAATGCTTATTATTTTGTTAATGCTAATTAGTTTGCTTATATTAAATGCTAAATGCCAGGCATACTTGCTAATTGACTGATGGTGAACAGTTAGGCCTGAATTAGACTTCTGCCTCGGGTCTTTGAGGGGCCTAGGTACGTAACCAGAAATTACCTCTAAAGCATATGCTGTAATCGGAATCCTTGCAGGCTGCTTCGACCTGATGTGTAGTTACATTTCTCAAGAGGTGCACATTAGGTTATGTCGTATGTTACGGCGTAGGGTGTAACATAGGGTGTTGGAGGGTATTTCTGGTTACATATGTAGGACTGACACAGAACTCTAATTTAGGCCTTATTAGAACAATAATTATTTTTATATATTAACCAGAAGAGTTACACTTACATATAATGTATTCATTATGTTCCAGAGCGCTGTTTTCTTCCACTAATGGGTTTGCAGATATCACATACAAAGCATGCACAACAAAACTACGATAACGTTAGGTAACATCATTTTGCTGGGAACTGTAGATTATTTTTTTTATTCCTCAAAGACCTTTCACAGCTCCTAGGATCATGTCTAATAGGAAGCTTGAAATTGTCCTTTGAGCTCCCTTCCCCTCGGTTTCATGCTGGTTGCCATTTTGATTTCTGTAGCCTTGCAAAATCAAGTGTGAACAGAACATACGATAGTGCAGCAACTGTCTAGCGAGAGTAAAAAAAAAAAAAAATCTAGTCTGGTATCCGTGACTGTGCAGGTTGCGTGCCTGCTTGCTAATTGCAGTCATAGTGAAGAGTTGCGATGGCGAACTGGTGAAATTCTCAGCCTGGTGCAAGAATGGCACAGCATGACAGGCTTAAAAAAAAAAAAAAAAAGAATGGCGGAGCACCGGGCCAGGGTTATAATAGTTTTGAATTTTACATTATAGTTTAGTTTTAGTTCATTTTTACTTTTTTTTTCCTCTAATTCAGTTAGTTTTAGTTAGTTTTCAGAGTGGTTTTGCTCATTTTTTATTATTTTTTATTTTTGGTTTCATTCTTAGTTTTAGTTAGTTTCAGTATTAGTTTTAGTATTTTCATACTTAATCAGGTGCAAGATTCATGGTGCAAAAGTGACTATTGTGTAATGAAAACGTGACAAAAGATACCCTTTAAAGAATTATTCAACAACCAACTGTTCACAAGACAGCAGCACTGCGTGCTAAATGTGTGTAATATTAAGGACACACATGAACATCAACAGGGAGAAACAAAGAAAAATATGAACTCCCAATAAACTTCAGCATCAATGCAGTGAATTACCAACACCTACATGTGGTGTTTGACAAAAACAAACACTTTGAAGGAGTCAAACCTCAAATCCAGCTACATCCTGATGTTATCACCACCTGATGCTGCTTCTGTTTTGGAGCTAGCTTGATTAGATGCTCCTAATTAGACTTGCAGGGTCTTTGCGGCCTCTGTACACAACCTACGGAAGTGGCCAACCTCATGTCCACATTTATGCTTGTGGAGCTGGATTGTGTGTGTTAATTACCTTGTGGTCGATTGCTGGTGTTTTATATGCGATGCTGGCTGGGACTTTTTTTTTTTTTTGGTCCTCGCTTTTTGTGCTCAGTTTTTTGGCTGCAAAAATTTTTGTCCCTGTTTTTTCACATTCTTCATAACCTCACGTCCATTCCGATAGTTTCAGCAGTCTCCCTCCAGGAATTTGCTGACATTTGTGAGTCCTTATATTGATGCTTAGATTATTATTCCTGATTGTTATTCTCTAACTGATAAAGTAGCCGGAAACACACAAGTACTAAATAGGTTAATCACAACGTTGTGGGCTGTGTGGACCCGACAAGTAGTCAAATTTCTCCAGAGGTGCACACCAGGTTACCTCATAGGATGAAAGCGGTTTCTGTAGCTGTTGTGCGCTTCTTAGGTGGACTTTGATGTTGGTGTTTTTTTTTGTTTTTTTTTTTTTTTTTGTCTTGACTGAGAAGTGTTCTGCACATTTTTCATCATCCACAACAAGACATGCTTCTATCTGTGCTGTCGTAGTCAAAGAAACTCCATTTGGGACTCTGCTGCTTTCTCTGCGGACCACTACCATTACTTTTTGGACCAGCGCAGGGAGCACGCACTTGCGCAGTTGCCCGATGGCACTCCCAGCTTAAACTCAGAGAGCAGAAAAAATGATTTCATATCAAGCCACAAGGCTTTAAAAAAATGATAAACAAGAAAATGAAAGTCAGTTTATCTATGATTTCAGTTAGTTTTAGTGTTGTAAACTCACAATTCAGTTTTAGTTAGTTATCATTTTTTCTTTTAATTATAGTTTTTATTTATTTCAGTTAACGACAATGTTATTTCAATTTCAGTTTTCGTTATTTCGTTTGTTTTCATTAACTATAATAACCCTGCACCGGGCGATCAACCGCTGGAATGAACCTTGCATAATGCAGCGCATACTTTCTGTTTGGAAATGTTTGAATGTAAGAAACCAATTGGGAATGTTACATGGACCTCAGAAAAAATGTTTTTTTTTTTTCCTGTTTCCTGATTTGAATATTTTGCAAAAGGCTAATACAGGTAGTGATGGTCAAATGAAGCTTCATGAAGTTTTGAAGCTTTCCATCAAATTTGTTCATAAAAAGGTTACTCTCATGAGGTATAATGTGCGCACAACCCCCCCTGCGAGTCAAAACCTTCATTGTCATTTCAGCTATTTGTGATGGCCTCATGGCCACTTAGCGACATCGCTCCCTCTCCATTCATTTCCTATAGAACTTGTGTGATGAGGCGACAATCATTTGCCCCCCCTCCAGCCAAGTGACCGGCGAAATTTATGCATGTGAAATTTTGAGCTTGTACATGTAGACGTACACATGTGGGCAGGTGACGTGACTCAACAAAGTTGAAAAATGTTTTGTCGCTGTCACATTGCACTAAAACCAGTCAGCGAGGGTTTCATTGACTGACCAATGAGCGGAGAGTATGCTACATGCTGCAGTCTGCAACCACTTTCAACATGGAGGAAAGTATCATTTTAGATTCGCAGTGCTGCCGTGTCTATCGTATCCCGTGTGTTGGGTTTCACCCCAGTGGCGATGAGGGCCATTTGTTGCTGTCATTTGTTGCTCCTCGTGTGTCGAGCCCATTAGGAATTCATTAGTTGGGTAGAGCTTATTGATGATTTGAAGATAACTTCTTTTACGTTAGGAGGAAGTAGAAGTGAAATATACTTTCTCAGTATAACCATAACCACCTCAATCTCA
Organism: Cichlasoma orientale; assembly: GCA_034780415.1. NCBI lineage: Eukaryota > Metazoa > Chordata > Actinopteri > Cichliformes > Cichlidae > Cichlasoma > Cichlasoma orientale. The sequence continues at coordinate 59,034 of JAVDPK010002103.1, forward strand.
AATTCTTTCAGGAAATAATTTCTTTTAACTGGGTTAGGATTGATTTCATCCGGCAAAATAGTTCTGTTCATCTGGTTTGTGCATCTGCCATCACAAAAGTGAATTCCTGCTATGTAGAGCTGCTTCAGGCCCAGAGAAATCTTTGAGTGCGCAATGTATTCTGATCTCAGTGATTGGGATGGCTTTGGTTAGTGCTTTATACCTCTTAGCTGTACATCTGCGGACACAAGATGTTTACGTTAAAACAATTGCAGTCTTTCCAAAAGATGGGACAGTGATTGTGCTTATGCATATGGGGTGATGGTGACTTGATTTATTTTTGCGAAAAAAAGCAAACATGCAATATGCAGTAGAACCATATTTTGGAGGATGCTTGTGAATAGAAAGCATTTCCGCATTAAGCTCATGCAGCCCTCAGTTTTCAACAAAAACACAACAGCAGCAGCTGTTTTACGTGCAGTCTGTTTGCACACACGCAGCAAGTGCAAAGAGGTGGAGCCGTTATCGAGACGGTGAGCCCAGGTGGAGCGAAAGGAGACGTTTTTCTAGCGTCCAAAGCAGCAGCGGTTGTTCCTGTAACCACCATTAAAACCTTTACTGGGAAACAGCTGGAGGTCCTTCATAAACCACCTGATCAGCAACATGAAGAATAGAGAACTTTGTAGCTGCTCCATCCACTGCTGTTTGTTTCATTATAGAGAAAAATCTGCAGTACGGAAGTTAAATTATGTGGATGATTTAATGTGGAGCTATGAAAGGCCTTCAAGAAAAAAACTACAGTTCCCAGCAAGCTGTTTCATGATGGCACATTAAAAACATGATAATTTATGCTCACAACATGGTGGCAGATATTTGAACATAGGAAATGCTTTTAGCAGCTGATTGATAAAACATCTGGATTATGTTTTTGTTTTTTTTTTTTGTTTATGCTTTTTACGTGATTTCTGCAAACTCATTAGTGGAAGGAAAGGCACTCTGGGACACTTGCATGATATATAAGTGTAACTCTTCTGGATTACATGCAAAAATTATCACTATCGATCTAATAAGGCCTGATTTAGAGTTCTGCGTCAGTCCTACGTACATAACCGCAAATCCTCTCTGAACCTAACCTGACGTGCACCTCGAGAAATGTAACTACTAGTCCACAAAGACTGTGATTACCGCCTAGGCTTCAGAGGTACTTTCTGGTTACATACATAGGCCCGTCACTCAATTAACGAGAGGGGGTGGGGGGTAATGCCCAATATAAACCCCAATATAAGCATACAGATTACAGATTGGTTAATGGGCTGAATGAGAGGATAGTCTTTCTTTTAATTCCCAAATGCTGATTGATGCATATTTCTTATGAGAAGCTGAAACCACACCACGGTAACAACAACAGGAACTGGCTCCAATGGTCATAGGATTTTTTTTTTCCCATCAAGGCCACAGTGGGAGTTCTGCTTCCTCTTTTCTGGAGGGTTCAACTGAGATTTCATTTTCTTTCCCAGTAACAGTAAAAATCTAGAGAATGCTGTCAGTTCATGTTTTTTGTGTACTTTTTTATCTGCACTGTGTTGTTCCCGCTTTCCTGTTGTTGAGCACCGTTTTTGTTGCATCTCTTGGATGTTTGAACAATATGCTAATGTTGTGATGTTTTTCTGGGTGCTGCGTGTTGCCACTGCTACCACGTTTCCACTGACAAGGTGCCGGTGCTTTTTTATATTTGTGACATTAACTGTTGCGTTCTGAACTCCTGTCTTGAAGCCTTAAAATGAACATTTCCAGCATCTGGTTGCAAGAAACCAGATGTGACGTGGAGGGGTGGGTCTTGAGACAGAATGCAGGTTTAAGGCGCTTCCACTTAATTCTGCTGACCAGGAATCAGTGTCCATCTTTTATATTGACCGTTTACTTCCCATGTTATTAGTGGAAGTGTACTTGTCCTGTGTTGATGCTGATTTGTCCTTTCAGCCTTTGTATAGTGGCTGCATTCTTTGTGCTCCTCATATGAATGAGGCTAATAAAATGTTGTACCCTGGAGCAAACAGATCTTATATCTCACTTAATCTGTGCTGTAGGACAGGACTTTAATACAAGAGAGAATTATTACAACAGCATCTAGAAAGCGGTTTACTTAATGCTGCGGCAGTCATCAACTGAATGTGTACATAGGCCTGTCACGATAACAAATTTTGCTAATCGATTAATTGTCAAAGAAATTATTGCGATTAACGATAATATTGTTTGAACATAAGGGGTCATATTTGACTTTGATCACATATCCAAAGTGGCAGATTAAAATGGAATGTCTGATCTCCTTAAGTCCTCT
>JAVDPK010002103.1:79510-90482 GCA_034780415.1 Cichlasoma orientale
TCTATATATATAAATAACCAAGAAGAACACAAAGGTTCATCTCACACTTGCCAAAAAACATCTTGATGAAATATTACAGAATATTAGACTGACAAGACAAAAGTTGAACTTTTTGGAAGGTCTGACTCCTGTTACATCTGCCATAAAAATAACAGCATTTCATAAAAACAACATCATAGCAGCAGTCAAACATGGTGGTGGTAGTGTGATGGTCTGGAGCTGCTTTGCTTCTTCAGGGCCCGGACGTAATTGATGGATCGTTGAATTCTCACTCTACCAGAAAATCATGAAGGAGAATGCCATCAGTTCCTGTCATGAAGCTAGAGCTCACTTGGGTTATGTAGCAGGACAATGATCTGAAACACACTAGCAAGTCCACTTCTGAATGAATAAATAAAAGAAAAATGAAGGTGCATAAATAAATTACTTTCATACCTCCAAAATCTTTTTTTTTTCCAATAAAGGCAGCAGTAAATGTTGAAATTGTTTTCCTTCTGCCATCAATGTCTGTTAGTTTTCTGATTAGAGGAATAAGACCTGTTGCAACTGTTTCAAGTCTCTCCTGAAGCTGTTCTTTAAAGCAGACTTTAGAATGATTCTAATAAAGTCTTTTGCAAAATTGATGGAATATGTGAATGAACAGAACGCAGCCGATCCTCAAACTCCGCTTGGTTATCAATCAGTCAGGAGGTGATGAGACTATTTGACTCCGCCGTCGCACCCTCACTGCTGGTCACCCACCCACTCCTCTCATTTTCCCACACACGCATCCACCCTGCCAACCTGTCGGGTGCAGAGCGCAGCACACCTAGGCATCCTATCCGTCCACACCATGGTTCCGCCGCTCCCTCCCTCTCTCTGTCTCTCTCTCTCTCTCTCCGTCTCTCTCCCTCCCTCCCTCCACACCCCCAACCCGGACAGCTTCAGCTTTCCTTCCCGCCTCATCATGAGCCATTACTGGCTATCACCACTAGCCTGATGTGGCTTCTCCTCGACGGCGCACCACTCCCGCACCCCGGGTCGGAGCCTCCTCCTTCTGCGCAGCGGGAGCAGCGGCGGAGGTAACCGCGCTATCGACCGCGCGTCTACGCGCGCAGGGAAAACGGACAGGCAGCAGCTGCGGCGGCAAGGGAGTCGCAGAGAAGGCGAGGAGGCGCTTCTCGTTCGTCGTCTCCCCACTTTTTATTTTTTTATTCATTTATTTATTTATTTTTCGTGGAGATGCTGTCGCCGGGCTCCCGGGGCCGCTGCCATACCGTTTGATAGAGACAGGGGCCGACAAGAGGAGGAGGAGGGGGGGAGGAGGCAGCGGTGGTGGTGGTGGGGTGGGGTCAGGGTTGCCCTGCCCTGCCCTGGCCGGACTAGCGCTCCTCTAGCAGTATGAACCTCCACTCGGGCAGGGCGTCCGTGGCCATGCTACGGATGATGGGTTGTGCTAACGGGCGCTCTGCTCGGCATCTCCTCCACAGTGACTGCGTGGTGGACGAGAAGACGGTGGTGCTGCAGAAAAAGGAGAATGAGGGATTTGGCTTCGTCCTGCGTGGGGCTAAAGGTAGGATCATTTAATGACTTACATACTTTTTGTGATTGTTGTTTGGGTCTGTACTCCATTCTCCCAAAACAATCATCCTTCCCTTAAAACACCAGGTTGACAGTGACATGCCGCATAAAATGTATTCACAAATATGCCAATATGCATTTAAACTTAGAGGTTAAGTCTTCTCACTTAGAGGCATGTGTGTCAGACACAGAATGTGTGACACACAAACTACAAAAACATGCAAATAAGTTCCACCAGAAATGCACTTGAAAGCAACTTTGATGCACATACACTCATAAGGAGTGATTGCATGTGTGGTCCAGGATTCATTTGATGGCACTTAGGTCTGCCTAAATTTTTTATTGCTATGTTGCAATGCCTTTTTTATACATGCTGCAGAGGTCTATGAACACCCCTAATAGGCTGTGACATCAGATTGAAGGCACTTTATTTTTTGATTAGTCTGCGTTGAGGTACATGTGCCTGTCTTTGTTGTGCCCACCATCCTTCACTTCTTCCCACCACATCATGAGTTGTTGTGATAAGAGTGGCCTATGCATGCAGGTTGCCATTTCACCAGGCCGTAAGATTGGCACTAAAAATAGCCAGTTTGAGCTACTGCATCGGTTTCTATGACGATTCTCGCCATGTCATAATCCACGTTTGCATTCCACAACTGTTCGCTGCTGTTCCATTGGTCTACACCATGGTTACTGTCGAGAGGTAAATTTAGTATGTACATGTTTTTTTAAGGCACATGCAGAGAGAGAGGGAGAAAAAAGGAGAGGGGCTGCCATGGAGAGAGAGGAAAGAGGGATTTGGCTTGAAAAACAAGAGGAATGTTCTAGTCATCCTAACACACACACTGCTATCACCCGGGGGAACTGACCCAGCCGAGCTTATCCTGCACTGCACGGGGTGAACAGACACACACGAACTCACAAACATGCGCCGATGCTCGAGCTGTCACATAAGCTCACATCCTCTTTTGTGCTTTGCAGTTCAGCCTCTCTCTCTCTCTTGCTCTCTCTCTCTCCTCCTCCTCTGTCTCTGTCACTGTGTCACACACACAGACACCTAAAGAAACACAGTCATCACAATCATGCAGTTCCCCCTCATGAAAGCCTCGTAAGTGCTTGCAGATTGTGTCTTCCAGTGGGGGGGATGAGTTATAGGAAGCGTCACTTGTCACCACTAGTTTCTCCCAGCCCAATAATTTTTAACCTCCCCTACAGCCAGAGAGGGAGGGTGTGCTGCAGCTGTGTGTAGTGAAAGTGATAGTACAGTACAGGATAGACGGTAAACTTTTCTTAAAACTGGGGATGCACACGTATTGACAATATTGATACAGATGTTTAAAATAACAATTTGGCTGATTGCAACCCCCCCCCCCCCAAGAGAATGACACTAATGCTATGCACAAAATGATTAAATATAAAAAGAAACAGTTTAAGATGTGGCACAGCAGCGACTTGTGCAAATGACAGCAGCAGCAGCAGCATGAGTGTGTGCAAGGATTGATAGAGGAAGAGTAGTGCAACTACACAACCCCACCAAATCAAAGTTTATTTGTCACATGCATGCTCGTACAGGATTCAACTAGCAGTCTTACAGCTTCAGGGAAGAAGCTGTTCCTCAGTCTGGTGGTCCTGCTCTTGATGCACCTCAGCCTCCTGCCTGAGGGGAGGGGAACAAAAAGTGTGTGTGCTGGGTGTGTGGGGTCCTTCAAGATGCAGGTGGCCCTTTTCCTGCATCTGGAGGTGTAAATGTCCGTGGTGTAAATGTTCAGAGTTTAGATTTAAATCAACTGCAAAAAGCGCCACATTTTCACTTTTTGTGAGGCCATTCTCTAAAGGAAAGGGATTTTCTTAGCTGATATATGCAAACCTGTTGAGTCAGAAGTCAGAAGGAAGCAATGCAGAAGCCCAAAATGTGTGTGTTGTGTTGCAATGTGACTTATCACGCATTAGGTTGGTGATGCAGAAAATCATAAATATGTTTTCATTCGTTGTCCTGATTTGCTGCCAAGTCCATTTCCTGTGGAAGGAGAGCCAAATAACACGTCAAATGCTCCTGTGAAAGGTGATAACTACCATCTTAACAACCATCTGACTGGAGCTTTACATTACTTTTACATATGCAAATAAAGTCAAACTTGCTTCGTAGTGCACCTTCCCGGCATCTTTTCAAACAGTCCTTCATCAAATACCCGAAATAGACACAAATTACTTCCTAAATGTACAAATTCCTGTTTTCCTAAAAGTCAGCTCTGATTCACTTAGCAGACCTAGCTACCTCACTCTGATACTAATTGAGTCCAGCCAGGAAGTGATGTTAGATAGAAGTGAATGCTGGATGAAGCTAAAAAATCCCTTCTTTATTCCAGCATGGGAGCAGTCATGCTTTAATCATGCCAATTATTGCTAACTCTCTAGTCAAACTCTAAGCGTATTAACAGGCCAAATTAAGCACTCTGATGGACTGTGTGGTTGTTCATTTGTAGCTGTAAGTGAGATACAGAGGGTGTGTATTTTGTAGCCAGTTGAACCAAATGTAATGAACACACAACATAGAGTACTTGAATTGTTGGAAAGTGTATTTTTACTGCAGGTTTTTATGCTAAACTAGTGTTAGCCTAGCCTTGTAACATCTGTGGCTGACTCACAAACAATATTAATTATACCTGTGTCTGTCTAAATGTTGTCCCTTTTTAAAACTGCTTCCTTGCATTGCCTTTTGGTTAATGGGACCTATTAAGTGCAGTTATGTTAATGCGCTAACCATGCTGTTCCCTCTGTGATGTCCAGCGGATACACCGATTGAGGAGTTTACTCCCACACCTGCCTTTCCTGCCCTGCAGTACCTGGAGTCGGTGGATGAGGGAGGAGTGGCATGGCAAGCGGGACTTAGGACGGGGGACTTCCTCATTGAGGTAGGAGCTGCTCCATTTCTTGGACCTTTTTGCTTTTCCCTACATATGCAAGTTGGTGGCCTAGCATTGGAGAGCCGAGGCTTTTGGAAGAATTTCATGAAAGTGGTTTTTGCTTAGTAATACTGGTTAAAAATGTGGGCTTTGTTGTGTGGTTTTTGGTGGATTTTACTTCAGCACTCCTGCTTGCTTGTTATGCTGGCAAAGTAACATGCTAGCCTTTGCCTGTTCATTAGCTGTGTTTGAATCCCAATATATATATAACCTAAATGTGCATGGTTTGTGCTGTATTCAGTGGGTCATTTTTTTGCCCCGTCACTTTACCATGCTTATTCAGTAAACTCTTCTGAATTAAATTTGAACAAGACCTCACTCTGAAAGTGTTTGGCAGCCACATCACTGTGAAATTATCAGTTTGCATGCAATTAGACCAACAGCTGACTCCTGCCACTTTTGATTGGGATGGTGACTTGTTGATGGAGAGAAAGATTTGAAGCATTTGAAGCATTGTCTGCCCAATGTAGACATTGTCATGGGATTAACAAAGCACTGAGGGAGTCTTAAGGCCTGTCCTTCTTAGTATATCCAGATGGCCTCAGTGGCCCATGTGTATATACTACTATCATGTATATTCATAGCATGTTTGGTTTCTATAAATTCGTCCTGTCCTTAACTGAATGATAATGTATAGAAAGCATTAACTTCATGTATCGATGTAGAGCTGAGACTGGAGGTGAGGTTCACCACAGTGGCAGTTTTCAGTATTCACTGTTGCTTGAAGCATCCAGCGCAGACCTTCATGTTTTGGATCTTTTTTGTTGGGATTTGCTTGGAAACCATATTTAGATTTGCTGAACTGTTGCGTTGTTTAAATTCTTCCTGTCTGTGGTGCAAGTCAGTGCCTGTACGTTGCATTATAATATTTCTGCACTCAGGGTTGTAATAGATGCAGAGGGATATGATATTATGTGAAAGTATATTTGGTCTGATAAAGGGCCTGCTGCATGATGCAGGACATGAAACAGTATCTGTTTGCTTCCAGCCGAAGTTGTGATTTCCTGAAAGTTGTAGATCAATGCAGTTTCCACTGACATTAAAAATAGCAGGTTGAAAAAACAATAGCAGGTTTGTTTTGATTAGTTTTCATATTGACCCTATTATGTTATCTGAGTTGATATTTTACACATATTTCTGACTTGATACCTGTCCCAAACTGTGTACAGCAATGAAAATGTGATATGACAAAATATTTCATTTGAATTGAATTTGATTAGACTTCCAGTACAGGGTTAGGTATTTTCTTTCACTGCCACCACACACCAGATAACCATGGATGTTGTTTTCTGGGCTAAATCTGGACAGCCAGACATGGCCTCTTAAAGTACATCCCTTTGTCTTTGGTTAAAAAGTGAAAGGTGGTCTTTTCAAGATATAACAGTGACTTGATTTCAACCTAATTCTAACCATTCACAAGTGTCCCACTGAGCATTTTCCTGTCTAATAGATGACTAAATGGTAGAAAGTCATTGAGGATAAAAAAAACAAAAAACATTCAACTTGGTTCAAATGTCAAAATTTATCAGATTTTTATATCATTCTTAGCTAAAGGGCAAAAATATGTCCATCTTTTTTTAATACAACTTTTGATTTATGTATGATAGGGCTGCAACATTTCATTGATGTAATCGATGACGTTGACTACAAAAATTTGTCATTGTGGAATTTCAGCGTCCAAGCGTCGTAATTTAAAACCCATCGATCTATTTTGTTCCGCTTATCGTGTGATTTTGTAGCTACAGTACACTACAGGAAGAAATGGGGGGAGTATTGCCTCCATTGTCTGCCAATAACAACAATACCAACTGTTGTGTGCTGTGGTAACAAAGAGTCTCTTAATAGAGCTGTTAACTTGGTTTTTAATGATGAATGCTAGCCGCAAGCATACGCAGCGGTAGCCAGTGGAAACTTGAGTAAAACATAAACAAAATGAACCAGAACTACGGCATCTACGGAGGCTCAATATTACTGTGTGCACAGTCAATATTCTACATCACCTTTCCTTTACTCATGTCCATTATCAGAAATCATTAGGCAGTCAAATTATATTATTATCTCAAAAGTAGTATGACAACCACATTCCATACTCTCTGGACCTGTAATAAGCAGCATAAATCATAACCATGACCTTAAATGCATAGAGTAAAACAACAATGACTAGGATGAAATTTCAACAAAACTAGTCACAACATATTATTAGCGATGCAAGGAAAGGGAGCCGGTGGAGGCAAGTGGGTTCAAGGTTACTGTGGAGCTGACCCAACTCTCCCTCGACTAAACACTCCTGATAAAGGTGGAATGTTAATCAGCAAGCGGTCGTGAGGAGTACCAGTTCACACAGATCACAAGAGGCGGGATGGTGTCAAAGAAGAGCATCTGTTTACATAGCTTCCAGGAGAGAATGAGATTCCCAGCCATCCAAGGCCAGGTTGGGGGGCCAAATTCCAGATAATGCAATTATTTAGGTTCAGGCTGTCACTGATTTACTGACTGCCTTAAGTCCTATTGAAACCTCTTAATGGCGAATTCCAATCAGTTTTGTTTCTGTAAGACTTCACCATGAGGCTCTTGGCACTGCAAACAGCTCTCTCGGCTAATCCATTAGATTTGAGGGTGCTCTGGGCTACTTGTAACCTGAGTGAAGTCTCACTGTTTGGCAAAGTCTTTGAAAGATTGGCTTGTAAACGGCATACCATTGTCTGATATTAGAGTATGAGGTCATCCGTGGACTGCAAAGTGATGTTTCAATTTGCCAATGACTGTAGCAGATGTGAGATTCCGAAGCAGGTCGATCTCAAACCAGCCTGAATAAGAGTCCACAAGTATCAGGTACTGCTTGTTGCACCATTCAAAAATATCGGTAGCCACTGTGGACCAGGGTAACTCCGGAACTAGGTGCAAATGCAGTGGCTCCTTTTGCTGATGTGGTTTAGTACTATTACACACAGAGCACGCCTGTACTTCCTCGTCAATGTCTTTTGTCATTGTGGGCCAGACCACTATGCCTCTACCTCTGTGTTTGGTGGCTTCTGCACCTGGGTGTCCTCTGTGAAGTATGGCCACATATGTCTTGTGTAATGAGAGGGGGAATACAGTTTTCCATCCCTTCATCACAATACCATCCTCAATAGTAAGTTCATCCCTAAAAGGGAAATAAGGACGTACTGCATGAGGGAGAGTGCGCAGTTTGGTGGGCCACCCATGTTTGATTATGATGCTGAGTGTTTGGAGAGTCATATCTGTGGCGATGTGCTCCTTTTATTCCTCCAAGAGAGCCGAAGACACATAACTCACCGACATTACATCAAAATCATCCACTTCATCTGCAAGCTGGGCTGAAGAGCTTCTCGGCGCTCTTGACAACGTGTCGGCTAAGTGCATTTGTTTGCCACTTTTGTAGACAAAGTTAATGTTATACTTTTGAAGTTTCATCATCATTCTTTGCAATCTGGCAGGTGCTGCATGGATGGGCTTTTTTATTATTGTCACAAGGGGCTGGTGATCAGTTTCAACAGTTATTTGTTTGCCATAGATGTAGTAAGCATGCAAAAACAACAGCTAGTAGCTCTTTTTCGATTTGGGCATATCTTGTTTCAGTGTCTGTCAGGGAACGTGAAGCATAGGCCAGTGGGTTGCCTTCCTGCATGCATGCTGCTGCTTGTCCCATGACCACTCAGTGTCTTTGTGTGTGAGTTGACAGAGTGGGGCAGGGATTTCACTGTAGTTAGTTATAAGTTTCCCGAGGTAATTGACCATGCCGAGAAATCTCTGTAAGGCTGAAATGTGCGTTGGCACTGGCATTTCTGGTGTCACTGACCTGGTGGACCTCTTTGCTGTCACAAGTTCCGTTTCCAGTGAGGCACCTAGTCCAAGTAGTGGTAGTACATTCTCATGGATAATGTAGAAAGGTACAGTATATTACCTGGCTCCTGGATGGCAGCATTGGTCGGCAAATCCAGCAGTTTCAAACTTGCTGCCACCGTATGCTACAAGGGTGGTCGGTTTGCTGCACGGCTTTATTAGTTCATTTCATCTTACATGTTCAAAAGTCTCTTCGGAGAGGACATTGCATTTCGCACCTGTGTCCACCTTCATCTCAACTGTAGTGTCATTAATTTGTATTGTGGCAAAGACCTCATCCTTTCCATGACTTTGTGCATTGGTTGAATCAACAAGTATATCCAGTGTAATGCCATTCACATAGTAAGTGTCATTGTCATTAGCTTCTGTGCTTTTGGTGTTCACCTGGTGGACAGACTTCCTCTGTCTTTGCCTGTCAAACTGTGGCCTCGTCCTGCAACACTTTCTAAAGTGGTTCATCTTCTTACACGCATTACACTGTTGACCAAAGGCAGGGCATTTGTTCCTCTTTGCCACATGACTACCATCACAATTACTGCAGTTAGTGATAAACTGTGTGGTGTTATTGTTCAGTTTGTTGTCAAACCTGGTCTTGTCAGCGCCTCCTCTCTTTCCACTTGTGAGTTGAACTGTATCTACAGTTGTGATGGGGGTACGTAGTGACGTTAAGGTTTTGTTATGCTGCTCAGGCACCTCATGGATCTGACAAATTAAAATGGCCTTAGCGAGCGTAAGATCACAATCACGTAACAGCACTTTCCTGAGATGGTTGTTATCGATGCCACAGACCAGTCTCTCTGATGAGCTCGTCACAAAGCCCACCAAAATTGCAGGTTTTTGCTTTTATTCTCAAATCACTGACATATGATTCAACAATCTCACCAGCCCTTTGGTTATGTGTGTTGAATTTGTGTCTTTCCATGGTGATATTCGTCTGAGGGTTGCACATTTCACGAAACTTTCTTTTGAGGCATATGGGGTCCTCCCTGGATTCGGCGGGATGCAGGACATGTCCTTATTCCCCGTCTCTGCCGGGCGTCTGTATTTCAGCTGCATACACAAATGATCATTCGCGTTCAATAGCCTCAGGCCCAGATTCAGAAGAATGTAGGCTTGAGTACACAAATGTACTCATAACACAAAATAATCCTCAGTTGCAGCCCTAATGTATGAACCACTGTAGAGTCATAATACTGTCGCAACATGCTGTAATCTTCTATTGTCCAGTTTTGGTGAGCCCCTCAGTTTCCTGTTCTTAGCTGACTGGAGTCCAATTGAATTCAGTTTTATTTATATAGCACCAAATCACAACAAACTGTTGCCTCAAGACATAAAGACGTAATGTACGGTAAAGACGTTACAATAATTACAAGGGGCACCCAGTGTGGTCTTCTGCTGCTGGAGCTCGTCTGCTTTAAGGTTCGGTGTTTTTTGTCTGTGTGCTTAGCGATGTTGTTCTCCATACCTTGGTTTTAACAAGTGATTATTTGAGTTACTGTTGCCTTCTTTTAGCTTGAAGAAGTCTGGCCATTCTCCTCTGACCTCTGACATCATCAAGGCATTTTCACCCAATAAAACTGCCACTCGCTGGATATTTTCTCTTTTTCAGGCCATTCTCTGTAAACCATAGAGTTGTTTGTGTGGGAAAATCCCTGCAGATCAGCATTTTCTGAATGCTTAGACCAGCCCATCTGACAACAACAACCATGCCATATTCAGAGTCACTTAAATCACCTTTCTACAGCAGGTCTTGGCCATGTCTACATGCATAAATACATCGAGTTGCTGCCATGTGATTGATCTATTAGGTACTTGCATTTATGAGCAGTTAAACAGGTATACCTAATCAAATGGCTGGTGAGTGTATTTAATATTTCAAGACTAAACGGACAAAGTGCCAGCTTTGGATTGTCAATGACATTGACCTGTGCTATATTACTGGCAGCCAAAGTATACTGAGAGGGGACCTGCTGTGATGTAGCACCTTTTATGCTCACACTTTGAGTTATAATGCAAAAATTAACATAAAATGAAAATAAAACAACAAATAATGCTCTACAATAATTTGTGCTGCACATCCAGTTCTAACACTTGTAACTGCACACTTACAAAATTTAATTGGCGATCAGCATACTTTGTAATGCTAGCTAGCAGCGTATTAACAGCTGAGAGTGGCTCTGTTGCTACATTTGACAACAGTAAGACAGATCAGGATGAAGAAAAGAGAGCAGAGGTGCTTCACACTGACTTCTGACCAAGAATAGTGACTGTGTGCTGTTTGGAAGTATTTCAGGTTTAAAAAGTGAGGCTGGTTTTCTTCATTTTTGCTCATGCTGCTTCTGTGCTGAAGTTTCACTGTGTATGAAACTCCAGCACAGCTACAAGGAACCGAGTGAGCTAAAGGTAATGTGTAACTCAAGGATAACAGGTGTTTTTACATGCAGAGGCAATTATTTGTGCCACAGAGTTTAAAAGAATGGAGATTGTTTCACCATCAGATTTGACAGCTCTGCAGTGAAAACATTAATACTGGTGAAACAGATGTTGAACAAGCAGGACTGACTCTACGGTCTATATATATATTT